>NW_020769337.1:11585266-11613284 GCF_900518735.1 Pseudonaja textilis | reverse complement strand
ATATATATATATATATATATGTTTTCTGAGGTTCTCGCGGGTATTTGTATGTGGATCTTTGGTTGTTCGGGTTTTCTCCCGCGTAAGATTCGAAGTATCTACAAATCTTACGTGGGAGAAAGTAAGTACTTCGAATCTTACGCGGGAGAAAACCCGAACAATTTGCCACGGCCAATTCACTACAGGATAAGTCACCCTGGGATAATTAAATGCTGTATTAATCATTTCATTCAGTTAGATTTATTATTGATGACCATGACCATGCTTTAGTTAAAATTATTGTAACTCTTTTATATCTGGACTGATTTTCTTTATTTTATTATTATTGAACATGGTTCTGTTGAAATTATTTTAACTTTTGTATTTGTTGAATTGTCCCATAGTGAATTGTCCCATGATGAATTGGCCATGGCGAGTTGGCCATGGCAAGATGTGCCATTGCAATCTTGTCTACCACACTATATTTATTTATTTAATTTGTACCTCATATTTATTATTTTTACAAATAATTTAAGGTGATGAACATATCCAACACACCTTCCTCCTTTTGTTTTCCACACAACAATCACCCTGGGAGTGGGTTGGCTATGGTGACTGTCACCCAGATGGCTTTCATGGCAAAGGCAGAACTAGAACTCATGAACTCCTGCTTTCTAGCCTAATTCCTTAATCACTAGACCAAATGGGCTTTCATAAACAACTTAAACCAATGCCTCTGCTGTTGTGACTTTTGATAACTAAAACTTTTAATCACAGAACTCTGTCTAAATTATGGTAGGAAAAATATTTAGTAGATTTGTTTGAGCTTTGAGTCAAGCCCTGAAGGAAGATTTTATCTTCTGCTGTAGATACTCTCTTTTTTAAATCAAGCTTTTATTTATACAAGCAATGTATTTATACAGCTAATAAGAATCATTCCAAAACAAAACAATCACTTTAACATCCAATCATTTCTGAATTAATGGCTTGCATGGCTTTCTGTCACTAGCTCAGCTTGGCTGTAGGTTCATGAAGAGGAATAGAGGAATAATTCTTCAAATTCTACCATTTTAATAATATAGCAAGGGTGGCTAGCGATAGTGGCGACCAAGGCTTGCCCACACTCAACCAGATCAAGTAGGGCAGCAGAAGGCAAGCAGCAATGGCTGGTTGGCTGGCTGGCTGGCTGGCTGGCACTGCTGCTGCTGCTGCTGGTGGTGCTGGTGCTGGGAGCGATGGCGGTGGGTGGGAAAATGTGTGAAGCGTAGTGCACATGCGCTATAAGAAGTGATTGGGTGGGGCAGAGCAGGGCAGGTGGGGGAGAATGCCATCAGCAATTGTTGCACATGTGTGCAATGTCACACATGCGCAGTAATGACAGACTGGGTCAGGAATGGAGGAGCAAGTGGAGAGGGGTGGGGCCAGCCAGGGGCCCATTTTACCGGTTCTTTGAACTACTGGGAACTGTAACAACTGGTTCTATAGAACCAGACCGAACCAGTAGAATCCCATTACTGTCAACACTCTGCTCAAGCAGAAAGCCCTATACCATTTCAAATAAATGCTTGTCCAATCTCTTTTTAAAACCTTCCAGTTTTAGAGCACTCACAACTTCTGAAAGCAAGTTGTTCCACTGATTAATTGTTCTAGGAAACTTCTCCTTAATTCTTGTCAGGAAATTTCTCCTTAATTCTAGGTTGCTTCTCTGCTTGATTAGTTTCCATCCATTGCTTCTTGTCCTGCCTTCCAGTGCTTTGGAAAATAAGTTGACCCCCTCTTCTTTGGTGCAGCCCTTCAAATATTGGAACACTGCTATCATGTCACCCCTAGTCCTTCCTTTCATTAAACTAGACATACCCAATACCCAATTTATATGTTTTAGCCTCCATCTTTTTTGCTCTTATCTGCACACTTTCTAGAGTCCAATATCTTTTTTTCATTGTGGTGACCAAAATTGGATGCAGTTTTTCAAGTGTGATCTTACCAAGGCATTACAAAGTAGTATTAACACTTCACATGATTTTAATTCTTGATTATTTATAAAAAATAATAAAGGTGGAATATAAATAAATATGTCACAAATTCATGCTTCTACAAAAATTTTATAAGAGTCTTACAGTCAACAATAAATGAAATAATATCCTATCTGATAAAATAACTTTATTTATCAGGTAAGAAAACTCTATCAACTTCTCCATTCCTCCTGGTGGCTAATGACAAATCTTTCTATCTTTGTGGACATCATAATTTGCTAAGTAATCATAGGTTGAAATAATCTTCATGACTTTTTTTCTATTTATCCATTAATCCTAAAAGGAATAATCCTGCTTTCAATTCATTATCAATTTTTAAGATCTTCTGTATAAAAGTATAGATTTGAATCCAGGTTCCCCACCCCAGCTTTTTTGCATGTCTACCAAGCATGATAAAATGTCTCTTACTGTTGTTCACATTTTCAACATATATTTGAAGTGCCTTTATTCTAGATAATTTCTCTGGTATCATGTACCAATGATACATCATTTTGTAAACATTATCTTTGAGATCATAACATAATGTGAATTTCAATCCTTTTAACTAGCTTTTTAAATATTTTCTTAGTGTAGCATTAATATCAATAAAAGCACAATAAAATAGACAAACTTTGTGTTTATGATTTTGATATTTTCAATAATGCATAACTCAACCAAAAGCAAATTCTAATTAATAGAAATCAGCCATTAAGTATTCTTTACTTGCAATCATGGGACAATGTGATATTGATGTAACTTAAAGCACATCAACATTTATAATTTTGGAGATTCTTGTTTGTCATATTTTTTCACAATGAGAAGTCCCTTGAATAATTATTGAAATCAGGAAGGAACAATTTATATAGTCACTTACTCACAAATAGGATTCTAAATGTAGAGTACATATATAAGCCTTTGGCCCATTTCCATGATTCAGCTAGGACAAGTAATTAGTAAAAGATATTTTTGTCTAACAGCATCAAGCTACTTTTTGAAAGAATACAGGAATTGAAATTCTCTGGTATCTGTTTATCTTAATATCTTAATTCCATGGTACTGCTTTCATTTTTTAAAATAAAATTTCTAGAGGACTTCTATTTAGTTTACAAACAGAACAATATTCTGTAAAAAAAAAAACCCATAAAATATTCTGCTGGATCAAAATAAAAGTTCATAGTGGTCAATCAAAGTCTGCAAGCTGAACATGAGTGACAGGCAGTTTTTCACTTATATTTTCCATTAAATGGAAATGTACAGATAATCAGTTCATTTCTGTTCATTATCATTCTATAATATTAGACAATGCTATATCTTCCCTGATATACAGCTGTTCGCTTGAATTTTTTTCTAATATGTGCTTAATATGCAACTTTATCTAATACATTCAATTTTAATACATATTATCTCCAATACTTAAAGTAAAGTGTAGCCATCATGATAATGATTTTTGATAGCATCTTTGATAAATGTTTGTATTTCATCCTTGTTCAAATACTGAACAGTACAACTGCAGAGATTTCTGCATACAATGTCTAGATGCCAGCATAATCCCACAATGTACTGTTTGAGTAAGATGCTTAAAAGGAGTTAGAATTCTCATTTCACAGCTTCTGCATGTTGAAAGAGAAAATGTAAGTATGGATACCTCCATCTGCTTCTCCTTCAAAATCACTAGAAGCTTGTGCCCTAAGGTTATAATCCTCAGAACATTAGTTTAGAAGTATCATGAATACTGCTTCATTTCTCATAAATACAGTTATAACTGGGGATGTTATAATATTTTCCAGGTAATCAGAAAAATGAAAGTGTACATTATTAATTTTGGGACTCAATCCATTCATACTGTGATAGCTTGGTGTAGCCAATCATGTTCCATACTGTAAATCCTTTTCAAAAACTGCTCAATCTTCTCTATTATTAACTAATAAAAGTATATTTCACGGTAGTATAGAAAACTAAGCATGGTGTAGGGTCAGATATCTTTTAATAGAAAATCTCAAATAAATAAATAAAAAAATTCTACTATTTAAAGAAACTAGAACAGAAAAGCATGACTTTTTTCTGTGATATTACATTAACATTTAAGATTTTATTACCACAGCCATTTGCATTTACTACCAAGATATTACAAGTAAAATATCCGGAACAAAGATGAGAATGATGTCATTTGCATTGGAGATTTGAAATTGGTTTATACTGAGACAGATTTATTGCTCTCTATAGAATGGCTTCCTCTTGTACAATATATATTCATTTTATTAGGGAAAGGTAAGAAGATGTGGCTCTTCAAACATTGGTCTCATGATAAGAACTATCATAGTAGATGTGATTTTAGATGTTCTTTGAATCTATTTCCCCTACTACTTTAACAGATTATACTTCATTATAATTATACAATTATAACATGAGCTGATATCCTCATCCATATACATTTGAAATTAAGAACTGTTGCCCATTGAATTGAAGCACACTTGCCATTTGGTTGACCAGTCACTGATTGCTTTTAGACTTCTTATAATCAATCAATTTTGTTTCCTACCATTCCACCCAGGTGCTTTTCTAAAAAAATTATTAAAATGTAGTAAGGTGTATCATTGCCTAATCATACTTCTTTCAACAAGGCTTGTTTCTTAGCCTGCTTGGATATTTTTATTTGAATCTTGAAATTTATAATTCCCTGGATGCTATGAGAAAGTCCAGCTGGCCCTTGCTTGGACTAGGTTGATTTAGTTTTTTTCCTTGTGTAATACCCTCTGAAAATTACTGGTATGCATGTCGTTCCAAATGGCACACTTTCCATAGCATTCTCCTATCCCCATAAGTATAAATACATGAAATAGATAATAATAATTTATAATTTATAACATCTCGGAATAGCAGCGTCCCTTGTATATTCAGAAAACCTATGGCATGAAAGGAGGTATGAAAAAAAAATCACTACTCTCTCTTAGGTTTATTGCTTCTTAAATATAAATTCCAACTTCGTTTCAGTTTCCAACTGTCTAGGATCATGTGGTGACAGACTGATCTCATGCTGCAATTATGAAATGTTTGAGAATTACAAGGATAATTTTAGGCCAGCGGTAAGTAGGATAACAGAGAAAATGCAAAAGGCATTATTCACTATGAACTTCAAATAGTTCTGTTAGAATTTGACATTCAAAGCAGTCCCATGCAAAATAAATCCATGACTGGGGAGCTGAATGTAGTCCATGATTATTACATTTATTTCAGGAGGATTAAAAAATTAAATAGTAGGTGGCATTAGGTACCTGAAAATTATGCATAAAATGGAAATATTATGAATTGTGCCAGTAGGGAGCACCATGGGTAATGTGTTGAGGCATTCTAGATTTCACATTATATATAAATTGGTGTTTGTACAGCTGTTTCAAAACACATTAAGAGGGGAGAGGGGCAGATTTATTTGATTTACTAACTTCACAATTTAATTTTCAGTGTTTGAAGTTGGATGAAAGAACTGTATGTATTATCTCAGCACTGCCTTCATGTCCCAACTGTATTTTATTTAAAACTTTAAAGTTTACATCTATATCACAAATACTTTGTATTCTACCTACTTATCAGCAACAAACCTCTACCAGCTATACAAAAATAATGTCCCTGTGTTTTATAAAACTTTAATATTTGTCCCTATGGTGAAGATATCAGACTGACCATCACACCAAGAACAAACAAACAAAAGAAAGAAACAAAACAAGAAAACAAAGCTACCCCCAAACAAAGCGAATCCTCTGCAATAAAATACAATGTTTATTACAGGTATTAAAATGGAAGACTTGTTTTTTTATAAGTTCTGCACCAATTTTCTTGGCAAGATCTTTGGAAGTGGTTTGCCTTTGCCTTTTTCCTGGCCCAAGGCTACCCAGTTTACTTTGTCTCTAGAATGGAATTAGAACTGATGGGTTGCATATTCTAATATAATGACATAACTACACCAAGTTCTTTATGTTATTTTGGATATCGGAAATTGATTTTTTGAATCATTTTTTGATCTATAATTTACAAACAAACAAAAGAAAGAAACAAAACAAGAAAACAAAACCAACCCCAAACAAAGTGAATCTTCTGCAATGCAATGGTTATTCCAGATATTAAAATGGAAGACTTGTGTTTTTTTTAAGTTCTGTGTATCTTAACTATAATTGGATTTTGCATGCTAGTTATCAATGAGATTATTTAAGGGTAGTTTCCCCAACTCATAGCTTTTCTCTTAGTTTCTCTTTTCCAAATTTCTAGTCCAGCCAAACTAACAAACAAATATTATGTAACACTCTTCTTCTGTCTGCAATCCTTTCCTCTGTCTTCTAGGTTGATTCATTTTCCACTTTGCCAAAATTCCCACTAGACCTCTTGAATCTGTGCTTTATTATCTGCTTGAAGCTTTACCAGTACTTTATAGAGCAAACTCCCTGCTACCATAACGACCAGCTTGAAGCCGGAGACTTTGTAGGACAACAAAATCTGTGTCAGTCTGTGGTGGCAAAAAATCAGGAGTAAGATAACATCCCTTCCAACTAACAAATGTTATTAAAGAGCATAAAGTCAGGCATAATGCAAATCTTTTAACAGGATTTGATAATCAGAAAGGTGCTTCCATATTTCTGATTTTTTTTTTTGCCAACACTGATCTGTACATTTTCATATCCAGCCGAGTATTTTCCAGAAGAGTATTTCCAGTTTTTCATGGCTCTGAGCTTTCTTCCCGACAATACAAATTATATGACAGTGGAATAGACTGCCTCTGGTGGGTGTGGGTTTTCCATCTTTGGAGATTTTTAAGAAGGTGCTAGAAAGTTCCTTGAATGGTTTAACTGGTTTTCCTGCACATTGCAGACAGCTGACCATTGTATACCTCTGTGAACTATCACCAGTTATCAAAGGTTTTGGGAATATTGGATTTGGTTTAAACATGATTAAACCTCTGAACTAAATCAGGTCTCTAAATCAAAATGACAATTTGAAACATCAAATCAGACTGAATGCTTCCAAACTGATTTGATTTGGATTAATTCCAAAGTCTTTTCACATCCTAAAGCTACCATAGCTAAGCTGTAAAAAATCAAGATCAGCAAAAAGTATCTATTTTTACCATCTAATGGTTATCTAGATTGAAATTCAAATTGGGTACTCTTAGCGGTCTCTGTCTAGTCACTAGGAATTGACAGTGACTTGATGGTACATTATGCATCAATCAATTAGTGTGCAATAAGTGTGCACACATACTTTTTAAACTTCCCAGTTTGGCTCAAATGCAATCACTCTAATTGTGATGTTTCATTTCATATTATTATTATTATTATTAGGGGTCCATGTGCCTTTGAATTAATTTTTAAGTCCTGGTGACTCCACTTTTTACTTGGCAAGGTCTTTGGAAGTGATTTGCCTTTGCCTTCTTCCTAGAAAATGACTAGCCTAAGGTTACCCAGCTTCCTTTGTCTCTAGGATGGGATTAGAACTGATGTTTCTAATATAACGCCATAACTACACCAAGTTCTTCATGTTATTTGGGATATTGTAAATTGAATTTTTGAATTGATCTATGATTTACACCACACTAAATCCTAGATTTGTATCAGATCAGATTCAGGTTGATAAAAATATTAACAGGTATCTTAGGTTAATGCATATCTTTCAAATTCCTGTCAAATATCTCTATAATGTTCTTTATAGATTTTATGTCTACTAATCTTAATGGTACTTCATTATCTTCTAAGACATTCTCATAGTATCAGCTAGAAGCTCCCTTCCATAGCAACGGTAACCAAGGCAATCATACTGTCTCATGTCCAGCACAAAGTAATAAGGTCTAATGGCCCATTCAATTTCATTACAATCTCACTCAATGATCATTCTTAAAAATACCATGACCAATAGACAAATATCACAATACAGCATATAGTGACACATGTAAAATTACTTTTTAGTATGTCTTTAGGTTAAAGGAAAGTGGTTTCTCCAGATGTTATGGAACTAAACACTCAGCATTCTTATTAGCAAACTTCCAGTAGACTAGTGTATATTGGATATAATGCCATCTAGAAATCCACATTTTGTTTTATTTTCATGATTGATGCATCAGTTCTCTTCCTAGTTAGTAGAGCATAAGAAACTATTTTATATGAGATTACATTATTTCCCTGTCTACCTCTATATTGCTTATTCTCAGTGGCAATGCTCTTCAGGGTCTCATTGAAACATAGATGTTATCACCATTACACTCCTCCCCCAATTAGCTGGTATGTAAATCAGTAGAAATACCCAGAGCTTACTCTGGAGTAGAGCTTTGACATGGCCAGCATATATTTTACCCATTCCTTCACTTAAAAGTATCCTTCTTCATAGCCATGAGTGTCAGGAAGTTGATATATTTTGCCTCCAGCATCTAAGGCAATGTGTTTCTGTATACTGATTTCTTGGAGAATAACAGCATGAGAGAGCTTTTGCTTCAAGTCCTATGTAATGAACTTCATATAGGCTAGCTACTGTGGGAAAATGGATTAGATTTGCCTTTGGTGTCCTTCAGCAAGGCTATATTTACTGCACTTTACTGTTGATTGCAATTGTGAAAACTATATACTACCGTATATATGTGGATGGCTGTTTAGGCCACCAAATTTTGGTTGCAAAGTTTCAGATGATCATTAGATATTAGCAATGAACTATTATCTTATGATTATGCAGAGTTTTGTAGCCCAGATTCAATACATAAATGCCATGAAGAACGAATTATCTTCCTTTGCTGTATAGTGTGATTAACCATACCTCCTAAAACCTGAATGTGGAAACATATAGCTTGTGTTTAAATTTTCTTTGTAAGCTCTCAGTAAGGCTGTGTGAAATTATTTCAAAAGCTTCCCAGGTTTTTAGCACTTTGCTGATAAAGAGTGATGGGATAGCCAGAAATATTTTATAAGCTGTCAGTGCTCCACTGATAGCTTGCTTAGGCTGGCAGGGATCACGGCAACTATGGGAGATAAATCATTTAATGAAGCATTTAACATATCACTTGTAATTATTTCTAATTAACACAAATGAAATGAGGATTAAATAAACAAGCAATATAATTTTGGAGATAAGAGATAATTAAATAATGTGAGCAACCATTAGGACCAGTGCTAATTGAATCATACTATTATGACAATATTTAAAAAAAAAACACCTGTGGGATATTTAAACTTCAACCAAATAATTTTAACAGCTCCAAACATTTTGCTAATTTTTATCTCTCCCCGCCCCCCCAAGACCATTTTATGAGAGATACCGTTGAAGATTTCAAACTTTTCTTCTTAATCTACCTCTGCCTTAATCTACTTTTCATTACAAGTAAATAGAAAGAAAAAAATATATAGTTGTTACTTCCGGTTGCTTCCTATCATTAGGATAAAGCAGAAGTTGATTCTCTGGTGATGTTTTGGAAACCATTGTTTTGCCTGTAGCAAAACAGTCCAAATAAACTTTACAATGGAAAAAGTCCTAAAAGCTTTGAAAAAATGTATTTATCTAACAAGTTTGAATTTGATACTTCTGATGACAGAAGTTCTGGAACAATGTAAGTTAGCTTTTACATATCCCTCCTGATAAATACAGAACATATGCCCTCTGCATTGGGTCAAAGTGGCTCTAATCTATCTCTCTGCTTTATAGCTGGCCCTTATGTTAAGTTTAATGACTGTAGGAATAAGGAAGATGAGGTTGACAAGATACACAAGATCTGTTACCTAAGCAAAAGAAACAAGCATTTTTTTTAAATCCATGAGATAATATTTAGAAACATTTTTTAAGTAGTGAGAATAGAAACAGCTCAAAGAGATGCCTTCCAAGTTACCTGAACTATCAGAAGTAGGAGGAAGTACCAAACAATTAGACTTGCAAGACTGATGTCATCTCCACTAAGATCAGGAAGTCAACCCCATAGCAAGGCTGAAACTATTTTTTATTGAGATTGGCTTTAATAATGTACTGAATACTACAAAAAATCTAAGATATAGGTTTGAATGATAGATTTTAAATCAAGGAAGAAAAAAAATCTATGAAAGTGCTGAATTGCTCAAAAACAGACTAGATCAGCATTTTTACTTATCTTGTCTAACCTATGGCAACTTTTTTCCAGATGCATACCTCAAACCATCATATCTATGGAGATTCTTAGTCATCCAGGTCATGGTTGTCCCAAAGGTGTTTTTTTCAAAAGACAAGAGCACTTTGTTTTTTCTTTAAGACACTTAGCTTTTCATCACAGAAGCTTGGATGAGAGCTGAAAAAGCTTCTTAGATGAGAAGCAAAATGCCTTCAAGGAAAAACAAAGTCTACTTGCCTTTTGAAAAAGTAGCTTTAGGGTCAAACTCACCATGTTAGAGAAGGATTCAAAATGTAAGGAAGTGGAAAACAACAGCACTTTAGTCCAAAGTAGAAATTGAACTAATTGTCTTGGGATACTTCCTCAAATGTCCCATTATTATTTAATCACAGAGTGCATTTAACTAGAATCCATAACTATTTACTTATGGGTTCTGGTGAAAATGAACTCTGTGATTAAATAATACTGGGGCATTTGAGGAAGTTTCCTAAAACAATTAGTTCAATTTCTACTTTGGACTAAAGTGCTGTTGTTTTCCACTATCATAAAAGACCATAGCAAAAACCAGCAAAACATCTCAAAGTTGTAATCTGCTCACAAAATCTGTAGTCAATAGTATCATGGAAGATTTGGGAGGTAGACTTTCTTGGATTGGATGTTCTTACTATGCAAGGCCAAGTAAATTATTTTGGCATCTATGGAAGAATATTCCACACCTATTGCTTCCTTTTTCTAGAAATGAATTACAAGATTAATTGTAGTCATACTGTCACATTTGGAAGCCATATTAGTACCAGAAGTTTCCATGCTGCTACAATATTGAGCCTGTAAAAATGGGAGGGGGGAATTTAGTGCAGTGTATGTGGTTAGACATAATAGCATTCTTCTTTAAAGTCAAGGTTATATTATTCCTGCACCTGGTTGAAGAATGGTTGAGAGGATGTCCCAACTTGGGACAGATGGTGATTGAGGCATGTGATGGAATGAGGAGCAGGGGGTGGATTTGTAATTTTTTTACTTATTGGAAGGAAACCCAGAACTTTCAGGTTTGGGGTTTCCCAGATGTTCCAGTTTACTAGTCTAATAAAAGGAAATTTTGAAAACATGTCTGTCTCAGAGTTATTTATTGGAGTTCAGGTTTTCTGGAATACTGACACATACATGAATCAATTGTTTTGGATGGTTGTCTCATATTGTCTAATGTGGGCATAGGACCACTCCACAGGAAAGGGAGAAAGGAAGCAACAAGCAGTAATAAAAATAAAAAGATCTTTCATGGCTAAGTAGGCTAAAGAACTGAGCCATGAAGAATACATATAGTAAGCTTTGTTAAAGGGCTAGACCAGGACTGTCAAATTCGTGGCCTGTGGGCCAGATGCATCATGCACTGGCCATGCCCAGTTTAGCAAAGGGGGGGAGAGAAGTCACATACATCACATGACACTGCCATAATGACATGAATTTGACATCCTTGAGCTAGACAATGAAGCAAATGGTTTTGCACTGTTGCAAATGTCTGGTAGATTAAAATGTCAAGGAAAGAGGAGACAAAAAGAGGAGACAAGCTTACTTGACAGTTAAAACAAATATATGAGAAACAAATGCATTCTGTATGCAACTTACAACAGTTCAGTTCATTTAGTGGCTATTCAAAGTTACAATGGGATTGAAAAATAGTGACTTCTTATGATTATTTTTCACACTTACGACTGTTGCAGCATCCCTATGGCCATGTGACCAAATTTCAGCTGCTTAGCAAATGACTCATATTTATGATGGCTATGTTTCCTGGCCAGTGGTAGGATTCAAAATTTTTGTACTACTGGTTCTGTGGGTGTGGCTTGGTGGGCATGGCATTGCTTGGTGGATGTGGCTTGGTGGGTGTGGTAGGGGAAGGTTACTGCAAAATCCCTATTCCCTCCCCACTCCTGGGGAAAGGATACTGCAAAATCGCATTCCCTTCCCACCTCACCTACCTTCTTTCCAGCTCCCTTCTCTTCGGCAGGGCAGCAAAAAAAGACCCAGTCGATCAGCTGGAACTCAACAGGCAGAGAATAGATTGGGGTGGGGCCAGTCAGAGGTGATATTTATACGTTCTCCAAACTACTCAAAATTTCCACTACTGTTTCTCCAGAACTGGTCAGAACCTGCTGAATACTACCCTCCTGGGATTATGTGATCCCCTTTTGTGATCTTCTGACAAGCAAAGCCAACGGGGAAGCCAGATTCACTTAGCACGCTTGTACCACTTGTGATTCACTTAATAATTGTGACAAATAAGGTCGTAAGGTGGGGCAAAATTTACTTAATAAATGTGTCACTTAGAAACAGAAATTTTGGATTCTATTGTGGTCATAAGTGAAGGACTATCTATACTCAGAAAAAGTATGCCAGTCGAGAACTAAATGTTGAGAACTCTTTCAGAAATCATCACTCTATGTTTCATTGACTTATATTAAATTTTTTGATCCAGAATTTTCCAAGGAATTTTTCCTTCACTTAATCCTAACAACAATCCTATAAATTATGGTAGATTGGGAGATAGAGACTAGAAATTCACCTCTTACCTAAAGTGGAGAATTAGGACTTTGAACCTGTTTGTCAGGGTCTAAATCCAAAATAAATTTAGGCTGGAACTCAAGCTTTGAAGAACTATTAGACATTCTCTTCTTCCCAAATTGACTTGTTTTCCCTGAATTTTTAATACACAGCATCTATCCTTATGCCATTTGGTACAAGGTATGGCAGCTTTTCCATACCAGTGCTACTATTCTTGGATTTCACAGTGAATAGAAATTCTCACCCCAGGAGGTAGAATTATGCAATACCTGATGAAAATCATTATTGTTATAGCAGGATAAGTCATGTGAATTACTGTTACATTAAATGACTTTCTCATTGAGGTTCTGTATTTATTCAGATGAAATCTTGCTGTTTAGTAAATGATGGTATTGCTATGCTGCTGTTGGACTCAGAGAAGCCCAAAGCAGTTTACAAAAGAACAATGCAAATAATCTTAAAGAAAACCATCAATGTTAAAAGCAACAGTCCATAAAGATGTTTAAAATGCTATTTCTGCTTTTGAGAAAAAAAAAACATTTTAAAAAGCAATCAGAAAGGCAATCGTCATTAATGCTATCATCATTATCTTCCAAATGCCTGGATCAACAGAATGTCATCGGTTGTTATCTGAAAGCTAGCCATTTTTCTCTCATGAACAAAGGTTCCGTAACTGGAATTTTGCCACTGAAAAATAAAAATAAAAAATCCTTTCTTGTTTTCTCCATGCTTTTTTTCTGCTTCCCCCAAGAGTGATTTTTTTTTTTTTTATTAGCATAAACACCAGAAGTGGTATTCAGCAGGTTCTGACCAGTTCTGGAGAACCGGTAGAGGAAATTTTGAGTAGTTCGGAGAACTGGAAAATACCACTTCTGACTTGGAGATTTTACAGTATCCTTCCCTTGCCACGCCCACCAAGCTACACCCACAGAACCGGTGTTAAAAAAAAATGAATTCCACCACTGATAAACACTTTATGCAAACATTTTGAAGAAGCGGTATGTTCACCTGACTGTGGTAGGACACAATCCTTGCTTCAGGAGCAAGCTACTCTAAAAGAGGAGAGCTACTACAGCAAATACCTGCTGTTGAACCCTGTCTCAGCATACCATCTGGACCCATAACAGGTGCTCCTTAGTAGTCTGAATATGACAAGCAGAACTACAAAATAACACTTGGAAGGAACCTTGGAGGAAAAAGACAGATTCTAGGCTATCTCGGTACTGTTGGGCTAAGCACTTGAACTGCATTCACAAGCCTATTGGTAAACAGTGGAACTCCCATAGCAGTGCTTTAACATGCTACTATCATGATTGACCACTGAACACACATGCTACTGCATCCTGTACTAACTGAAATTTTAAGCTGAATTTCCAAGGAAGACCCATGTAGAATGAATTACACCAATTTAAATTAGAGATTAGATTAGTTCAGAACATTCCTGACAAATGCATGAAATTAAGTCCTTAATTCTTAGGTAAACTTGAGGAAGGATTATAGATAAGTGTTACCTTATTCCCATGATTGCTACTATAAGCCTCAAATCTCTATTGTTAACACTTTTCTTCTTTCTCTCTTTTTTCCTTTTCTTCTCGCAGTTAGTCTTGCTGACATTAATCCGTGTCATACAGTACTTTTCATCAGTGTTGGCACTTGAAGTCTACAGCTAGGTCTGAAAGAGGAACAGTGTTTAATTCTATATCTGCCACCAGTCTTCCAAAGTATATTGCACCTATCACAAGGTATTTATTTCCAATTGGAAGAGTGCCCGGAGAGATATCTCACACACTTCAGCACAGCAGATATTTTAATGTATGTGTTCCATAAGTAGAATGAAGTAAAAGGTCATCACTTACATCAGTGGTTCCCAAACTTTTTCAGTCCACTGTCCCCTTGGTGCTACAAACTCATCCTCAATGCCTCCCACCCAGGAGCAGGATTCAAATTTTTGTGGGCATGGACTAATTTGAGGGTGTGGTTTGCTGGTCACATGACTGGGTGGGCGTGGCTTGCTGGTCATGTGACTGGGTGGGCATGGCTTGCTGGTCACATAACTGGGTGGGCATGATTTGGTGACTGGCAAACCAAATACAAGTGGTCTTCAGTTAATGACCGGTTGCTTAGCAAGTGTTCTAATTTATGACTGGCCTCCCCAGAACTACTTGACCTGTTTTTTGGAGTTTTGACACCCATGCACACACACACACACACACACACACACACACACACAAACACACGCTCTCCCTTCTAACCTGCTGGAGCAGGTCATTGGACTAGAATCAGCAAAGCACCTCTGATTAGATTCTAGAAGTGAATAGAAACTAATCAGAGATGCTTTGCCGATTCTTGTTGATTTGTTTTATTTGTATTTCTTTATTTTATGTTTCTGAATTGCATTGACATGTGTGTCCCTTCTTGTGCACAGCCCAGAATCTTTTGTGATTCTTTGCAGCAAAAATTACTGACCTCTGGCTTTGCTCTACTTTTCAAACGCGCCGTCATTGCCACATTCTATGTGCCAGCCCCGCAGGTCCACCCATTGAGCCCGCTGCACTGGAGGGACCTGCCCAAGCAAGTCCGAGTGGAGCAGTGCACCAAATCAATGGGGTGAGCCTGGGAGAGGGAAAGAGAGAGAGACAAAAGAAAGAGAGAAAGAGAGAAGGAAGAAAAGAAAGAGAAAAGGGAAAGAAAGAAAAAGGGACAAAGAAAGAGGGAGGATGGAGGGATGGAGGGGGAGGGGGAGAAAAGGAAAGAGAGAGACCTGATGCATCAGATTAAAATGAGGCCTAGTTTAGAGGCCCTTTTCCACATCGAAGCATCTTTGCCAACATCTTTGCCAGCACATTGAAACATTAATTAATGTTCTTCTATTAATTCTATTAATTAAAAGTTTTGTGGACGAAACATGGCCAAGACTATCAGGAAGTTCTCACATTTTGTTGAGGCTTTTAACAGGATCCATTGGACCAGACCTCTACCCTAAAAAATTACTTTTCCCAATGTATTACAGTGCCAATTCTGAAGAATGCAAAACCAAAATGTACTGATAAATTATAAGGAGAACACACACAAACACACACACTCCCTTCTAACCCTGCTGGAGCAGGTGATTGGACTAGAATAGATATCTCATTATCTTTCTCTTCCCCCTGTCCCTCCCTCCCTCCATCTTTATTTTTTTTTCTGTCCCTTCCTTCCATTTTCCCCCTCTTTTTTTGTCTGTCTCACTTTCTTTCTATCCCTTTTCTCTTTCTCTTCTTCCTTCTCTCTTTCTCTCTCTCTCTCTTTCCTCTCTCTCTTTCCCTCTCTTAGGCTCACCCCATTGACTTCGTGCACCGCTCCATTCGGTCTTGCTTGGACAGGTGCCTCCAGTGCAAGGGGCTCAATGGGGTGATCCTGTGGGGCATCGCCCCAAACACAGCATTGGGAAGGAGTGCAAATCAGAGCGGCTTTGCTCTCTTTTTCAAACATCCTACCACCGCTGTATTCAGGGCAAAGCCCCGCAGGATCATCCCATTAACTTGCACACTCCGGTGCAAGGGGGTCAATGGGGTGATCCCGTGGGGCCTTGCCCCGAACGCAGCATTGGGAAAGGAGAGCAAACCAGAGCTGTTTTGCTCTTTTTTTCAAACATCCCACCGCCACTGTGTTTGAATGTGGCAGTGGCGTGGGATTTTTTTCTCACCCCTGAATTGTGCCCTGCGAGAGGCCCACCTCCAGTGCCCCCCCAATGCCTCTTAGTGCCCCCTGCTGGCCACTTTGCCTCTTAGCGCTCCCTAAGGCATCCCACTGCACCCCCCAGGGGGCAGTACCGCCCACTTTGGGAACCACTGACTTACATTGATATTACCCTTAACAAAAAACAACTGAATTCAATGTGAATGGTGTTTTTATCTGAACATTGGGAAATAACAAAAGAAGAACAGAAAAGGATCTGGTACATTTCTTTTTATATTGCTTACTATAATGAAATCCTAAATGTTTACATAAAATATATAACATTTTATTCTTTAAAATTTATAAAGAGTGATTAAAATTCAATTAGTAGAATTATCCTATGTTTTTGTTCAGATGTTTTGCTCAAAAGTGAAGGAGAGAGCTTTGGAAATTCAAATCAAATAATTAGATTGAGTTGGATACTGCAAATCATTCCTAAATATATATAGATCTTTTCCAAACTAATTAAAACACCCACATCAGTTTTAATTATTTGGTTCCAAATGTTTAAACAGAATTTGACCATCCTTCCAAATTGAATCCAAAATTAAAGTTACATTTCCCTAATTATCTGAGATTTGCCAAATAGTCTTTATCTTTCATTACGCCATTACGCCATATACGCCAACTTGATTTTTAAGGACAGAAAAGTAAGATGTGGATCAAATCAAACCAATCAATAATAAACCCAGCATTCTAATTCTCTTGTAATCAAAACATTACAGAGAATGTGGGAGAGAAAGTAGAAACTAGACCCTGAACTTTCATCTTCCCATAATAATCTCCACTTCATGTCATGCTTTTCTGTGCCCTTCTTTCTCTTTATCTCACCACCTAGTAATCCCAAAGCTTTTAAAACTGCCACTGGGAGAAGATTGTTGTTATATGCTCCTCACTGTGGTCATGTTCCTCCGAGAGCATACCAGCAAAATACATGTGACTCCCATTATATCTAGCTGTTTGCAACCTTTGGGGAAACAAGTCTGTAGCATGCCTTGTATATTGTTCACATCTCCCTCGTCTTGTTGTGGCACTAATATATCCAATAAATGGTAACTCACTGGAGATTGGGACAGAGATATAGAGATAAGGGCACTTTTAAATGAGCTTTGAGCAAATTGGTTTTCAGTTGGGTCTCTTGGTGAGCTTACTTGGTGACAATGGCAGGCAGCAATGCACAGAAAGCCATTAAGTTCAATAGAAACAGTAGCAAGTTTTTTTTTTTGATCATGAATTCAGTGAATCAAACTAAATTGGATTCAATATTCAATTTAATTTGATAAGTATGCATAGATCATGCTCCCAAGTCTCTGAATCAATTCAAAAGTAGATGATTTAATTTGATGCACTGAACTGTGTTGATGATTTGCTTTGGAGGTTCAGTTTGAAAGGATGATCACTAAATGAAACATGATGCATTTCTGCTGGCAACAATCTCTTGCCAAAATAAGGTACACGCTGTATAAATAAGATGATAAATGAGAAGAGTACATCTAATTTCCCCCCAACAATTTTCAATATTCCAAATAAGGAGTATCTGTTCTTTCAAAAAAAAAAAAATTGTATGGAGTGTGATCTTCCTGCATTTATTTCATTTTGAGGCATCCAAGATATCCTGTCTTTCTTTGTACAATACTTTCTCTAACATTCAATTTTCCTGGCCTCAACTGCTTCAGTTAAATACTGAGAGAAATTCTGAGTGAATCCTTTGCAGTGCTTCGCCCCTCAATTCCCACATTTAGAGATCTAGGCAGCTCAGTGTGATTAATAAAAAGTCTAAAAATTCTAGAAACAAATGCAAAACAGTATCATCATAGATATTTAGAAAACAATTTGAAAACAAAGTAGAATGTATCTAATATAAATGTATTTATTAAAATTTTATCACATACTTTTTGGGGGGAACTTCTGTTTTTTCTCTCCAACTTTGCTGTATTTTCCAATTTATTCTTTCGGTGTTGTTGTTACTATTCCATTAGTCTCTTTTCCTCTGTTTCCTGTCTAGATTATACGCAAGCATGCAAGTTGAGAAAATTACACAGAAGAATCAAAATAGCTGCAAAATTCTCAGGCCTAAAGGTAGCTAGATTTTAATGAAAAAGGAAGAAGAAGAAGAAAAAAAAAACACTTTGATCCATGACCTGAATACTTGATTTGGATTAAATGGAGAGCACGTTTCACAAAATGATCCATTGTGTCTGCTCAATTTCAGGGAACATTCAAAACAAGGAATCAGTCAAAAACTGCATGAAGATTATTTGTGGTGCACATTTAAGTGGTCTTACTAAATTATATATTTTTTCCAATAAGAAACTTGCAATTTCTGAAGAATACCTCCATTTGGATGTAAATATTGCTTTGAAAGGATTTTAAAGTGGGTTTTCATCTGTTCATCATCTCTTCATTAATTTAAAAAGCATCACTGTAAGAAAGAGAGACAGTGATGGGCCAAATGTCACCCAGGAGCTTCTGTGATGATGGGCTTGAATTTGCGTTTCCTAGTCTAATATTTTTTTTTAAATATATGTTTTATTGATATATTTTTTGATAAGCATAAAATATTGTATATCAATCTGAACAGCATGTTATCTATGCACATTTGGTTTTAGATAGAAATACAACAATAATCATAATAATCATAATAAACATATCCATATTAATCACAAAGAAATAATACAATTAGTTTATCCATCTTGAAAAACTTTCACTATGAAATTTTTTACTATCTTTTTAATCTTTTTAGTTTCTAACCTCTGTTTCTGTTAGTTAACCATTGCTAAAACAAGTCCCAGATCCTGAAGATGAAACTCAAATGCTTTGGCTATCTAATGAGAAGGAAGGACTCACTGGAGAAGTGCCTAATGCTGGGAATGATTGAGGGGAAAAGAAGAAGAGGACGAAAGAGAAGGTGGCTGGATGAAGTCACTGAAGCAGCTGGCATGAGCTTAAATGGACTCCGGGGGATGGTAGAGGACAGGAAGCTCTGGAGGAATGTTGTTGTGATGGGTCAGACATGACTTCATGACTAACAACAACAAAAACAAGTCCTATGTTAAAAAAATATTATGTTTCTTCCTTTTCTTTTAAGTGTTAATCTATAGCAATAGCGTTTAGATTTATAAACCGCTTCACAGTGCTTTTTACAGCCATCTCTTAGCGGTTTTACAGAGTCAGCATATTGCCCACAACAATCTGGGTTCTCATTTTACTGACCTTGAAAGGATGGAAGGCTGAGTCAACCTTGAGTTGACTCAGCCTTCGATCCCCACCAAAACAGGGAATGGGCCAAAACAGGACACGTGGAGGCCAAAAACAGGACATGCGGAGGCCGAAAATGGGGTGTGCGGAGGCAGCAATAGGTAGCAGCAGCAATGAGTGGCAATGGTTGAAGTGATCTCCGCAGCCTGGAACAGCTGATGGGTGGTATTCAACCACAAATCAGTTGCTCGTGCTAAATCAGGCTGTGCTGAAACTGACCAGGCTGTTGGCTGTTTGCTGCAAGGAAGCAAATTGCTGGGAGACAGAGGCAGATTTTTTTCTTGTTTTCCTCCTCTAAAGCTAATGTGCATCTTATAATCTGGAGTGTTTTATAGACTGAAAAATATGGTACCCAACAAGAATATTTCTGGTTTAAAATCTATGTGCTGCTTTATCATTTTTTCTAATCAAATATATATTTTAGTCCAGTATTCTTTTGCATTTGGGCATGTCCACCACATATGATGATATGAAACTTGGTCCTAGTCCAACACTTTAACTACTATAATAAGACTCAAAGTTTATGGATTATAATTTCAGTATGGTAGACCATACGTAGTAGACACAATGGATTTTATCATAGATTTTATCTGTTATTTATTATTTTAGTCTGAGAATTTTTAAATGTATATACTGAGTATTTTTATTTGTTCTTGTCTCTGGTCTCTGACTGTAATAAATTGAATTGAATTGAAAACTATAATAGATGGCAGAAAGAAACTGAATGTGACAGTGCAGGTTTACGTAGAAAGCTATGCAAAAAAATAATGATAGCAAGCTTTTCATTCATAGGTCTTCAGCATCAGGAACCAAATGTAGATTGGAAACTGGCCATCAGAAATAGAATGGTTTCATCCTTTTACCACCAAAAAATTATTTTTTCTACTATCAAACATTTAATGGAGTCATCGGGATTCTGGTAGCATACACATTTAAAATTATAATAACAGAATAGAGAAGACCAGAAAAATTAATGGCAATGAAGCATGTCCTTCATGCACTCAGCAACTCTACTTACCAATTAGCAAGGTGAACATGGAATGTTGCAAAGTATGCCAGATAGTTGAAGAAGAAAAAGGAGCTTTGGAAGAATATCTGAAGGATAGTGAAGAAGATGCATTCATTCGAGAATACCATGGAGTCTTAATGAATACCCAAGAGACCAAATGGTCCTTGTTAAAAGACTGATACTCTTTCAATTTTCAGATAACTATTCTGGGAAAATCTGCACAATATTACTATAAAATAACCCTTCCTGAGGGTCTCATTGTAATATATTTCACAGATTCAGTAGCAATAGCAGATAAACATGTCTTTTAGCTATTTAAATACCAACCAGCCTTAAAATTGATTGTGAAAATATTAAAGTGATGGATAAATTCTGCCTTTTAGGATCAGCCATCAATAAGAAAGGAACAAGTAGTCAGGAAATACACTACTGACTATTATTTGGAACCATGAAGACATGGAAAAGAAATCTAATATAAGAAATCTCCTATACCAGGAGTGACAACCTCAATTTCATTGAGGGCCGCATCAAGGTTGTGTTTGACCTCAGGTGGCCATGGCCTGGGCATGGCCAGGGCCAACTCAACATCACTCATCAAGGCTCTGTTTTTGGTTGCCCTCTGCCAGCAAAATGTAGCTCGGGGAGGCCGTATGTGGCTCACCTATACTCCACTTTCATTAGCAGAGAGTTGCAGGAGGCTGTTGTAGCTGAAAACAGAACCTGGTCTCCTTGAGCTCCATTTTTGTTGGCAGAGGGCTGCAGGAGTCTGTCACAGTCAAAAATGACCCTGGGCAGGTCGTGGGTGGCCAGAGGTCATATTCAGCAGGTTCTGTCCAGTTCTGGAGAACCAGTAGTGGAAATTTTGAGTAGTTCAAAGAACTGGCAAATATCACCTCTGACTGGCCCTGTCCCCATCTATTTTCTGCCTCCCAAGTCCCAGCTGAGCAGCTGGGTCTTCTTTTGTTTGCCCTGCACAGGAGAACAGAACTGGAAAGCAGGATAGTAAGGTGGGAATTGAGATTTTGCAGTATCCTTCCCCAGGAGTGTGGTGGAAACGGAGATTTTTCAGTATCTTTCCCCTGCCATGCCCACCAAGCCATGTCCACCAAGCCATGCCACATGCATCAAGCGACACCCACAGAACCAGTAGCAAAAAAAAAATTGAATCCACCACTGGATGGCCCTCCTGAGCTCTGTTTTCATGGCAGAGGCACTGTGGGATGGCTCTTCGCTGTTTCCACGGCAGACCCGTGATCCAAATCTAAGCATCACATGGGCCAGATCCAGCCCCCGGGCCATGGGTTCAACACTCCTGGTCTATACTTACAAAGATGAGAATCCTGAAAACCATGGTATTCTCTGTAAGTCTCTATGGAATCAAAAGTTAGAATTTAAAGAAGCAGGATTGAAAGCAATGGGTCATTGAATAAATCAATAATCAAAGTTGATGCATAAATTTATCAGGCTGAAGTCATCCTACCTTGGACACATTATACAAAGACCAAACTATCTGATAAAGACTCTAATGTTGGGAGGGATGAAAGAAAAGAAACAAAAAGTATGCTCAGGAGAATGATGAATGGACTCAATTAGTGGCAATGAGTGCATTTAATGAGTTCTCTCATTCAAGGAGAGAATCCAACCTAGATCTAAGGAGAAAATTCCTAACAGAACAATTAATTAGTGGAACAACTTGCCTTCAAAAGTTGTGAGTACTCCACTACTCGAGATTTTGAAGAGATTGGACAACAATTCATCTGAAATGGTATAGGGTTTCCTGCTTGAGCAGGGGATTGTCAACTCATAAAACATTTTCTATACATGTTTTACAGTTGTCAACAGAAAGAAGGGAGGGGAGTTTCAAAGAGCAGGTAACAGTGTGGAATCAAAAGTACATTCTATTCATATTTTCTTCAGAGACTGATTAGATGACTGCAGCTACACCCAGGTCATGCCAACATGTTGAATTCCAATAAATCCTTTGAAGTTTTGGGAGTCTGGCTCAAGACTCATGATTTCATTGGGGTAACTGCCAGAATCCTGACAGGGGTTGGAGTAGAAGAGGAGTAGAAGTCCTCCCAGGTTCTTTCCAACCCTGCTATTCTGTTATTCTGCCCTGTTGGGATGCTTGAAAGAATAGGTTTTGGACAGGTCATCATGAAGAAAATCTATGGGGCTTCTAGAAGTAAAAAAATAATTTGATGGCACATAATCAAGGGTGGGCTGTGGGGGGTTCACAAGGATTTGGGAGATCCTCTAGCTAAGATTCTGCAAAGTTTGGAGAACCCCCAAATCCCCCTCCTGGCCCCACCCCGGCCATCCCTCCTAGGAGTCCCCACATGGCCCATTTTGGATGCAGGTAAGTGCATCTGCACATGCAGAGGCTCAGGGAAGGCAAAAAATGGGCTTCCCAGAAGTTCAGGAAGGCTGGAGCAGGCCTGTTTCTGGCTTCCAGAAAATCTCAGAGCCCAGGGAGGCCAGTTTTGCCCTCCAAGAGGACCCTGGAGCCTGGAAGGACAAAATTTCCCCCTTGCTGTGGTGCAGGAGGCCAACTAGGCCATGCCCACCATGGCCACACCCACCCAGCAACCGGGCAGAGAACCTGTTGCTAAAATTTTTGAAGCCTTCCCATCACATAATCAACCAACCAACCAATAAAATTCCCTAAATACAAATCATAGGGATCTATAAAGAATAAATCATGATGTAAAATGTGGAGCTTAAATATCTGTGTTAGATGCCAGGAAGCCAAAATGTAAGGCTAAGTTTTGTAGCATTATACTCAGTATATTACATCATAAATTTGTAGCAATCTGTACTCACTGAGTTTACACCTGAAACTAAAACACAAACTCAAAAGAACCTTCTCTGTCTTCCAATAACATGTTTAATAATCAGTTTGAACTACTAGGGCTACATTTTAGTTTTCCTAAAAAATTCCCTCTTGTCTCAAGGCAGAAATACCAACAGTATTTTTTTTTAGTGCAGGTATCAGTTCTGCTGGCCATTGTGAGTTGATAATTACTCCTTTTATTGAGCTAAATGTGTATAATAAGAAACTAATGTAATTTCAAATATAAATCAAATATTTTTTACATGAATATTTTAAAAGATCATCTGCAGGAAGATAATGGCTTTTCTTCAAAAATTAATTTAAAAAAGAGTTTGAATTTTTCAGAGTGAAACTTAGCAGTTATGGCCATTGATGAAATAAGTACCAAATGGATAACACAAGCAAAATACCAAAGTAAGTATCTGTCTCTGTGCCCAGCAATGTACTTCATTGGATTATTGTTTTCAAAGAATAATGTATGAGTGATATATTCTGGAAAACTGCACAATGTCTGTCAACTTTTTGAATATTTTCAAAACAGCACACCCAGGCAGTAAGGAAGGTGTAAGGAAGTATACATATAGCTTAAAGTCTAAAAAATAATAATTAAAAAAAAATATTTATAGCTGTTCAACATAAGTGGGTTTCAATAGACAGAAGTGCATATGTTGAACAGCTATAAATTTTTTTTTTAATTATTATTTTTCTTTTACAAGCAGAAACTAAAGAAAATATAAAATTAATTGCAGTTGTACTATGGGGATGATATTTGTTTCTATATTACAGAAATGCACTAAATATTCTGAAATTCTGATGTTTATTTAGATTTCATCTTCTCTTGGTAAAGAGTTTTTGGGATGTAGGTAAACCATTAGAGGAAAACTGCTTGCCAAACCTGCATGCTACTTTGATATGCCTGTTTGCTTCCTGGCTGATCTTCTCTTTGTCCATACAACAAATCAGCAAAGACTCCATCTTTGAGGGAGATAGGCAGTCTAGAAATCTTTTATATTTATAAAAATGGATGTGTGTGTGTGTGTGTGTGTGTGTGTGTGTGTGTGTGTTCCAGAATAACTCTGGAATGCCTCGAGCAATTTCAACCAAATTTGGTACACAGATAACTTACCCTGTGGCAAAAAATACTGTGGGGGTAAGATACCCCTAATACCCCTTGGGGTACTTGTGTACCTTAAAATGGCTTCTACTGTACAGCATAGTGGACTTGCCATGGTCATGGCTTCACAGTACTCCACAAGATGGTTCCCTCTCAGCCCTCCAAGGAAATGTCAGGTGATTGGCCAAGTGCAATAAAAAAGAATGAAACACCAGTGTAGACAAGAAACTCCTGAGGAGAGGAATAGAAGACTTGTGATGCTGCTCAAGAGACAGTACAACAGCGTAAATCCCAACTACAGGATTTTCCTGTCTAATACAGGATTTGGGTAAATAAATACACAGGCAACACTGGTTATTGGCTAGTAAGAAATATAAACAAATATAAACAAACAAACAAGTAAAGTTTCTATTATTGTAGCCCTTGTCCACTCATGAAGCTTTCCTGTCCTGCTCCCGAGTTGCCACAGGCAGGGGGATGGGAAATCACACCTCACAGCTGCCCCAAGGAATTCACACCTCAGTCAAAATAAAACACATCCTAGACACCTGAAGTCAAGGCCATCTTCAGGAAGACCAGAAATGGTTGAGGGGAGTGACTTCTATGACTGGGGAAATTGTTTTATCAGAGAATGTGACTAATGACACACTTTGGGAGAAGAAGAAGCAACAGGGTCAGAGACAAGACGCGAACTGGGAGAGGCCAGGGCTGGCTTCACTTAGTTTGTGGCAACATGGTGCTCCTAATAAATGAATGGATTTTTCTTGCTAAATGGTTTGAGGCTCCTGATTTTATAAGGGCATTGGTCAGAAGCCCGACAACCCTATTTCAATTCCTTTAAAGCCTAACAAAGGAAATTTTGGCACAAATTTGTATTTTAACAGCCCGTTATTCAAACTTGTATTTTTTGTGTTACAGTGTTACTGAGCCAATTTTATTTTTATAACATCCTTGGGGGAAAAACATGATCTCTGCCCCTGCCAAAATATCTTATGCACATGGTTAATATATTGAAGAAAGTTTAATTGAATTTTCTTTTTGGGATATACATATAATTGCAGCTTAGAAAAGTGTATTTTAAGATTAAAGGTATGGAAACATCTAACTCTGCAATAATCATTTCTTTGATATTCTCAAGAACTAAAGATGAGATCCTTTACAATAAAGGATATATTTCACTAGACCACCACACAACTTCACAATGTTTTCACCACCACATGAAAGATTAGAAGTTATCGCGGGATAAACCACGTTAGAAACTGCACAGTTGTAATAGGCCTAGGCAAAGCAAGAGAGATAAGCAAGAACAATTCGAACTGACAAGTTTATACAGTAAATTATATTAGAGAAGTACCTACTTTCTTCCAAAATGGAACTCAGCATTTTTGGACCTGTCAACTAAGAGAGAGATTTACAATGAACATTGCAAAAGAGTAAGTGGCTGGAGGCAGATTGACCATTAAATTGCAGGTGTGTTAAACTAGAAAGCACAAGCAAATAGGGCACAAAGAAACACATTTTTTGTTGAAAGTTTAGAAAAAGTAAGCTTATGAATATAGCTTATGCTAGCAACCCAGGGTAATATTGTTTGATTTATGCAACAAATATTCACAAAACATATGCTGAGATTGCATTTTAAATTGTATGGTACGTCTCTTCCATAACTACTCTTATGAAAAGTCTCCAGACTTGGGTAATGTATAGCTTTTATTGTAAAATGAATTATCCATTTAATCTGATGTTATTGTTTGATAGTTTTATTTCTTTTTAATGTTTTAATAAATATTGTATTGCATGCAATATGCTTCCCTGTTCATTCTTTTTATTACTAAAGTCAATATACTTGTGATAAATAAGAATGTAAAACTTCTATCTGAGAAGTATCTCTAATAGAACACAGTTCAAAATTCAGACTGAAAAAAGTCCTAGAGATGTTTGTGCCTAGAAGCAGTTAAACTCAATTGAGAACAATGAAAGCAATGGTGGAAAAGACCCATGACAAGTTTGCAAACTTGCAAACTATCTAAGGGCAATTTCACACTGCAGCCTTAAGTTGTTCTTGAGGGGCCCTTTATGCTCTCTGAGTTTGCTTGTTTTTTTGCAGACATTTCATTATCCATGTGTTGTTTTTTGGGCTGGGTGGATAGTTTCTTTTGCATAGTCTATAGATGTTATTAATGTCTATCTGTCTATTGATGGCTGATCTGTCTGAGTGCCAAAGTTCTAGAAATTCCCTGGCATTTTTGGACTTGGCTTGGTCCAGGATGGTCACATTTTCTCAATTGAAACTATCACTATTAAATCTGTCTATATGTTGTGAAATTAAGGATGATGAAAATTCCTTAATTTTTTTTCTTGTTAAAAAACAAGAAAGTCCAGAAAAAGTACATTTTGGTTAAAAACAGTTAATTTGAATTAGAAAATTTTAGCAGTGGTTAGCCAGGCATTCAGACTGGACTGCACTAGACTTAAATGCACCATATTGAACAATTCTGCTACTCCTGTGCCTCCCCCCTCACCAGACATTCGTACAAGGGATATGTTGTCTGTACCCATACAGTAAACCTCTTCTTTCCTCTTTTCACTTCTCTCCTCAAAGTCACTGAGACAAGCTAGAGAGTCTGTTTGAAAAATAGATATCTGGAGTCTTTTCCACTCCTCTAGAAGGGAGAGAGTCAAAATATGTCCTCATTCTCAAAGTGAAAATTGGGATCTTGCCATTTGGCCATATTTCTTTCTCCCTCCCTCTTCTATTCCAGGGCTGTCAAACTCATGGACTGTGGGCTCAATGTGTCCTGTGCTGGCCATGACCACGCCCACACCCAGGTTAGCAAAGGTGAAAAAATTCTGATACATCACGTAATGCTGCCATGACAAGGTGAGTTTGACACCCCTGCTCTGTGCCCTTGAAAGGTTCTGTTATAGTTTGAAAAGAGATTTATGAATAAAGAAGAGCAGAGCTTACATATCAGAACATAAAAAAATTATGAAGAATGGTTGCAGGAATTGGGTATGTCTAGTCTAATAAAAAGAAGGACTAGGGGAGACATGAGAGTAGTGTTCCAATATCTCAGGGGCTGCCACAAAGAAGAGGGAGTCAAGCTATTCTCCAAAGTACCTGAGGGCAGGACAAGAAGCAATCGGTGAAAACTAATCAAGGAGAGAAGCAACTTAGAACTAAGGAGAAATGTCCTGAAAATTAGAACAATTAATCAGTGGAACAACTGGCCTCCAAAAGTTGTGAATGCTCCAACACTGGGAGTTTTTAAAAAGATGTTGGATAACCATTTGTCTGAAGTGGTGTAGGGTTTCCTGCCTAGACAGGGAGATTGGATTAGAAGACCTCCAAGATCCCTTCCAACTCTGTTATTCTATTCTATTCTATTCTATTCTATTCTATTCTATTCTATTCTATTCTATTCTATTCTATTCTATT
>NW_020769337.1:11544324-11585256 GCF_900518735.1 Pseudonaja textilis | reverse complement strand
TTCTATTCTATTCTATTCTATTCTATTCTATTCTATTCTATTCTATTTCTTCCTCCTCTCCTCCCCCCTTTCATCCTCCTCTCCTCTCCTCCACATATCCTTCTCATTTCCTCCTCCTACATACTCCTCCTCCTTTTCTTAGATTTGATTTCAACCCTTCAAGAAATAACAATAGAAGGAACAATTAATTATTTAGTAAAATGTGTACTGAGGAAAAGTAATTCATTACTTCAGTAATGAATTTATTACAAAAAAGAAGAATTTCACCAATTCAAATAAGAATAAATTGGAGGTTCAGGGGCCTAGCTCCTAAATGAGTCCGTACAGGAAGGGGCACACTTAAACCTAGTTTTGTCATGAAGCAGTACAACACAGGCTGAAGTGGCATTTGTAGATGGTGGGAGAATGTGTAAAAGATGAACTTACCTATTCTTGTCCTCCAATAATGGAGCAATCTGGCAGTGTGCTAATATGCTTACAGTCAATACTGTTAGTCAAGAGAAAGAGCCTATTTGGGGCGGGGTGTTAGTTGGAAAAATGCTTCATCAAATGAATATGGCTTCTGTTCATCTTATTAAACATCTACATATTCTTACATTTGTACCTCTCTGCCATCTTGCCTTTAAAACCTGGGAGTCATTTAATCACATATCTGAAAAGCACCAGTTTAGGGAGAGCCCTGTATCCTTTTTCACAATGAAGCTTTTCCTGTGTGCTTTGAAACACACTTTATTTTTGCCAGTTAACATTGTTTAGGTGATGATGGATATTCAGATGTTTAGTAAAGTGAATTCAGTTTGGGTTCTTGGTGCATCTAAAAGTTCAGTCTTGTGGGGGTGTTTTTGGAGAAAATAATCTTGGAACAAATAGTAAATTGTTGCCCTTCTACAAAGCAGGTGTTCTATCTCTATTCTGCCTAAAATGAGTACTTTAGGGCACAATTTAAAAACAATAGATTAAAGGGCACAATTTAAAAACAAAGGGCACAATTTAAAAACAATGGATTAAAAGTAAAATCCTCAAGTGAATAAAGAACTCATAGTTATGTAATACTACTGACACGCAATACAATGGTTATAATCATGTTGACGAATCCTTTTTCATAAAAGATTCATAGCTTGCAAGAACCCAATTCTATATTTTACTTACTTTTAAACCTTTCAAGTCATTATTGGATCTTCCAACCTTATTCCCAGTTGACTGTGAAATTGTTTTCATTGGCCTTGGATGGCTTTCATTACATAAGTAAAGGTTATCAATTGAAATATGTTTTACACACTTGAATGCCTTGTGAATTTAGAAGTTTTACACAAAGTGAAGGACAAAGCTTAGCCAAAACTAAGGGCTTTCTTTCTTTCTTTCTTTTTTCTTTTTTAAATACCATTTTATTTCAGTGGTGTATCTTCAAACACTTTTTACACATCTAAGCTTAGAAATGTTATCAAACTGCCAGAAGACAAGAATCCAGTTCCAGTATTACTCATCATGGAATATGTACCGACTTTGTATTCTGGTGTAGCTCCACTCCCCACTGATGTTATGGTAATAGCAGTAGCAATAGCACTTGGATTTATATACTGCTTCATAAGTGTTTTGCAGCTCTTTCTAAGCAGTTTACAGAGTCGCATTTTGCTCCCAACAGTCTGGTTCCTCATTTTATTGACCTCAATAAAATGGAAGGCTGAGTCAACATTGACAGGGTCAGAATTGAACTCTGGTAGTGAATAGTGAGTTAGCCTGTAATACTTCATCACCATGGCTGTAATGGTAGTGGCTACTTGTGGGCACTACTATTAATGCATTCCTGGTAAGAGTGTACTGTAAGGGGAAACAAAAAACTAGACTTCCACATATGCCACCATTCTAATAAGATATACCATTTTATCCACATCACCATGATGCCTGCATAAATCTAATGTTATTTCAGTGTCATAGTTGAGATCAATAATGTCTGAAGAAAGTCTTACCATATTTGAACTGCAACAATCCAGTGACAAGGCTAGATATCTGGTCTAATAGTCAGTCAGAGGAATTCTAATTTCTTCAGTTGACTGAGAAGCAGGTAAGGATGATTTGGTTCTTGACCATAACAAGTTGTTGCATCATATGGAAATTTGTCCTGATTGTGTCTTCACATAAGAGACTCTAGAAAGAGTGCAGAGAAGATGATTAAAAGCCTCAAAAATAAGGTATGAAGAACAGTTGCAGGAATTAGGTATGTCTAGTCTAATGAAAAGAAGGATTAAGGGAGACATGAAAACAGTGTTCCAGTATCTAAGAGACTGCAACAAAGAAGCGGGGGTCAACCTATTCTCCAAACCACTTGAAGTCAGGACAAGAAGCAATGAATAGAAACTAATCAATAAAAGAACCAACCTAGAACTAATGAGAAATTTTCTGACAGTTAGAAAAATTAGTCAGTGAAATGACTTGCCTTCAGAAGTTATGGATGTTCCAACATTGCAGTTTTTAAGAAGAGATTGGACAACGATTTGTCTAATATGGTATAGAATTTCCTGCTTGAGCAGGGAATTGGACTAGAAGATCTTCAGGGTCACTTCCAACTCTGTTATTTTGTTATTACTGAAGAATTGCTACAAAAGTGTAGTGATATTACACAAACCTTGCAGGACAGCACATTATCATTAATTTTCTGATATAAAACTTGTCAAAAATGCTTTACAGGAAGAGAAGGAGTGAATAAGATAAATCTCCTTTTATTTCCTACTACACCAACTCAGATTAAAGGAAATAGAAAGATAGTGTTATGATTGTTTAACACTTTATCACTATAAAAATGGTAGATTACCTATTATTAAGACAAAATGTTAGATTACCTAATGAATACATTATAAAAATAAGCAACCATAGCTAAAGAGTTCAAACCCTTTATTTTAGAAGAAATAGACCTAGAACATTATGGCAGGTATGCCATGTACAGAATACTAAAAAAACCGTAGAGACTTCCGGTTTGAACCTCTTCAGTGACAGACCAAAACCTTGTCTCTGCGAGGCTTCGATCTTTGCTCGCCGCTGGGGCACCCCGAGCCAGCTAGTTTCAGAGCCAAGCCACCCTGTAGAGGTGGTGAAGAAGAGGGAGACTTCCTGCAGGGTTGAGGAGAGCCGCATCTCTCCTCCCCAGTTGGCCATTTAATGCTGAAAATAAAAAGTCAAAGGGATAATAAAGATTTCTGGATAACCAAAAGTTTTTGAAAACAGGAAAGTAGAGAAAAAGAATAAAAGGGCAAGATCTGGAAGGGAGGAGACTGCCTGGAATTAAAAAGAACTTATAGCAAAATCTCAACAAGACTTCCAAAAGATACATTTTAACTGAAATATCACAACAAATCCCCAGGAAGAGAAAGTGGAAAAAGAAATAAGAAGAAATAACTTGAGACTATTTGGATTACTTGATGATTTCTGGATTTTTGGTTATTGTATTTGAATGACTAAAATCAACTGGGTGGTTGTTTAAAACTGTTTAAAATGGCTCCACTTTTAGAAGAACTGAAAATGGAACTAAAAAAGTACAAAGAAGATGCACAAGAAGGGAGAGGTTCTGTTGGCTTCGTATTTCAGTTTTTAGAAATGGAGATTTGGAATTGTGAGAAACAACAAGAAATGCCTGCAGAACAAGAAGATTGCGACAAAAAAGAAGCCATCTTTAATGAACAAGTAATCTTAGTTGCGGGAAAAAAAGGAAAGGGAGGAAAGAGAATGGAAAGTTTAAGATTGGGAAAAACAACTTCCCCCCAAATAGAGTGAAAAATAAGTATAAAATCAGAAAGCAACAGAAGAGGGAAATGCAGAAGAGAGAATTAGAAGTAGAGAGATAAGGGGGAAAAAGGGGAGGGAGAAGATGAGGGGGAAGAAAGAAAGGAAAAGAAGTTATAAAGGACAGAAACAAAATATAGAGAAACAGGGCCTATTTAGAGATAATGGGTGAAAATTTAATGGAAAAAGGGATTCTGCAAAGGTACATAAGATAGTATTGTTATATTAGAAACAGAAATAATTTTAGAAAATATGAAACAATGTATGATTAAAATGTTTGATAAAATAGCTATTGTAATTCAGTGGAATGCTTGTCAATAAATAAATGTAACAAAATGAATATTTAATGATTTACAAAATATATGTGAAGAGAAATAACGGAAAAATTAATTATGGAGATTATACGTGTCTTTAAGGAAGTATGATATTTAATTGAAAAGAAGTGTTAAAGATGTTAAGATTTTAATGATTATTAATGATAGAACTGAATTGGAATGGAATGAGGGTTTATAATTACCTACATTTATAATCCTTTTTTAAAGGAATATAGTGTGTATTATAAGAATGTACCAATCAGAATTTGACTGAAAGTTATGTATTATGTATTATATTGAAGGCCATAATCTTAAGGTATATATTGAAGTTTAAATAAGAGTTGAATGGATATAATTAAAAGATATAAAGGTGTCATACTCCATTTAGTAACTACAGGAGAAAATCTGTTTAATGAGAAAAGATAATATGAAATTGAAACAGAACAGACAAAAGTATAAATATAATGATTTGAATTGAGATGAGATAATCAAAATAAAATTGAGGAAATTAAAAGAGGGGAAAAACTATATAGAAAATGTAGAATAATATAAGATATGGAATAGAACACAAAAAGGAGCATGAAATTGAGTTTTGTGTCTGTATAAAGAAGTTCAACCCGGGACCATGCTATTTTCAAAAAAGATGTTTTACTTGTATTTTGTGTGTGAAAACCCAAATAAAACTTTATTTTTTTTTTAAAAAAAATACTAAATAAACATTTCAGGTTAATCTGGAATTGACTTCAGATGCATCTTTGTGTGAGGTTATTTTAGACATTGATATATATATTCCCATTGATTAAACTGCCTTCTGACTAATGGCAGACATATGTTTTTTCAGTCAAAAGCATAAAGTATCCTATAAATTATAAAGCAGTTATTGTATAACTATTTATAGCTAATTATATTGCATAAAAATACTGCAACCAATATTGGTCACCATACTATAAAAAAGATGCTGAGAAAAATTTCAAAGAAGTTCAGTTAAGATGATCAAAGGCCTGGAGGTTAAACCATATGAAGAATGGTTGCAGGTTTTGGTTTTGGCCAGTCTAAAGAAAAGAACTAGGGGTGACATGATTATAGTAATCAAATATTTGAGGGGATGTTACAAAGAAGAGAAAGAATTATTCTCGAAAGCACCAGAGGGCAGAACAAGAAGCAATGTTGGAAACAAAGAGAGAAGCAATCTGGAATAAAGGTGAGAGCAATTAACCAGTGGAACAGCTTGCCTTCAGAAATTGTGGGTGCTCCATCACTGGAGGTTTTTAAGAAGAGACTAGACAGTCATTTGTCTGAAATGGTATAGGTTCTTCTGCTTGAGCAGGGGGCTGGACTAGAAGACCTCCAAGGTCCCTTCCAGCTCTATTCTATTCTAAATTCTAAATATAGAAAGCCAGCTCAGTTTATTTGTAGATATATTAGTATGTTTGTTTGGGGTATAAGTGTGTGTGTGTTTACTTAATATAAAGAAATAACAGCTTGAAAATCAGTTGGGGTAATGTGACAGTAGACCTCTTATACACATTTTCTCTTCATGTATTGTTTACAGTGAATTTCATGTTTATATTTCATTAATAATGCTATTATTGCACATCAATAGTCCTGTTTAAATTTTGCATACATTTGATCATGCGGTCTTTAACTTGTTCAGTCTCTGAATTTCATTTCAGCAGCAACTTATAAACTCTTAAAGGTGTCTGCATTTTTTTAATATAAGTAATTCAATTTCAATCTTATTTCTGAAAATAACAGAGATAATTTCTTTAAATCCTTCTGGACTATAATATTTATTTGGATATACTGAAACCACAAAAGTATTTTGAACAGTAATTTTATTAAGTATTACAATTTAAAAGATGCAAACTAATACAAATTAAAAAAGAAAAAAAGAAAAGAAAGACTACATTAAAAGAAAATGAAAATATAAAAAATGACTTCCCAGTTCAACATAAGAATAAATAATTTCAGTTTTCTTAAAGTACAACAAATGATCTCTTCTTTCTATATAACATCTCTTATCTATAAACAAATTCTTAAATCCTCATTTTTTCAGTGTTGCTAAGCAAAAATCCTTTAAGGGTTATCAGAGATAACATTAATACATCTATTTTAATCTTGATCAAATAGACCAATGTTATATTCCTTCCTTTGAACGATCTTATATTTAGTCTTTTCAAACAATTTCATACAAGTTAATTTCCTTTTTTTCTTTGTTCCTTCTCACAAAATTCTTTAAAGCTTTATCAAGCCTTTTTTGTAAATCCAATATCTGAAAATTATTCAGATCAGTCTCTTTATGTATTATTTTTATATCCCTTTTAGCTATTCAGATATTAGCCAGTTTCTTTTGGTAGTCCACCACATTTTTTTCCATATCATTGTTGTAGCCTGTCATTTTCAAATTCACTTTCAGATCTGTCTCAGCTTTGTCTGATAAAACCTATTCTTTTTGCATAGTATCATATGTGTGTGTGTGTGTGTGTGTGTGTGTGTGTTTGTAAGTAGGTCTAGGTATGTTTGGGTCCTACATAAGAGGTACTACAGACAAAATCAGTAAGATGCTACACAGGCATCACATCAAGACTGCCTTCAAAACAGACAGAAAAATAGCAGCCATCCTAAGAAAACCCAAAGATAAAATTGACCTGGAAAACCAAGACATATATGAAATCCCCTGTGCATCATGCCCTGCCACATACATTGGACAGACCAATAGAAGAATAAGTACCCACCTGGATGAACACAAAAATGCAGTAAAAAGCTGGAACACACTTCCTCACTAGTCCAACATATGAAAGCCACAGGTCATAACATCGACTTCAATGGCACCAAAATCCTAGCCACTATAGAAAACCCCAGCTACAGAATTATCAGAGAAGCCATAGAGATTGAAAAAAGACCTGAAAGCATGAATAGAAGAGATGACTCCACCAAACTGTCAATTATTTGGAAGCTTGCACTCACAAACAAAAAATCTCCACACCACAAGCAGGCAAACACCTGGGCACAAACAGACCTCCGATACTTCCAGCTCAAACACCCCCCAATCAGGCACCCAGATCAAACCTAGCTTCCTAATAAATGATAGCCATCCATTTACTTGGAGCCAAGTCACACTAAAAGCCTCCAATAAAGGAAACACAATGTTGCCAGCCAACCAAGACAAAAAAAAAGCTACAAAACAGATAGAAGATATTAGAAACACCAATCAAGCACAACACAGCAAATTCCAACACCAATAAACACAGACCAAGACTCCCAACCAATCAGGATGAAGAAAAAATCATTCTGGCACAGCGTAGGCTAGCACCAAATTTAAAACAGAAATGGCTGTGAAAGTCTGACTCACAGATGAACACAATACACAAGCCTGATGATGGCAGATGAGATTCTGCTGAAATATTGCTACAACTTTAAAAGCACAACTATAATGATGTGGGAAAATACCCGAATAAAGCTGAATACCATATATATAAATACCTGCGAAAACTTAAGAAAATTAATTCATATATATATATATATAACAGCAGACACTCTTAAAATTAATTTCTAGGTCCATTGATTACACCTGTAAGCATTTTAAACAAGTTTTCTTTATACATACATTTTTGCATATCCATTATATACATTTAAGGGAATAGATTTTCCCTGTCCAGTCATATCTGACTCCAAGGGGTGGTGCTCTTCTCCATTGCTTAGTCAAGAGACCAGAGGTGGGCTGCTGCCAGTTTGCACTGGTTCTGATGAACTAGCTGACCCTGCCCCCACCCATTTTTCAGGCCATTTTCAGGCTGTTTTTCTGGCCATTTTCCAAAAAAGGGTCTGAAACCGGCTCAAAAAACAGCCTGAAAATGGCCTCAAAATGGACTGAAAATGCCCCCAAAACAGGCCAAAATTCAGGCCAAAAATGGGCAGGGGCTGGGCCAGCCAGTGGTGGGATTAACCCCAACTGGCTGAATCCTACCTACCGTGAAGCAAGTGGCCAGGCGACTGTGCTGGGTTTAATGAGTGACCCAGTTAGTTATGTGACCCAGTCACATGACCAACTGGCCACACCTACACAGCCAAAGAACTGCTTGTTAAAAAATTGCAGCCCACCACTACAAAAGACTCAGTTTTGTTCAAAGACATTTTCATGGTCATGTGGCCAGCATGGCTCTATGCCAAAGTTTACAGAACACTGTTACCTTACCAACAAGGTGGTATTTATTTTTCTACTCACATTCACATGCTTTTAAATTGCTGGGTGGGCAGAAGCTGGGGCAGGTAACAGGAGCTCATCCATCATGCCTCACTCAGATCTTGAACCCAGGCAGTCAGTTTTCCAGCTGATAAGCTCAGCATCTTTAACTGCTTAGCCATCATATCCCCCATCTATTATGTAAGTTTCAGGATCCAATCTGGGTCAGTCACCAGGACCAGAGGTTTTGTCTTCTGAGCTTTTGGACTCATGCTGGAACCTATTTTCAGGGAACTTCTCTCTCTACTTCTCTTTATCTGCTAGAGAGAACTTCCCTGAGCAGTGGTCGTCAATCAGTGGGCTGGGGACCACTGGTGGTTCACAAGAAAATTTTGGTGGTCAACAGAGAAATGTCACCCCTAAAGCACCCCCCAAAGCAATTAATCCAGGCTGCATGGGAACATAAGGCTGTGCTGCCCACATGGCCCACAGGAACATAAGGCTTGTGTTGCTTGCATTGCAAACAACATGAAGTAGTGATGGGGGGGGGGAAGGGTGGAGGGAAAACTTGCCCCACATGCATCACCTGGCCACCGGGCTGCTTCTTTCTGCTTCTTTCTTCTTCTGCTTTTGGCTGCACACAAGAAAAGCAGCAAAAGTCTTTCTTTCTCTCCCGCAAACTCTGCCAGAAATGAGTCTTTGGGACCCTGCAAGGCATCCTGCTCCAAAAGGCTGCGCCAGCAAAGATTCATTTCTCGTGGAGTTTGGGGGAGAGAAAGAAAGACTTCTGCTGCTTCTGCTGCTTTCCTTGCATGAAGCCAAAAATCTCTCTCTCTCTCCCCTTGAGAACGGAGCTGGAGACGGTATCCTGTGATCCCAAGTAAAGAATGATTGATTGGTAGGAAAAGTGGGGGGGATTTTCCTGCAGACTTTTGGGGGGATTTTCCCAGGGTGTCTGGTCCGTGGGATTTAAAATTATGAGTTTGGTGGTCCCTGAGGTCCAAAAGGTTGGCGACCCCTGTCCCTGAGGATGAGCTCCAGCACGAATCCGAAAGTTCAGAAGACAAAGCCTCTGGTCCCAATGACTGACCCAGATTAGATCCTGCAGCATTATCCTGGAACACATATACTGTATTTGCCTTCAGTCATTATGTAAATGGTTTTTTTGCACAACTATCCTATAACTACTTTATTCAGTGCATCTTTAGTGTAATGAAATACAATTAGTTCCAAACTATTTTTTTCACACAACCTTTTCAAATGTACATTGAATTTATATGTATATTTGACCATATATAATGCATGCATGCATACATACATACATACGTATGTATACTTACATACATGCATGCAAACAGGGGTGGGTTTCTACCGGTTCTGTCTACCTCTGTAGAACCGGTAGCTCTGAAGAGCAGCAGACATAGAACCAGTTCTATGCTGATGTTTTTGCCCACCCACCCACCTGGGCTCTTACCTGATCTTTATTTCCTGATTTTTCAACTTCAGCTGCTGAACGAGGCACAGCTGCAGTTAGAAAAGCAAGAAAAGAGGGCTGTTTCAAAGGCTGCTTCTTTGCAGGCAGCTGCTGCTGCTGATTTACAGGCGCATGGCTCGCAGCCTGCAGGGAAGCTCGTAAATCCCAAACCGGTAGTTTACTCTGTCATATCCCACCCCTGCATGCAAACATACATACTGATTTATATGTAACTTTCAAAAGTACAGCTGCCTCATGTGAACTTTTCCAGCAAAAATGATCTCCTTGTTGTAGTGGATGTTCACAGGGGAATCAATGTAAGGGAAAGTGACATCATGTGTATCATGTACCATGAGCCTTGGTGGCACAGTAGATAGAATACATATTGCAGGCTAGCTCTGCCCACAGTCTGGAATTTGATCCTCATTGGGCTCAAAGTTGACTCCTTCCAAGCTTGGAAAAATGAGGAGCCAGATTGTTGGGACAATATGATGATATTGTAAACCACTCAGAGAGTGCTGTAAAACACTATGAAGTGGTATATAAGTGCTCCTGGTATCACTATCATAATAGCATCAAACAATAATTTGTATTATTTGTGTAATCATATGCATTAATACATTTTAGGAGCACCGTGGCTTCTAGTAGGCATCTCAGATTCTCTTTTGGTGGGCAGATCATGTTATTTAAAATGAGATCTGTAGCAGGTTTTCAAAAATTCCTACCAGTGCATCCTACCAGTGCATTTTCAGTTGATTTTATCCTTACAAAAAGGTTCACATCCCTATGACTGAATGGTACAGTGGAATGAAGGTCACCAAATTCAAAACCTTAAAGACTGCACAAAGCTGATTTAATCACTATATCTACTCTTAGTCATAAAATTATCATGTTATATTTTTCACTTTCCTCTCACTGGAGATACGGCATTTCTATGAATTTAATTTACACCTAATCATCTTCAAACATATTTGGATGAGTACAATGTATATTTGCATTTCACCCCAATTAAGTTCCATAAGGTCAGTTACCTGTATAATTTTCTTTTAAATTCATTTCAATTGAACTTGCATCTGGAGCCTTACCTCCCCTGATTAATTACTCAATTTATGAACACAGATTGCTACATATTTTTTCCCATATGTTGAAACAACACCATTAGTTGATAATTAATACAGTGAGAAGAGTCTTCTTATTCTGTTGTAGAGAAATACAAAGGCATTTCTCAACCCAAGGTCGCTCAATGCACGAGTGACACATGTACAAATTGCATATGAAACATCTGAAAGTTGGTTTCCACTTTCATTGCAGGCTATTTATTGGCAGTGAGTGCCACAAACTGATTACAGCCTTTTCTGCAAAAACTGATTGGCTTTTATGTTGGCTTCTTTCCAGTTCTCTGGAAGACAACCTTCTGGATATGCAAAATCTGTTTCTTGGAAAATAAATCAGCAATGTCACATTTGTGTTGCCTTTAGGACACAAGAACATATAACATCTATTTTGCTTTCAGTTGATCAGTACATTCTAGAACTTTGTTACCTGTAATATCAATTTGTTCTAGTTTCTCAAATTATATATATGAAGAGTAGTCAGTTCCTCAACCTGGGACATCTAGACTTAAAATTATGCACAACCACAAATCCTGGCTTCAAGCAAACTGTATTTCAACTTCAGGAGCCCAACATAAATTGGAAATAATATGACCTTTCTCTCCAGAATACAATGAGCACTATTTTGCTGTTCTATATTAAACAGCACTATAAATTAATAATAAAACATGTCAACAAACATGGGTTCTATTTTTGCCTCTATATTCAAGCCAACCTCAAACAAGTCTGAATTTATAACTGTGCTATCCTCCTTACTGATTGCTCCATTAGTTCCCCTCCCACTCTCAGCTGAACTTGATTCTGTTCAAAATATTAATGATGCTTTTTTTTTCTATCAATAAAAGAGTTATAAGGAAGTCTAAAGTGAAGATGCAACCAGCATTTTGAATAAGTGCAAAGGACCTGAACAACATGAATGCTTATGATGTATAGTATTTAATTTGTTAATAATTTTCTGAGTTGATTAAAATATAGTAGTTAGGGTACAGCATATTATGTTGATACACAGTTCTTAAAACACAGTCATTTAGAGAAGGACTGCTGAAAGACTTTTGAAGGTATATAGGGCATGGGTAAAAGGACTAGTTTTCTTCATAACAGCAATGACTTTGTGAAATGCTTCCTTATCAGATGTCACATCTAGCCCCCACCTTACTGTGATTCTAATAACATTAAATTATTTGTGTACTGGCTGACATTGTGGGTATCAGTCCTGGGTTTTAAATTTGCATTTGCATATTAGTATTGAGTTACATTTAGATCTTAAGTTATGTTCTGTCTTTGATTGATATTTTGCTGCACAGAGTTCTTTGGGCTGTGTGTGTGAGAGAGGGGGAGGAGGGAGAGAGAGAGAGATCACTTTCAAGTAAGTATTGCAGGGTCAAGTCCCTTAAGTTCCATTTGTAGTGTTTCAGAAGTCGTTTGCCATTATCTCTGTCTTAGAACTAAGAGAAAGTGACTAGCCCAAGATCATCCAATTGGCTTTATGACCAAAGCAGGGCTAGAATTTCTAATCTTTCAGTTTTTAATGTGGTGCTTTCACCACTACACATATCTCTCTCTTTCTCAACCTGACAAGTTTAAGTACTGTAAAATAAACAGATATAATTCTCCAAACACTTTATCCCCAGTAGTTTTTCATTTATTGTCTTTAAAACTAAATCTTAATTTCTGATATCTATGCATAAAACCCACATTCTTGGCAACAGTATGGGAAGGGTTTGTCATTGCCTTCTTCCAGATTTTTTCCTCTTATTTCCCAGTTTCAGTCCTAGATTTTCTGATGGCTGCCATCCAAATTCTAACCAGCAGTGGCCCTGCTTAGCCTTTTTGAAATCAGCTAAGCACATCTATTTGCTGTAACTTATTCTTTTATGTTAGCCTTTCAGTTCAAGCAACTGTTGAAAGTGACTAACAATGATCCAAATGCAGATAATAAAATTAATAGTGAGACTTTATGTTACTATTAATACTTAATTAATTAGGAATTAACAGCCAGGTGGAATGGTGTGGTGGATTAGTGGTTAAGATGCTGGTTTGCTGTCTGGAGTTTAGCTCCAGTCCTTGCCCCAGCTCCTGCTAACCTAGATGCTTGAAAGCATGCAAATGAGAGTTGATAAAAACTACCACTTTGGTGGGAAAATAATAGCACTCCATGATGTTATGCTGGCCATATAACTGTTGAAATTTCTTCAGAACCATTGGCATTAACTCAATGGCTTTGAAATGGTGATAAGCACTGTCTCCTATAGTTGGTAACAACTAGAGGAGTAAAATCCGCAGGGATTCCTTTTTTAAAAAATGGACTGGTAAAAGAGTTTTACCTTGGCTACCCTTTAAAAGTGAGAAGGATTTGGACTAAATGAAACTCCCCAGTGAATGGAGTCAAAAGCATGGGAGTAATTTTAGGAGAAAATCCCATGTGCCATTTTTAAGCCTCTATCTTTCCTGTAAATCTGCTTGTTGAACAGGTTTGTAACGGAAACATAAGGTTTTCATATAGTCAGGCCTTTAAACAACTGGCCTTGGCTAGTTGGTTGAAATTGATTAGTTGGACTAGACATCCACTGCAGATCTTTTATTGAAAACTTACTATGGACTTGGTACATTGGATTGATTAGCAACTTTGCTGTTGTGTTTTGCTTTCAACTATTCCTCATTTATTTATGTTTATACTTCCTCAGCTCTAACAGACTCCTGACAGTGTACAGCATAATGTATATGCTAAAACACATACTAAATCTAGCTAGCGTAAAATTGTAAGGACACAGGCATCATCCAACAATAGGTTCTAATCAAGGCAAGGATGCTTGGAGTTCCTGGATAATGAAACATGGTTTTATTAATAGAGCTACAAAAAAAATATTAAAAACCTGCAAAAACTGGGGGTTTGTACTACTACATTTTATTCATGAAAGTGAATCTTTGGCAGAAATTCTCCAAAGGGCACATACCACATTGTTATTAATTATAATAGTAAAGAAGAGAAATGTCAAAATCCTAAATCAACTTTTAAAGTATCTTTGTTTATACATTTAAGTAATATAAATGATAGGAGATTTAACATATGACATCACCACTTATTTGAGGTTCTCATATGGTAATGTAAAGAAATTATGAGCAAAGTTAAGGAACAGTTTACATTACTTTCATAACAGGTTTTAAAATAAATATTATATCTAGAAAATAGAGACAGCATCTAATCTTCTGGATTGGCATAGGAACCACCAGCCTGATATGGTTGTGGGATTCATGTGCTGTGATGAAGATGAAAGCTATGCAAGAGGTTCGTCCATACTGGACAGGTCCCATCATAGGGTCAGACAAAGAGAGTCTTTCCCACAAACAATATGCTAAGATGTAGTTTACATAAACCCATACTAGTTTGGTCATCGCCTTGGTCAACAAGCACCATGCTAAGTGTTGGAGTTCAAGGACATCTGGCGAAAAAAAGGCTCTGCAAGACTCAGGACAGTTGGCTGACCAATCAGGGACAGCAGTTTCAGAACTAGTGGAAGACAAGGTATTTTATCCATTGCAAATAATCAGAGATAGAAAACAAAGAAATAATAACAGAATGGTTCACAGAACCAGAATTGGAAAAATTGCAAAGATATGGCAAAGAGAAGAAAGCCTTGCCTGAAGTAATTAAGCTTAGAGGCAAATCAGGAGACTGGGCAGTAGAGAAAGCCAGCACAACTGTTATCATTCTGAAACCAGGTACCTTCTTCTCTTTCTCAGGTGGAACCAAACTTTTTAACTGAAGAATAGAAACAAAAAATAACTCAGTATATAAACAGCACAAAAGCAACAGAATAAGGTTGCCTATATTGAAGCTTGTTCCAAAGAAACAGCTAACACAGGCATTAAAAGATTCCAATACTGTAATAATAAATATAAGGACCAGCTCACTGCAAGAAACAAACTAATTCATGTACAACATGGCTGCAGTTATAACTGAAAGCTTGGGATGCAAAATCAACAAATAGGGGAAAAAATCCAAATAATGCACTACCAAAATAGAAGATCATATTGGGAAATACTAATTTCAGATGCAAAACAAGCTAGAATAGATAAAAGAAAAGCTGAGAAGAAGACCAAAGAATACCTGATTAACAAATATTACCTAGAAACCAGGAAGATTAAGGAAACACTAGAAATAATAAAATAATAAATAAATCATGTCCTTCATTCACTGCAATGTTGATAGACTTTGCTTACCAAGAAAAATAGGTGGACATAGAATGGTGCAAGTTCATCAGATGGTTGAAGGGGGAAAAAAGGTATTAGAAAACTATCTGAAGAATAGTGAAGTAGATGCACTGAAGCTAGTATACTAGGAATTTTTACTGAGTACTGAAGAGATTAGTGGCTTACAAGAAAAACCAAATGCAGAATAGAAAAGAGACATAACAAGACAATGTGTGGCATGGCTAATACTAAAAAAAAAAAAAAAAAAGCAACGTAGATAATGCCAAGACCTGGAAATGGCTAGGAAAGCAGGAAAGTTGAAAAAAAGAGACAAGATATGTTAACTTTGGCTGCACAAGAGCAAGTCTTAAAAACAAATGCATACAAAGCCAGAATTGAGAAGAGAGCAACTGGCAGCAAATGTTACTTCTTCAAAGAAGCTGAAGAAACCTGGTTACTATTGCAAGAAAATCACACAGGCACACTACAAAGAACAGCATGACAAGGTAGCAACTATGGTGCATTGGAAGATCTACAAAAATACTATTTGCCTGCAGGCAAGAACTGGTGAGACCACAAAATAGATAAAGTAATAAAAATAAAAAAGCTAAACTGTTCTGCAATTGTAGAATTCAAACAGACAGGCAGCAGCTACATAGCACACCAGATAAGAAAGACAAAAAGCTAGGATAGTGAATGTGGCAATACTTGGAGACAGCAGAAGAAAAGAGAAAGAATTGGAGAAGATAACAAAATACAAAAATTTGCAAGTGAAAGAACACAAAGGTAGTATCAATAGTAATAGGCACCTTGGGTGAAATCCAAGCACTGCTTGAAGACCATTGGCATTGACAAAATCAGCATGAGTCAATTGCAAAATGCAGCTTACATTCTGCTTTAACAGCATACAGGAGAATTATTGAGTCTATCATCTGCACCTCTATAACTGTCTGGTTTGGTTCTGGAGCCCAACAGGACAGACACAGACTTCAGAGGATAACTAGGACTGCAGAAAAAGCAATTACTACCAACCTGCCTTCAATTGAGGACCTGTATACTGCACGAGTCAAAAAGAGGGCTGTATTTACAGACCCCTCACATTCCGGACATAAGCTGTTTCAACTCCTTTCCTCAAAATGACGTTATAGAGCACTGCACACCAGAACAACTAGACACAAGAACAGTTTTCCTCCGGACGCCATCACTCTGCTAAACAAATAATCCCCTCAACACTGTTCAACTATTTACAAAGTCTGCACTACTGTTACTATTAATCTTCTCATCACTCCTTATCACCCACCCCTTCCCACTTGCGACTGTATGACTTTAACTTCATTACTTGTATCCTTGGTCAATAAAAATAATTCTAATTCTAATTCTAAATCATCAATACCGGCCTGTCCAGGTCTTAGGAAAGGACTCAATAGGTGAATAAAAATACCAAACAAATCAGAAAATCTGACGGACTATGCAACAAACCACAACAAAAATTTGATAAACTCTACATTTTGATTGATTGCTGAGCTTTTGTAACTGTGGGTACATGTGAAATTTACTATACATACATTTTCCATTTTTTCCTGTTTTTAGGCCCATCAAAAATAACTCCTCTGTTGTGTCAGTTGAGAGTTTTCTTTTACGAAGTTATTTCATCTTCTCTGTAACAGTTGATTTGGAAATATTCCAGATGGTTTTTTTTTGCTTCTGTTTGTATGATGAGGTAGTGAAATCATATCATAAATTGTATTATTAGAAAAGTATTAATAACAATTATTCCATTGTTAAATGATTTGCATTTCATAATTTTCTCTCTTTGTTTAAAAAGCTCATATGTCACTTTACACAAAGCAGTTAAAATGGTATACACTGTTTCTTTAAAAAAAGAATATAAATATATTAAGTATAAAAACAAAGGAGATAAAATATCTGAACAATTGCATTGAAATTCCGATAACCTTCATTGCTTAGGAAAAGATTCTGAAAATTATTGCTACAGTAGCATGTTTTATCGCTTCTTGTCACCTCTAGAAATAATTAAGGTTGAGTAATTGCTGTCTGGCTGTACAACAGATAACTACTTTAATCCAATGAGAAGAATGTGATTTAAAATGAACCCCTCTGTGCCATTGATTTAGGAATAATTACTGTTATATTGTGCATTGGCATTAGAAATTGTCAGGCAGCCACTCAAAAGTAATGTGCTGAACTTACTGAAAAATATAAATCAGATGATCTCAGAAAACTCAATATCCTTCATACATCTGTCTTTTCAATTATGTGGAGATGCATAATCATAACATTTTCTAGTGACCTGAGCAAGTATGTAATAAGCCCAAATTCCTTTGTGTCATTCTACCTAGGAAATATTCAACTACATAGAGAATTGGAATAACTAAGAACTCAGGTGGAATTAACCCTCCTCTGTCTTTCTTATATAAATATGGTATGACATAAACATTTGCAGGATGTCGCAAAGGTCTTAGTGCAGTTTTAGCTTTTTATTGTGCCAATCTATGCCTAGATGTACGGGTTTACTGGGGTGTAGGGTTCATGCCTGTAGGGAGGCTAAATTCAAGGATATATGCTGCTGTGTCTCCTTATCTCCTTCCTTTTCTGCTATTAATTTAGGGTCAAGTCTGTTAGATTAACAATTAGAGTCTTGGCTCAACTCTTCTATCAAAGCTTTCATTCTAGGAATATATCTCTAATAATCTCACACCATGAAGGACATGCATATCTCACTTTACTGATCTTGTTTCTTAGACCACCCTTTATTTTTTTTATCAGTTATAAAGAAAATATTTCTGGATTGAAAATCTTAATCTAATATATACAGATACTGGAACTGTCTTTGATCAACATTCTGAATAAAATCTATTTATTAAACCTGTAGCTCTTGCTTTTAGAGGGCAGTGACTTACTGTTACCTGCTACAGGTAGAATCTATAAAAGGATAGTTTATATCTTCTCCAATATTTTAATATTTGGGAATGAGTTTTCTACATCAAACTATAATTAACAATGCATACCATAATGTTCTCTGGTATTTGGAGCATTCTTTTGCTTATCGCCTTTTAAAAATTATTTATTGAGTTCTCCACCCATCCTTAACTAAATAGTAAATATTTTAAACTAAACAACAGTGTGTGCACACATTATGAAAACTGTTTTAAGTGTACTTTGCCAAGTGTACTTTGCTAAATGATCAAATTGCACATTCTTAATACAATTGGGAAAGCCAAAATCTAAATAAATTGATGTTTCACCCTTGGAGACCATCCCAATGGTGATCATTTTGTTAGGAATAGGAACTTGGACACAGAGTATGCTGATCTTCATCTTCTTTTTGTAATATTCCAGTTTGATGACAGTGATTGTCTTTTGTCCTTAGCTATTGTACCATTGACTAATTAGTACCTTTATATATATAGATAAATAGAACTCTACTCTTTAAAATTATATTGTATATTTTGTTAAATAGAAAACAGCTGTCCTTGTAATTGTTATTTACTCTGCAGTTAGTGTATAGAGACTTGAGACCATGATAAGTTTCAGGAAAAAAAAACCCTTTTCATTCCAAATTGCTACCTATTGGGCAAAGTACCATATGCATAGGATGTGTGCCTGTATTTTGCAAAACAAATAGCCTGAGTGGGAGCAATAAATCATCACAAGATGATTTCACTCCAGATAAGAATGCCATATTATTTAGTATTTAAAATATTACAATGACAGCTAGCTGCATATTTTGTGTTTTCTTGTACCATTTATTTGGTTTGAAAAATAAAGATTTGTTCTGTCCACCATGAAGAAAACAGAGCCATTGAAATCCTACTAATTTTAATGGTTGGGTAGTCACATCAAGGCTTATTTAACTAAAGTTTGTTGAATAGGTTGTGTTAGGAATATAAGTCACCTAACAGGTTTTTGGGTTAGAAATATATAAACCAGGATAGACATTTTAAAACTGTATCTTTAAGAAAATGCAAAATTGTAGTTGGGTGTGGTGTCTCAAGCGGCCATAAGATGGAGCCAGAAACCTGGGTTCTTTTAGTCTTAGTCTGAGTCTCAGAAGAGAGTGTGAGTGTATCTCTGTTTCCTTCAGTTGGAAAGTATTGCCGTTGCTCCATTTCTTCTAATTGACTGATATTACTGGATTTAATGTAAGTCTGATACTGAACTGTTTCTGACACTGGAATTTGATATTTGGATTATCCCTGGATGACAACTGACTGATTTTACCTGTGAATGACTTTGGACTGCCTATTTTGGATTTTGATTAATGTTTCTGGAAGTAAAAACCTACATTTACTGTACAGTGTATCTGTGTTCTGTGTGTGTATTATTCAAACACTCCTCTCAAATACGTCTCCCTGTATGCGCTCATTCTCCTAATGGGGAATTACCTCAACAGGTTGGAATGACTTGGTTCACATAATGAATGATGCCATAAACCACAATGATGAGGTTCACAATCAGATTAAGGCAAAATTAAGCAAAACTTAGTGCAGTATGTACATTGCCAGTATGAGCATAACTAATTTTAGATTCATTTCATTATACAGTTGTTAAACTTTCAGATTGTCTGTATGTCTGTCTGTCTATCTATCTATCTATCTATCTATCTATCTATCTATCTATCTATCTATCATCTATCTATCTATCATGGATTGTGTATAATTAAGAGATTTACAAAAGTAAAGAGTATATGTAGCACATAACTGTGGAGTCTTTGGTGCCTCTGAACTTGGTTGTTTGCTTATAAATATTTTATTACTGAGCTAGGTAACATCACAAAGTTAAGCTTCTTTGGAAAAGCTTAAAAGTATGAAATTAAATGCATCATATACTTTCATCAAAGGTATTCTAGCTTAGTTTGAAACTAATCAGATTTTATCCATAGAAATTCTAGGTATGGAAATTCCTTGACCTATAAACTTATCCCCAAAATTTAGATATTGCTAATAATTGTAACAAGAGCCAGTTTAGTGTTTAAGGTACTAGGCTAACTATCCAGAGATCTGGAGTTCTAATCCTACCTTAGACATAAAGCCAGGTAGCTGAGCTTTGCCAGTCAGCCTCTTTCTGCTTATGAAATCTCGCCTGTGAAATCTTGCCAAGAAAACTATGGTGACTTTTCTAGATATTTGCCCGGAATCAACACTGGCTCAAAGACACGTGCGTGCATGTACACACACACACACACACACACACACACACACACACACACACACACAATAATGTTTGTAGCCCAAATGCTCTGGCAAGCTTTATGGTTTGCCATTAAAAAGAGTAAGGGAAGAAAGCTGTAAAAACAGCAATCCAAAGATTCATTATGTTTTACTGTTCTGGTTGCATAGGGACAAGACATTTAACATCTTTACAATTTAGCACAAGAATATGGGCCTGCATCTTTGAAAGCCACATGAATAGAATGATAAAATAGAAAGTGAAAAGGCTGAATAATGTATTGAATATTAATGATGGTTGCATGCTTCTTTCAACTCCCTATAGAATGAAGATGCAGTAAATTATTTACACCAACCATATTATTCCCTCTTTCTGTTAAAATGAAACATTTCCCTTTTCAACTTATGCTTTCTTTTGTTGGAATCTCTGCCTCACTTTATGAACCGGGACAGTTTCAAAGTGTTCTTTTAACAGAAGAAAATAAATCTTATTTTAATATCAGTTATTAAAAATGTAGTTTGAATTTCTTTTGTTTTGGTTTTTTTTTAATTTGCATTGTCAAAGTTCTGGTAGAAGTAGTCCACCAAGGAAATAGTTTGCTATTTATCTTCATTTAGAAATATTCATTAAATAAAACAGAAAAACAAATATAAGAAACCTAACTCCTTCTTAAAGGAGATGGACCATTGATTTTATGCATGCACGCACACAGTCCTGAAATATTAATTCATATTCATTCTTAGATGTTTGATTTATGATACAGAGTTAGAGGAACTATAGAAAAGGGCAGCAGAGTTAGAAGAACTCTTTCATTGAAATATATTCCAGTATTTTAGACTAAGGAAAGTGCTTGTCTATGGTATGCATAGTAAAACAATAGTGTTTGCTACTGCCAAATGCCAGCCAGTTGGACAACATTGAAATGGTTTAGTCACATTCATGGAAGGTAGGCCAAATAAACTTAGATATAAATGACTTTCAATATCAATATGGGTCTGAATCAGAATTATTAGAAGATACAAGCAGAACAGTACTACTGTATCCCTATACTGCTAATTCCCATCTATATCTTGATAATCATTATTCAGGACTTGATTTACTTTCATTTGATCAAGAATCATTTTTTAAATTATATTTTTCTATGGTTGACCATCTGATGACTCCCCCAGATGCTTCTCCATATCTCTCTCCCAGTGTCAATTCAGAGGAGGATGAAACAGTTCTCTGAACACTTTTCTGAAGGTGAACTGGAATTGGTGGGTGATATTTTTATATGAATTTCTAAAGTAGGGATAAATTGTATGATTGTATGTAAACCTCAAAATATTCTGGTGATACTGAAGCCTATTCAAATCACAGCTATTGAATATCAGTGCTACATTTTTCCACTATTCTGAGTGAAGAAACTCTCAAAAAATATAATGGAAGCTCTCGGGAGACTTCTTTTATTAAAGCATGTAGGCTTAGGAGAAATAAAGACAAAGTTATAATTGCATCAATTGGTGTGCAAAGCGCCACATTATAATCCTCCCCCTCCAGCAAAATCAGAGAATGGAGTTCTTCAAATGAAGAAAGTCACAGCATCTCCTTTTGTGAATGCTTGCTGAGAGTTTGCCATACCTATCCACCTCTCCTAATGTTTCAAGCAATGGCCTACAGGAAAAACTGAAAATGAAAGAAGAAAAAGTAGATCTGCAGCTTCTCCTATCATAGCTTTCTTTATTGCTCCTAAACTGTACCATTTATCAAAACAATAGCCTGTTCCTTTGTAAACCTAAATGGCTGCAAGACAATCAGTAAATCAGAAGAGGCAGTTATGGAATGCTAGTGAATAACAAACAGCTTTGGGAGAAAAGGCATCACCAGAGGGTATTCAGAGCTGAAATGTTGTCCTCTAAGACCAGAAGGATGTGGACAGGAGGGATCAGATATATTGATAGCCCTTTGTTTATATATATGCTAATGAGTCACTGAACAGAATCTAAAGAATTGTGGAAATGCATCTATGAACTCGAAGAAGCTTTAGTTGATGACAAGCTCTGTGAGGCTGGTTCAAGTCAGGAAAGAGGAAACACTTGAATTTATAGAAAGAGTGTGTAATTTCTGGAAAGGTTAATGCAAAGCAATGCTTGCATTCAACATACATATATGTAGTGTAGTAAAGGAGATGTTATTGTAGAGGTCATGTATATTTGCCTTCATTTGTGAGAAGTTGCTCTCTTTATCACACTCTTTTCCTCCTTTGGCTTGAACTGTCTCTTCCTTCATTATCTCAGGATCCATTACATATTTCATTACAGTTGAGTTGAAATGTGTACATTTAAGTTTCTAATCAATTTCGTCACCATCATTTTTGCCATTGTCTACCCACTGCAGGATGAGGGCTACAAAATCAATACGTTCTTGGAACGTCTGGTTGGACTTCCTCAAAGATGGACCAGAGACCATGATTGTCCGCAGTTTCGATCCATTGCTCTTCCATCGGAGGGCCCTGATCATCTGCATCTGGGGCCAGAACTACCCTGTTGGGGTAGTGAAGAAAGGGAGACCGCCAGCTGGGTCAAGGGGAACCGCATCTTCTCTCCCTGGCTTGGCATTTTACTCTGCTCCGAAGATGGCTGTAGCAGTGGTCAAACATGGCCACCATGAAAAGAAAGAGCTAACCAGGATATAAACTTTAATCTATGGACACTGAACTATTGCATGAATCTGATAAACCTAAAGAGGAATTCATAAAAGCTGATAGTTGAAAATAAATTCCATAGACACTGGTTGAATTAAGTTACTAGACAGAAGTGGATTAAAAATGGCAGAAATGTTCTTGAAAATAAAAATGGAACTTAAAAAAACATGAAAGAAAAGCTGCAAGAAGAAGATAAATTGCTTTGCTCTGCCTTACAACTTTTAGAAATGGCAATTTTAGAGCATGAAGAACAACAAGGAGTGCCAGAAGAAGAGGAACTGATTGAAGAAGAGGCCATCTTTAATGAACATTTGGAACAACAAAAATTAAAGCAAACAGGGGGGAAATGGGAATTAAAAATTGAAGGTTTGGGGAGGTAATTTTGAAAACCATCAAAGTAAAAGGAAAAAAGCACAAAAGAGAAATCCAGAAGGAAGTTTTAAAGAGGGAGGGGGACAAAAATCAGGGTAAAAGAAAAGAAGGGAAAGAATGAAGGGGAAAAGAGACAATAAGAAACAGGACCAGGAAACAAAGAAATATGGAAATCAAATAAAAATGAAAGGAAATTGTTTGTTAAAAAGACATAGAGATAATGGTTAATTAAGAATTAAGAAAGGGGACTCTGAAAGTTAAGGAGGTAATAATATAAATGCATTAGAAGTAACAAATTAATTAGAAAAGAGTGGAAATATAGATTATTAAAATGAAAAACTGGAACTGATATTGTTTTGTTATTAGAATGTTTGTCTTTTTTTTATTAAACAACATACAAAGTTAAATGGAAGGGATGTGAAAAAAGAAAAATTATAATAAGTTTATTAACTACATTTAGTGAATTTATAGACTACAACTGAAATGAAATATGAGGATTGTTGTAAAGAGAATAATATCAGTCTTTATGATGAATTGAATAGATTAATTTTTCTTTTTGAAATCATAATTATTTTTTATGTAATTAAAGGGAAAACTTGCGGAATCTGAATTAAAAGGTATATATGTTATATCTGTGATAGCGAACCTATAGCACAGCTGGTTTGAGGCCTTTTTCGGCCTCCCAGAAGCTTGCCTTTGGATCAAGCTTCTGGGAGGCCAAAAAAGGCCTCAAACCAGCTGAAAATCAACTGTGTGGCACAGTGTAGGTAAGGGGGGGCAGGGCGTATTGGGGGGATTGCATGCACATGCACAGGGGATTTGGGAGTGTTCATTGCCTTCTGAGTGCTGGCACACAAGCACACAAGTGTCAATGTGCACACATTTTTTGGCACAGGAGCCCAAAAAGATTGTTATATAGTTGTTAGAAGATTAGTAAAATAATTATTGGAATTTAAAGGGGGATTAATTAAATGATATATAAGCTATAAGAGTGGCACACTCTAATTGGTAATTGTGGGGAAAACTTTTTGAAATGTTTGAATTGAGATGGAATTTTTGGACCAATGAAATAAGAATATGTGATGAAATTGCAAACTTGACAGATAAAAGTATAAAGTAGAATGAGTAGAAAGATATGAGAGTTATTTAAAGTTCAAGAAAATAGGTTAAGTAATGAATTGAAAAATATATATAAAATAAGCTGGAGGAACGTATCTGATAAAAATAATACAAAATATGTAAAGTAATGATAAGATATGAATGTGAAAGATAAGTATGAAATTATAATCATGTTGGTATGGAAATGTGATTACCTGGAATCATGCTGTTTACTAAAAAAAAGATGTTTTTAATATGTGGAAAACTGAAATAAAATTTTATTTAAAAAAAAAACCCAATACGGTCTTGTGCTTTACTTTGGTAGTCAGGTCCACAATACTCGCTAATATTGTTGCTCTCTTTTGTGGACACTTTTTGTCAAGTGAAATCTATTCTATGATTGCCTTAGTCCACTTGCCATCAGCAAGTGTTATGTAGGTTGATTGATGATGACTCTTTGAGGTTTTAGACAGCACCATTGCTCACATGGACATCATCTATAGGAAAGACACTTTTTTTCCATTCAATGGCCATTTTGAATGATCATGTGATGGTACAAAAAAAGATTAGGCTACCATATGATAGTGATACAGCTGGACTAAATTTTGCTGCAACATAAAGAAACAAAATTGTCATCAGCCTTTTCATTCTGGCAAATGACTAAACTCAATGCCTCATTCTCAGTTCAAAACTACTTTCACCACCATAAAGTCTTCAGTGAAGAGCCAGCTGCTCTTTAGAATAAAACCCATAAAAAAGCTCTTTGTTGACATAGGAACTCATCTGCCAATTCCATATTTTTAATGCTTTATAGAACTATATTTCAAACTCTGAAATTTATACCCGATTGTAGAAAAGATACAAATAAGTTAATTTGTGAGAATAAGATGGACGGAAGTCTCTAAATGAATGACCTCAAAAGGTTTGAATCTTTTAGCAATGATATCAGTCTCCTTTCCCACATCACATAAAGAAATAAAGCTCTGTTCAACCTGATGATGACTACATCATGTCCTCTGCAATCTTGGGGCACTGCTGATTTGCATCAGGATCATTTCTGCTTTTTTTTGTGGTCTCATATAGTTTGGGAGAGATGAATCAACTTATTTCTTTCTCTGCTGCAGTTTTGTTAGAAAATCAGGCCATGCAAAAGCTTTTGAAAACAGCTCTTTTTAATGTGGTCTTGCAGAAGAGCTTTGGAAGTTGCCTCTATGTGAGCATGAATCTCATTTTCTTTCATTGGCAATGACTGCTGGGAGCATCTTCTAAAGCAGCCACACAAGTCTTGTAAAATGATAAAGTTGTGCTGCTTTGAAAACAGTGCTCTGAATCACATGTTGTCTAGCGTATTTTTTTTATTTGTGCAGAGAACACAAAAAGTCTAGCATTTAGATTATCCTTTGAATTGCAGCAGCTTGGTAGTTGTTTTTGTAATTCATTTTCTCATCTGCAGAAGCTCTTGTATCCTGCCTTTGGATCAAAGTTGCCATTATTTTTTTCACTCCATAGGTATCAATATCCAACTTTTAGGACATGTTTCTTTTTATACATATATTGTTTAGAGCTCATTTTCTTCCCTTCCCCAACCCAGCTACTGTAGCAGAATCTAACCATGGTTGGTGTTTTTAGGAAAAACATCTAAATGCACAATTGCCAGCATGCTAACATTTTTCCTTCAAAACATACAGGACTTCTAAATGAAACCAAGATATGGTGCTAAAAAAAGTAGAAGTGAATCCTTGGGACAATTTAAATGTTTCAATTTCTACTTTTCTTGTTAACTTATCCTTGAATAAATTTCCATCACAGCAACCTTTCATATTATGTTACAAGCTACAGGACAGATGACACAAATACATGTACTGAAAACATAGATGTTAGTGCCAGAGATTTATTTTGTTTACTTTTTGTGGGGTGTGACAGATAGTCAAAGCATTTTAAAGCAAACAATATTGTTTTATCATAGAAAATAAAATAGAAAGCAATAAAACAAACAGAATGAAACAAAACAAAGGCATACATTCAGCCCTAACAACAACAACAAAAGAAAAAAAACAGTAGTGTGCAAAAAAAGAGAAAAAAACCTGGTCAAGTAAATTTAACATTTAACATTTGGATCCACCCAGGCTGGTTGCTGAAAGAAAAGAAAAACAACACAGCAGTATTTTTATTGCATCAAAGCTGGTAGTAGCAAAGAATGGATGAAAGTCTTCTTTCTCCAATAGCCTAGAAGAAAAGAGGTGAGCACAATTTGGCTCGTATGGTTACATCTCAAGTTCTTGGTCTTTTGAGATTGGCAGAAGCTAATAATTTGTGGCATGAGTTTTCAACTAGTTTTGCAATACTAGAATGTTGGGATGCTGATGGAGGGGAAATATTTGATTTCCCTGAAACTGTTGGAAGAAAACTATATATTGAAGACCCTAACACAGAAATGACAAACATGCAAAGTCTCCAGCAATAAAATAGGGAAATGAATAGCTTCCATACTGCCTCTGAATAGCTTCCCTTCTTGTAACAATTTATGAAAGTCTGCATTTTCATTGGACTCTTGACAATGTAGGCTTTTTATGTAGGAAACCAATGTAGGAAAATAAGTAGATGATGACAGCATTAATGCAGATTACAGTGGTGCAAAAACAATTATTGTTAAGTTATCCATAATAATTATTTATATTATCAGCTTGGGTACTCTCTGTATTTCAAGCTGATATCTTTTACATAAGTATCTGTTCTTAACCACAGCAATGGGATTTTGATGGTTTGTGAGCTGCAGGGATGCCAGGAGGTTTTATTAGTCTTTTGGTTTTCTAACATTTATTTTTGATGGATGGGCGAATTAGCCTTTTGATGGATGGTGATGATTCCATTCCAATGTATTGTATAGCTGGGCATATTTTAATGACATTGCATGACTATCTGTTACATAAGTTGTAGGGATAGTCTTTTTGGATTCTGGAATATTGCATTGTGTTTTATTCATCCCAATAATGTTCTCCTCTGATGGGAAGCCTATTTATTTATCCATCAAATTTATAAGCCTCCTTGTTGTGGTTCGCTGGCAGCAGGTGCGGACGGCTGAGGTCTCAGAGAGCGAAGGCTCAGATGAGGGGTCTGTGTGTGATGCAGGGATGGGACCAGGACTATCAGAGAGTGGGAGGCTGCTTTCGGAGCTTGTGGAGTCTGGCAGCAGTGATGCAGAGGAGCCTGAGGAGCCTGTGCCCAGTGTGCATGCATGCAGCGCTGCTCGGAAGAAAGAGCAGCTGCAGAAGCATGGGCAACTCAGGAGTAAGGCTGCAAGGTTATGGCCCTCCCTTAAGGGATAAAAGCCAGCCCTCAGAGGTGGGATTCTTTGCAGGAAGCAAAGAAGTTCTTGCACTTCAAGTTATCATGGAAGTTCAGTCTATTCTGGTTTGTTTTTGGAGACTTTTGGCTTTGAATATTTCCTGGCAATTTATTTTGTATTCTTGGCAGCCTTGCACAATCTTGACAGGGCTTGCTCTTATCTGGAATGATTAGTTTTAATAACACTTTACTGCGAATGAATGGAATTCACAGAGACGCATTAAAAAGGTTTTGCTTTTATCTCTGTTTTGTGTTTGTTTGATTTGAACGAGGCTTGGGTCAGAACACTCCTTTAGGTTCATAGCAACTCTGGGAATGCTACTTTAATAATGATCAACACACTTCCATATCAATGGAAGAAAATGAATTTAATGTGGGAATTTGAGATACTGAGAGAACTGCATTTTACAAAGTTTCCAAAACCTCTAAATGGAGTTTGCACCCAAGTAAATATGCATAGGAAAGATGAACAACTGCAATTGGAAGATGCAATTTGAATTTTCAAGCAGTTTGTTTATTGTCTCCAAAGGCTACTGAGAGTCTTGATGTATGAAACAGTAATGTCACCAGGGAGAGGGACAAGTTTCAGCCACTTTTCCATTTGCTTAAGGACTGAAATGGATGCATTAATTTTTTATCATCACACCTATTTTACTCCTTATAGCCAACTGAGAACAATAAGAAAACAATTGCTGCGTTAGCTGTCACAATCTAAGTTAATAAGTAGCCTGTAGACAACAGTTGCAGATGAAGGTAATCTATTGTGTATGGATGTAAACAGTGATTTTAGTTGCTACCTAGTCTTTGTGTAAGTAATACAGTATTCATCAGGTGATTTTTACTGAAGGAAACATCTGTCATTCTTTAGGCATCAAAGACAGATGATCACAGATGAGTAGGAGAGTGTGTGGGAAGGAAGGAAAACTGCAAAATATAAAACACAGCTGGCTTAGATTTCATTGTAATCAGTTTCCATTATAAAGTGCACAATATGATATTAGGCAGGGAGAAAGAATGCAAATGGAATGTTTATAGCTTCAGTGTAATATTATGGCATTTATAATATATTTTGTCAGAAAGGGAGAAACTAAGTATAAACTCATACTTGAACAGCAATAGAGGAATCTAAGAAATATGAATTTAGGCTTCTCTGTGCTGAATATGTGCAAATGAGAATGCGTAATGTTTTTAATATGCAGTGCACTAGGATTCAACAGATATGTTCTGTGTGCTTTTGCTGTTACTGTGACAAGTATCTTTGCTGCTCTTCATCCTTCCTCTCCTAAATAAATGTTTTCTTTTTAAGATTTGGTTTATGTCACCCATCTTGCAGATAGGCACAACAGACTGGTCATGATTTTCCAAATAGCTTTTATTGATTACCTGGTCAGAAAAACAAAAAATAAATGCAACACCTGTATATTAAAAGACAGGTACAAACCCACTAAATTTTCTTATCCAGAAATTTTCTCTTACTGGTTGAAAAGCTGATTGGTTGAAAAGCTGAGAGAAATATCAGAAGCCATCAGAAGCCCAGAGGTAGCATGAGTGAAGAACTAGCTTTTCAATATGATTTCTGATGGTGGTACTGATCTTGAGAACAATTATGCCTTCCTTTTGTTAAGGATCAAGCTGAGTGGTTGATGATGCAACTGATAACCAAGCTGAAAGGAAAGAAAGGAAGATGCCAGGCTAAGGTCCATGCATAACTAATGTTTTAGAAAGGATAAAATCTAAAGTCTGGAAATGTATAGGGTCTTCTGTTTGAGCAAGAGGTTAGACTAGACCTCCAAGATTCCAGCAAACACATATTCATTCATTCAATAAACGCCACTGCAAAAACCAATCCCAACCACAAAAAATTTCAGTCAAGACCAGACTTATCCATACTGCAAAGTGTTTGGTCCCGTGAACTCTGCAATGAACTCAAAAGACATCTACACAATGGAGAGAGGGATATCTACATTGACTACCATGCTGATTGTATCAAAAGTAAGTCATACAACCCACAACTTGACATCCAACTCTACTTCATCCAACCCACCTGTGGTAATACATTTTCTGTAAGTCCTTTGTATAGCTATTTCGCATAGATCTAGGGATCTGCAAACGCTCCTGGTGGGGGCAGTATTGCCTTTGCAATGGATGTTTCGTCCTGTTTTGATCTGCAAAGCTTAGAGGGACCAGGAATATAGGTGAAAGTTCATGGTACACAGCCGAGACTTTCCCATGGGACCTTTCGTGCCTGTATATTCTCATGGGACTTTCCACAGCTGCATATTCTCATTCGGTTGAGGTCATTTGTTATTGATTCTGTACTTTTGATTTCTTTCTTAAATAAATACTGCTACCTGAGTTTACTCGGGGCTGGCATTTGCTCAGACGTTTCCCTGCATCTCATTTCAAGTGCCAGACCACCACACCCACCATCACTCAAAACTAGGCATACACACCCCTAACTACCTCAATTCCAACTTCAGCTGGCCTTAAATGCAAGCTACTCAATGCAAGAAGCCTTATGAATAAAATACCTGAATTTCTCCTCTTACTAAATATGGCTAAATTTGACATCATATTTGTCAATGAAACATGGCTCAATGCTCCCTGACTCCATTACCATAGTAAGAGACTATCATGTTTACCGATCAGATTGTGAAATCCATAGAGGAGGTGGTGTTGCTATTTTCTATAAAGAGTCCCTACATCTAAAAAACATCCAAGTTACCCAGGAGCTTGCTCTTCCTGAGATCATTGTCTGTGCACTTTCCTTAAATATCACATTTCATTTCTTACTATGTTGCAAAGCCCCTGATTATGACATCGAACATGTAAACAAGCTAAATTCACTACTATCATGGGCAACATCCTGCCCACACACTTGTATCTTTCTTGGTAACTTCAATCTACCTCACATTAACTGGACCCTAAATGAATGTAAAACTGAACCCATTCATGCAACCTTCTATAATGCTGTAACAAACCTGAGACTGGAACAACTAGTAACCAATAATACTAGACTTAACAACTGCCTCGATCTCATCTTCTGCAATAGTTTGAATTCAATTTATGGAATACAAATTAAAGAACCCTTCCAACAGTGACCACAGCATGATTGACTTTTGTCTCAACATACGCCCACACAAAAATCATCACAATGATGTAATCCCCAATTATAACTTCAAAAAAGGCAACTATGCTCTTATAGACAATGATCTCTCATCCCTTAATTGGCAATTTCTATTCACTGGATGCAATACTGTAGAAGACCATTACAACATATTTTTACTTGAAGTTGAAAGAGTCATGAAACTATATGTACCAATAACAACTCCCCAAACCAGAAAAAAAACAGATAACAATAAGGAAACTTCAATCCAAAAAGAGATCACTTTGGCAGAAAAACAAATCTGGTCATGTTGACAATTTCAAAAGCTGAGACAAAAATTTATGCCACCAGATAAAGACTGAATGCACCAATTATCACATTAAACAAGAGGAAAACCTTCTATGCACCAATTCCACCCGCACTTTCTACAATTTTGTAAACAACAAACTAAAAGACTCAAGGTCCATCCCACCCCTGAAAGGACCTAATGGTAAAAACTGCAATGATGACACTATTAAAGCCAACCTCTTTAACACATTCTTTGGCTCAGTATTTGTAAACAGCAATGGATCATGCCCAGTATTTCCTAGTCGAACCACAGACAACTACAATAATCTAATACATATCGATTTTACAGAAGACAATGTTGAAAAAGCACTATGCAATCTAAAACCATCTCTATCTATTGGACTGGATGGAATATGTGCCTACTTCTTAAAAAAGCTATCCACTGCTAGCAGAACCTCTAAGCATAACCTTTGAAAAATCTTTCAGGACCAGCTCCTTGCTAAAACTATGGTCACAAGCCACGGTCATCCCTATCTTCAAAAAGGTAGACCCCAGCCTAATTGAAAATTACAGATCAATCTCTTTATGCTGCGTCACCTGTAAAGTCATGGAATCAATTATTAACCAATCCATTATCTTCCACTTGGAGACAAACAACCTACTCTCTAATAAACAATTTGGTTTCAGAAAAAAGCTATCCTGCAATCTGCAACTCTTACACTACAAAAACACATGGACTACACAACTCGATCAAGGCAAAGCAATAGATGCAATCTACATAGACCTCTGTAAAGCCTTTGATTTAGTGGTACATGACAAACTACTCCTAAAACTAAAATCTTATGGTATCTCTGGACATCTGCATAACTGGATAGAAGCATTCCTGTGAAACAGACAACAAATGGTCAAAATTGGGAGCATCCTATCAAATTCTGTACCTGTCAACAATGGTGTCCCTCAAGGCAGTGTTCTAGGACCAACTCTTTTGATACTCTACATAAATGACCTCTGTGATCATATTAAGAGCAACTGTGTTCTCTTTGCTGACGATGTAAAGCTATTCAACACCACCGACACCACTGCTACCCTTCAAAAAGACCTCAACGATGTATCAGAATGGTCAAACAAATGGCAACTACAAATCTCAACAAATAAATGCTCTGTCTTACATATTGGCAAAAAAAAATCAGAAAATAAAATACAAGCTGAATAGTCAAGACCTTGTTGATGATCCAAACTCTGTCAAGGATCTTGGAGTACTCATCTCTAATTATCTAAGTGCTAGAGCCCACTGTAACTACATAGCCAAAAAGGCATTAAGTGTTGTTAACCTAATCTTATGTAACCATTTCTCTGGTAATATTACACTACTAACCAGAGCATACAAAACATTTGCTAGACCAATATTCGAATACAGCTCATCAGTCTGGAACCCTCATTACGTATCTGATATTAACATAGTTGAGAAAGTCCATAAATATTTCACAAAAAGAGTTCTCCACTCCTTTACTCGTTGTAGAATACCTTATGCCACCAGACTTGAAATTCTAGACCTAGACAACCTAGAACTACGCCACCTTTGGTCCGATCATAGTATAGTATATAAAATTATACATTGCAATGTCCTACCTGTTAATGAATACTTCAGCTTCAACCATAACAATACAAAAGCAAACAATAGATACAAACTCAAAGTAAATCGTACCAAACTTCATTGCAGGAAATAGGACTTCAGCAACAGAGTAGTCAATGTCTAGAATACTCTACCTGACTCTGTGGTTTCTTCCCCAAACCCCAAAAACTTTAACCTTAGACTGTCTACTATTGACCTCACCCTTTTCCTAAGAGGTCTGTAAGGGGCATGCATAAGCGCACCAACGTGCCTACCATCCCTGTCCTACTGTTTCTTTTATTTTTCTTATATGTACCCATGTATTCATAATTATGTTTTTACTTATACCTATTATCTTGTAAGCAATTGACAAACCAAATAAAATAAATAAAACTCTATTGTTTTGTTATTCTGTTCTGCTCATCTCCCTCACAGATTGCAAATTAATTCATGATAGGATTTCAGGCAAGCCAGGGAAGGTCAGAAACATATCTTGGCATAATACTGAAACTTTGGATTTTTTTTTCTGCATCCTAAACCAGATCAGTTTAAGAGGTCTCTTAGCAAATTCTAAGCTTGATTAATGTTAAGGCTGATTTGATTCATAGCATTATATGTTCCATTAGCATTTATGCTATTTTTATAGACTTTGTGACATATATCTAAATCAAACTTGAATTAAGTTTATGTAACAAGTGAAAAGGAAGCAGTTTGTCTCAGTTGTTGCAGACTTTTTATTCATTACTAGGAAAACGCATCTTATTACTCCCATCCGTTTGTGTCATAAATATACGTTTTTAAATACTTTATCCACTATTAATACATTTCCTAGTATTGGGGAATGTGCCTTGCAAATTGTAATTGAACTTGTGTTTTCTCTGTATTTGTGTTATATAGAACTATAAATGAACCAAATGAGTTAGGTTTATTCAATTTATTAACGCTTCTCTATCACTACCCCCACCCCCCAAATGAAAGAAAAATGTGGACATAGTAGGATTAATATCATCTTTGTACATCTCTGTGTTAATTAGCCATGGGAAAATACTGGATACCTGCTATATTTCCGCAGAGCATACTGTTTGCAATTTTTACTTCCACATTTGTTATAGAGAAAAATAATTTTGCCACACTTTTCCTGGCCTATGTTAAACATAATGAAAATTATCAGCAGGGATAATTTTACTTGCACGATAACTGACTTTCCAATTCAAAACTTTACATGACTATGTAAATCAGTCCAATAATTCAAATCAACTCTGTAGCAGGATTTGATTAAATTTTCTGGTTTAACTGAAAATAAATTAAATTAAACAATTCCTACAAATTTAATTTGATGATTTGATCCACAAAGCTGATTTATGAAGTGGTGCATACCTTCCCTTGATGCTGGACGTATCTGTAGTGTCAAAGTTTTCTTAAATTTAAAATTTCATATGTGACCTAGACTGCTGCATCCCCACTTTTGTCATTTCTCCTTATTTCCTTCTTCAAAATAATGACTTCAGGTAACATGTACTGTGAAAATGAGGAAGAAAAAGAATGTGTCAGGTTCTTACATTTAAATGTCAACCATATGTATTCATTCATGTATCAGTCTGAGAATGAGTAGTTAATGAATTTCCTTTGACCTGAACTTCATCATTTTATCATCTTCCATTTGTCATCCTCCAAAGCATACTAAGAGAGAAAAGGAGAGAGACAGAGATTGCTAAAGAGAGATTGGATTTTCATCCAAAAGACCTGCTTCTCAAATCCAACATTTGATTTTATTTATTAATATTATATGAATTAAATTTAATATTTAATAAAAAAACACCTAATGATCTCAATATAGGCCTGAAGTATTCAGTAATGAGCAATGATAGAAAGTGCACACTTTTTCCTCCTTTCTATATGCCCTTTAAATCAAATTGGATATTGAAACTAAGTAAATTATATGATATTAATTGCTAATGCAATCTCATTTTATTCATGAAGCTACCAGTATATTTCAAAGTTCACCAAATCTGTCAACAAATATTCAACATATAAAAAGGAGAATTGCTTCTACAAATAGAAATTTTATTTATTTATTTTACATCTTTTATGTAGCCCCATCTCATGATGATTGATTGAGCCTCAATAAAAATTTTGCATTGGTTTGTTTTACCTATTCCTAACTTCATTCTAGGTTAACAACATAGCTCAATAGTAAAGCATATGTTTTTCATGCAAAAATCCCCACTGTGATCCTGGCATATACTAGTGTGGATGAGAGTTATGAAAATGAAATGTTTCTCAATGTAGCTAGGTTGAGCCATCCCATTGTTTCTCAAGCTTGGCAACATTAATATGTGTGGACTTTAACATCTAGTAGATGAAGTTCGCCTATATTAAAGTTGCCAAGTTTGAGAAAACATTGAGTTAGGATTGACCAATTCCTGCAGTGTTTCTTAACCTGTGCAGATTAAAGATGTGTGGACTTCAACTCCCAGAATTCTCCAGTCAGCACAGTAAGCTGGGCAATTCTGGGAATCAAAGTCCACATAGCCAAAGTTGAGAAACACTGTTTTATTGTGTATAAGGCAAATCCTGAGTACCAGAGAGTTTATAATTGTCCTCCTGTTCTACCCTATATATTTATAATAGTTTCTTTCTTTCTTTCTATGATCTGCTATTTTGAGCAGTCATGAAAAGAAAGATGGAAATTTATGCTCACAACTTAAGGATAAATTACCCAAGGTTCTCAAGGTTATATACTCACCTGAAAGCTTTGGATTAAGTTCTCCAAAAATTGAGACCATATTGTTAGCTTTAATTTGACAGACGATGAAAAAGATTAAATGCACAAGAGGTGATCATATTAACTTTACATAGTTAACTTTACAGTAGAATTCCTGAGATAGCAATAGCAATAGCACTTAGACTTATATACCTCTTTACGGTGCTATACAACCTTCTCTAAGTGGTTTACAATGTCATCCTATTGCGCCCAACAATCTGGGTCCTCATTTTACCAACCTCAGAAGGGTGTAAGGCTGAGTTAACCTTGAGCCTGGTGAGATTCGATCTGCCATAGTGCAGGCAACCGGCAGTCAGCAGAAGTAACCTGCAGTACTGCACTTTAATCACTGCGCCACTGTGGCTTATGTCCTCTGACAACAGTTAATTGCCTTCTTCAATGACCTATTTTATATCTGAAATGAAATCTGTTTGTTTTCACCTTCCATAGCAATAGCCATTCCTAAGAATTGAGATCAAAGAAGGCTGGGGAAAATAGAACAACTTCAACAGTCAAGGTAACACTTTTAAATTTACAAACTTGGTGTTGCTTCATGTAACCTATAATGGATAAGTTATAGATATTAGGGGAGGGGAAATATACTTATCAGAAGAGTTGAAACCTATTCATTTGTGACAGACAGTTGAAAAATCTTAATATTGAGTTACAGCAGGAGGAAGAAGCCATGCTGAGACCAGAAAGCAATTATATTTTATTTTATTTCAATAAATTTATCGTAGTCACCCAAATGGCTATAACAAATACAATACAATACAATAGATAATAAAAATACACAATTGATAAAGTGGATGAGTATGTAAGGGCTAAAGCAGGAAACCTGTTGCCAGGTTAGACAGTACGTACAGAAAGTGATGTAAATATTGAGCGCATGGCCCTGAATCTCAAGACCAAATTTGAGATCACATGAAGAATGAGTTTAAATTCTGGAGAAGATACGTACTTGTACTATGCATGTGTGTAAATGTAAATGCCATGATTTTTATTTTCTGCTGGATCTTATCTGCAGTAAAGTACCATATCTGCAGTGAAGTACCATATCTACTCATCAAGGAAGTACATGAATCCAGGCTAAATAGCTGTAACCATGATTAAAGTCAGACAACAAAATAAGCATTAATCTAGATAGAATAGAATCGAATAGAATTCTTTATTGGGCAAATGTGATTAGACACAGAAGGAATTTGTCTTTGGTGCATATGCTCTTAATAATAGTCATAGGGTACAATAAAATCAAATCATGCTAGGAAACAGTCAATATAGATTATAGGGATACAAGCAACAAAGTTACAGTCATACAGTCACAACTGGGAGGGATGGGTGATAAGGAGTAATGAGAAGATTAATAGTAATAGTAGTGCAGAGTTTGTAAATAGTTGGACAGTATTGAGATGCATACACTGATGAAGGCTCAAGGAATTGAAACAAACTCTGTGAGATGTCTGACAACTGAAATTCCTGGAATATTTTTGGAAGAACTAGAAGTTATTTATTCATGCAGTCACTATAAGTTGAAACTGACCAAATCACTACTAGCAAGCTAGCCAAGGAGTAGTGAATGCAAGAGTAATTTTTATTCTGCAATATAATGACATTAATTTAGTGTCCTTATTGCCGATTTGCTTTCCTGAAAATGCTGTTTAGAAAAATGCTTTTTCTGGTCTGAAAGTTTCTCCTGTGTTAGTGATCAATATGACTGATATTTCCATCTTCATTTTGGATTTACTTTAGGCAGGTTTCCCATTCCCTGAAGTAAATTTGCTAATATTAATTTTTTTCTTGCTGCAAAAATTATTTGAATGAACAAGAATACTACTGTATTTTAATTTATTCCTAAAATTTAACTGGCTTTTCCAAGCCTAGATATGGGAATTGTTCTCTAAAAGGAAATGCAAATACAAAAATAAGTAAAATATGTTTAATAATGTCTTCGTTGCTTTGAAATATAATTTATTTTAAAAATCATTGGTGTAGTATTGTAATATTGGTGTAAAAGGAATTAGAAATAAAGAAAAGGCATTGTTCTGGATTGTTTCAGTAAATCTTCAGTTGCTTGCTATGTCCAGTACAGTTTCTCTATAATACAGACTATTCTTAAAATGTACTATTTGTGCATTACTTTGATAGGAAGTTTTTTAGGAGAAGAACAGTGATGGTTTAGAGAATTTCTATAGCTGAAATTAGTTTTCTGTTATAGCCTTTTTGGAAATAGAATTCAAAGTAGATCATTTTGCTTTAGCCATCCATGTGAAATTCTGTCTGATGCCTTGTGGGTGGATGATGTTTGTCTCATTTATTTGCCAGATATGCCATCTGTTTATTATTATGTATGTTGTTTGTATAGTGCTTGTATTGTGAGCTGTCCAGAATCAATCTGGAATTAAGCAGCATCTAAATGGAATGAATGAATGAATATTCATTGGTCACCATGATGTAAAAAAGATGTTGAGACTCTAGAAAGAGTGCAGAGAAGAGCAACAAAGATGATTAGGGAACTGGAGGCTAAACATATGAAGAACAGTTGCAGGAACTGGGTATGTCTAGTCTAATGAAAAGAAGGGGCTGCCACAAATATCTCAGGGGCTGCCACAAAGAAGAGGGAGTCAAGCTATTCTCAAAAAGCACTTGAGGACAGGACAAGAAGCAATGGATAGAAATTAATCAAGGATAGAAGCAACTTAGAACTAAGGAGAAATTTCCTGACAGTTAGAACAATTAATCAGTAGGACAACTTGTCTCCAAAAGTTGTAAATGCTCCAACACTGGGAGTTTTTAAAAAGATGTTGGATAACCATTTGTCTGAAGTGGTGTAAGGTTTCCTGTCTAGACAGGGGGGTTGGACTAGAAGACCTCCAAGTCCTTTCTAACTCTGTTATTCTATTCTACATTGATTATGCAAATACAATATGTTGTTCCCTACTTTTTCAAATGAAAAAAAAAATATACAAAGCAGATGCAAATATAGGTCTTCAAAATAATCACTCTTGAATTCATTGAAGTTGGAGTCACGTATATATTTCTGACCATGGATTTGACTTTTGTTCATTCAGGAGCTAGGCTTCATCAATATTCTTGTCAGACTTTTAGGATGAAATTGTGATGCTAGTGCTGCACACTAACTTTTATTTTGCAAGACACCATTCACTCAATTTACTCCTTATTTGAACAACACCATGATTCCTTGAACATCTCACGTTTACGTTAATGTTGTCCTTTGCTGAGTCAAATTCTTCCAGACTTGCCTTTTGAAAATTTTCTCAATGTTTTTATAACAATTGTTGCATTCTGTTAAGAGATGACATCGTCTTAATCTGTTGAAGCATATGATATTATCTTCTCTAATTATAACCTTTCAAAAAAATCACTTCTAAAAACAAAAAGCTTGACTTGAATGGCATCAGATTTGCAACAAACAAACAAACATCAAAAGATCAACAACAGCACCATGGAATTTATTGCTGGAAGCAAGGCAAATACTACTGTACTAAAGTTGCTATGAAATAAAAGGAAATTTGTGACAGTTATTCATAGAGTAATAAAGGAAATGAGAAATGGGAATAGAGTTTTAATTGACCATATGAAACAGAAAGTGGCTATTCAGTGGTCAGTGATTCTTGAAATCACAGTACCTGATCCAAGTAATGACACCTATTTGCAGTAATACAAATGTTTATATGGAAATTTATCTATTTGTGTTCATTGTGACTTAGAACCAGAATTATTGACATCCAATACAATACTGAATCAATATAACACAATGTAAATTCTTTTGTATTCAGTAGAGTTTATCTCCGACTGTTCTTTTACTCATATATGCAGCTAAAACTATGAATAAGGAGTTGATATATAGAGAAGAAATTTGTCCATTTAAAAAACAACATTAAATATATTTTAGGTTATATAATATAGCTTTTGTCTATTTCCTTCCTTGATATGGCAAGAAATGGCACCAAATTAAAATATAGGTTCTCAGTTTTGTCACTTAAACTTCCTAAAATGCAGAAAAGCCAAATTTTTGGTACTATTGTCAGATGCTCAGAGGGTCATAAAAATTATAGTATTGTGGCCATAGGCCACATTTTTTTATAACACTAGTATAAGCTGGTATTGACAGTATAACATACATAATATTTGATAATGTTTGTTAATATGATCCTACTTATTTCACCTAGGCACTGGTTCTATATACAAAAAGAGGACCAACAGCCAATTTCAACTCTCCCATTATTTGTTTAAGTATAAGGTATAACTTATAGCTTTATTTCCTTTTTTCTAATTTTGGGTATTGTATGACAGAGGGATTTCAGAACAGAACTGTGATGGTTGACCAATAATTGAACTTCATATATTCCCATTGATTTACAACAATCTTCCCTGAAATTAGTATATTTATGCTAATGAAAACTTATATCATATATCAGCCCATAAGCACAGATTCTCTTTTTAAAAACATAGTAACTGAAACAACAAACATGATATTTAATCACACCCAATTCTCTGAAAATGAGTTCTTATACCATCCTCATTATTTTTTGAATAATAGATATAACCTTTGCTGAAAATTAATGAATGCAGTCTGCAGTTAGTGTTTATGGATACCATCATAGGCTGTTCACATAATCAACACAAGTTCTCTAATCAACCCTATAATCAGTATCAAGTACTTTTTTAACTGACCTTTTGTCCTTGGAAGAATGATGCTCATGATTTTTCTATTTAAGTAAAGTAAATATGAAATTCTTACTAATTTTGCTTTGGCACATTCTCCCTGTCTTTCTAATTGAAGACCTATTAGCTCAGGAAATAACTTTGGCAGCAATGCTCCAGGGAAAGAAATTGCTGGAAATTGTGATTAGTGTACAACTGCAACTCCAGATGTATCTCAAATGTCCACAAAACCTGAAAACAAGTGTTTCTGATTTAACTGTTCTGAATCAATTAAAATAGTAATGGCCTAATTCATAGCACAAAGAAAAAACTTGACTTTTGGTAACTATACACAGTTGGACCAAAGGTGCTTTTTCAAAAACAACAAAAACTGGACTTTGTTTTTCCTTGAAGATGTTTCACTTCTCAACCAAGAAACTTCAGTTTCATGAATTGAAGAAGTTTCTTGGATGAAAAGCAAAATGTCTTCAAGGAAAAACAAAGTCTAATTGCCTTTGGAAAAAGCACCTTTGGGACCCCATGACCTGGATGGCTGAGAAGCTCCATTGACACTTTCAGTTTAATGGCAAATATACGGAAGTGATTTATCACTACTTTCTTTCAAGAGTTTTAAAAAACTTCTAAGAAAGTAACCTGCTATCCAAGTACTAATCTGCTAGGTCTTGGGATCAGACAAGGTTGGCTCAATGCTTCCTTGTAGTTTGATATATACATATATACATATGGTATTTAGGTTTCTT
>NW_020769337.1:11492530-11543924 GCF_900518735.1 Pseudonaja textilis | reverse complement strand
ATATATATATATATATATATATATATATATATTTCTTAAGTTTTTGCGGGTACTTACATGTATGGTATTCGGCTTTGTTCGGGTATTTTCCCACGTCATTATAGTTGTTCTGTTAAAGTTGTAGCAACGTTTCGGCAGAATCTCATCTGCTATCATCAGGCTTCTGATGATGAAAGCTGAATACCATACATGTAAGTACCCGCGAAAACTTAAGAAAACACACACACACACACACACACACACATACACACACACATATATACACACACACACAGAGAGAGAGAGAGAGAGAGAGAGAGAGAGAATATTGATGACCATATGAATAAACAAACATTGTAAAGTATGGATGAGGGCTACTGTAGTTTGTCCTGTCCTCCTTCTATCCAGAAGCATTATTTTTTCTCTGTTAGAAACAAATATACCTTAAGCTCCACATGGATCTGATTTTCTTACAGAAATGGAGACTTTGGTGCTCTCGGAAATTCATTGTTGCCTGCAGACTTTTCATTACTCAACAAGGTAACATCATCACTGCTTTCTTTTGTAGCTTGTAAAACTGAATTAATGCATTATACTCTGAATGGGTCAGTTCCTGTGATCTACTCAAAAACTTTATCTAGAGTGCAGTAACAAGCCTCTTATTGGGAATACAATGCTGGAAATATACTGTATCCTTAATGCCATGTTTGAATTGATCTTCTTTTTTCTTCAAGATACTGAATATATAAATTATATTGACCACTGAAATAGAACTTGGAGTTAAGATGAAGCCAGTTGTGGATAGGATTGCAAAAGATCTGAAAATGTTTCTAAACCTTCTATTGTCATTCAATTTTCAGCTGGCAGTCATAACAAAGAGCAGGTTTGCGCAAATTGCAATCCTTTCTGAATGTTTGAAAAATATCCATCTCTAAATAATACCTTATTCAGATTATTGCAATGTACTTTATTTAGGCCTACAAAAGTTCAGAAATAGCAAAATGTGCAAAATGTGTGGTCAGGTAGTGAAATGCCTGCCTGACACCATTTAAGATGGTGTTGACTTTTAGAGCCCTAAAAGTATTAGAGCTTCCATGAGAACATGTTCTTCACTAGGAATATACTTGGCTATTCAGATCAGCATCTATCTATTGATATAGTCACTAGTAGCCAGAAATGACTCTGATGTCATACAAATCAATTCAGAATAGAAGGAGAGCAGAGGTGGTATTCAGCAGGTTCTGTCCAGTTCTGGAGAACCAGTAGTGGAAATTTTGAGTAGTTCAGAGAACCAGGAAATACCACCTCTGACTGGAGATTTTACAGTATCCTTCCCCTGCCATGCCCGCCAAGCGATGCCCACAGAACTGGTAGTAAAAAAAAAAATTGAAACCCACCACTGAAGGATAGGATCCTGCTATCAGAAAACTGAATACTGAATATATGGGAACGTGCTTTTCTTTATCTAAGTCAATGACATGTAACATGCATTTTTCATTATATTTGATTGGAAAATTGAATATTGAATATATGGGAAAATGCTTTTCTTTGTATAACTTTCTCTAGGAATAAGGATACTTCTCTTTCAATGTTTAGGAAATTGGTACAAACATGACCTCTTTCAACAATTGTTTAACAGTTAATTATTTTAATAATTAGATTTCATTTTGATTTAACTGAATTAATGTTGTTCATATTATATTCTATATTTGTATTTTTATAAACAGAAAAGTAGAATATTCATTTATAAATTGATAAACAGCCTCTGTATGTTCCAGCTATTCCATGTTGCTCCAAAAATGTAGTGTGAGTCTTCTTTCCATTAGTCAGGCAAAAAAATTCAGAAATAAACTTCTAAGGTTCTGGCCTGTAGATTTATTGCAGTGAAATCAATGAAACTGTTATGTCCTCGGGGCTGACACCAGTTCTCCATCAGGTCCGCAATTCCTACGGGGGCGTTCTTAGTCCCTATTGGCTGGCTCCCTTCGACAGTCGGCTATAAAAGCCGGCTGCTAGGTTGAGCCAGCTGCTGTTCGCTGGTAGGTCTGCTGTTAGCTGCAGACGCGACAGCCCCCTTTATTCCCATGAATAAAGCGTGTGTTATGACTGAAGCTCTGGTGTGGCCTCCCTTCTTTCCGAACTTAACATTGGTGACGAAGGTGGGATCAGGCCAGCCAGCAGCTATACGAGAGCTGAAAATCACGAATCTGAAGCGCTGAACCGTAGCCGCGACGTTGAGAGCTCGGTCAGCCATTTGAGAGGAAATCGAAGCGGAGCGTGCAGCCGCTCAAGATCACAAATAGCTGCAAGAGAGTGGGCACTGAGAGCCTCAGCCGCCCAACAGCAAACTCGCCGGAATTGTGTGTAGCGAAGCCCTAGCGCGACGCTCACGACCGCTAAAATCAGGCGCGAGATTTAAATCGCTGTCAGCGCGCAGCTGCAGCATCACCGCCTCGCCCTTGTAAGGGCGCGAAATTCAAACAGACGTCAGTTATAGCGTCTGTTCCAGCCGCCAAAGGCTGCAAGAGCGAGAAAAACCCAGAGAGATTCCACGAGCTGAATCACTAGACCGAATTGCACTGCGAGCGCAGCTGCTACCTGTACAACCCAGAGAGAACTCAGAAGCTGAACACTCGTTAACAGCACTACGAACTGTAGCTGCTACCTTTCCAGGGCCTGTTTTCCCAGTGAGACTTACTTTACCTGCCTAAAGCTGAACCAGTCATGAATGCGAATCCGGCGTTCCAGCCTTTCAAACCAGACGAAGATAAATGGGACTCGTATAAAAACCGTTTTAACCATTATATTGATGCTGTGGGTCTGGCTGATGCTACAGACAACAAAAAGAAGTCCTTCTTTCTGAGCTACTGCGGGGCCACCGTATTCGACACGGCAACAGCACTGTTCGCCCCAAGAGAACTCAAGAATGTCCCATGGTCTGAGCTATTGGAGACCCTCTCCAATCATTATTCGCCAAAACCGTCACAGATTGCGAGACGCTTCGCCTTTCGCATGAGGAAGCAAGCGGAGGGAGAAACCATAAATCAATATATGGCAGCCCTCAGAACCGCAGCCCTGCACTGTGAATTCAAGGGCTACCTGGATGACATGCTCCTGGACCAACTTGTCTGCGGGGTCAAGGATGCAAGACTACAGAGGCGGTTGTTGGCAAGGAAGGACCTCAACCTAGCACAAGCCATCGAGGAAGCCCTGGCTGCAGAATTGGCAACACAGTCAGCGGCTGAAATACAGGGTAGCACCCCCAAAGGTAATCCAGTCACTGTACATTCTGAGGAGGCAGTGAACGAAGAAGAGCCCAGCGAGCAATCTGAAGTGCACCATCTCAGACCATTCAAGCAGCCACAGGTAGGAGCTAGACCGAGAGAAGGCAACGTACCCAGACACACTCCGCTGTGCCTCTCCTGTGGGGGTCCCCATGCCAGAGCAAAGTGCAGGTTCAAAAGTGCCACCTGCAACAACTGCAGCAGAAGAGGACACATCGCTAGGGTATGCCAGGCAGCGCACGTGGCTCCACAAAAGCCACCATCTTACGCCCCCTCGGGGCCATCCAGGCAAGTAGAAAACTGTTTTACATGCTATCAAGCTAACCATACCTTCTTAACACCCAATAAAATTAAACTCTCCATTCATTTAGAAGGTAAACCCTGCCTAATGGAGGTCGATACCGGGTCAGCGCTCTCGATTATTTCATGGAGCACGCTCAAGAAGATACGTCCCAGCCTGTCCAGGAAACAGCTGCAGAAGAGTCGCCTATCCTTACGAGACTACCAAGGGAAGAACATCCCAGTAATCGGAACAGGCAAGTTCCTAGTCAAATTCAGAACCTTTAAAGGACACCTGCCATTAGTGGTAGTTGATGGTGCCCTTCCTAGTCTTTTGGGGTTGGATTGGTTCCCCTCTCTTGGCCTTAACTTAACGGGGGTTCATGCTGTCTCGTCCTCTGACACCGACTCACTATTCTCTGATTACGCTGACGTTTTCAGCGATGAATTGGGGTGCTACAAGGGCACACCTATTTCGTTCTCAGTGGACCCCCAGGCAGTTCCCATCCGTTTGAAACCGCGGAGAGTGCCATTCGCTCTGCGTTCCAAACTGGATGCGGAACTAGACAAATTGTTAAAACAAGGGGTCATCGAACCCACAGATTTTGCTAAGTGGGAGACACCTATTGTCACACCCCTCAAAAAAGACGGTAGTATTAGGATGTGTTCGGATTACAAGACCACAATAAATCACTATTTACAGACTAGCGCATACCCAGTGCCAGTAATCCAGCATTTACTGCACACATTCGAACCCGGAAAGATATTCGCCAAATTGGATATGTCTCAGGCTTACCAACAATTTCCTGTAGACAACCAAACGGCCGAATTGCAAACCATTGTTACCCACAGAGGGGCCTTCCGATGCAAGCGCCTCCAATTTGGTGTGAGTGTCGCCCTGGGCATATTCCAGTCGTTAATGGAACGGATCCTACAGGGCCTCCCTGGCGTGGTTCCGTACTTTGATGACATCTTGGTTTCTGCCCGGGACAGAACACAGCTTTTCCTCAGAGTTAGAGGGGTGTTGGACAGATTCAGACAGCATGGCCTCAAACTAAAAAAAGAAAAATGCACCATAGCCACTAAGCAGGTGGACTTTCTCGGGTACCGAATAGACGCCTCTGGCATCCACCCAGTAGAATCAAAGGTTAAAGCCATTCACGAAGCGCCCACACCGGCGTCAAACCAGAACTACAAGCCTTCCTAGGCCTGCTGAACTTCTATGCATCATTTCTGCCGCACAAGGCATCAGTGGCAGAACCACTGCATAGACTCTTAGATAAAAATGTTCCAGGGCACTGGGGACCCAAAGAGGAATACGCTTTCAGGGCAGTCAAGTCACTCCTCACTTCAGACGCTGTACTGATCCAATTCAACCAGGACCTACCGCTAGTTTTGGCAGCAGATGCCTCGCCTTTCGGAATTGGGGCCGTATTAAGTCATAGACTACCCAACGGGTCCGAAGCCCCCATTGCGTTCTTCTTTAGAACATTTTCAATGACAGAACGCAACTATAGCCAAATCGACAAAGAGGCCCTAGCTGCCGTAGCAGCTGTTAAAAAATTTCATGAATTTCTATTTGGGCACAACTTCGAACTGGTTACAGACCACAAACCGTTGTTGGGGCTTCTTTCCGGAGAAAAGCAAACACCACAAGTCTTGTCGCCACGAATGACAAGATGGACTTTATTCCTGGCAGCATATTCATACAAGTTAGTGCACCGTCCAGGAAAAAATCTCAGCCATGCAGATGCCCTCAGCCGGTGCCCGCTACCAACGCCTGTGGAGGATCCGGCCCCAGTCCACACCATCTTTGACACCAGTGAGTTCAGAATTCCAAACACTGCGAGAGACATTGCCTTCCAATCAAGGAAGGACAAACTGATCGCCCAGGTCCTGGACTGGGTACGGAGGGGGTGGCCGGGCAGTAACCCTTCTAACGAATTTTCACCCTTTAAAGTCCGCCAGCAGGAACTTTCCAGTTTACAGGGTTGTCTGCTGTGGGGGACCAGAGTTATCATTCCAGAATCACTACGCCGACCCGTCCTGAAGGCATTGCACGAAGGGCACCCCGGCATTGTACGAATGAAGGCGTTGGCACGGAGCTATGTATGGTGGCCAGGCATGGACGACGAAATTGCAAAATGGGTAAGCTCCTGCCATCCCTGTCAAGAATCCCGGCCAGCGCCCCCAGCAACCCCTCCCACCAAATGGGAAAGCGCCAACGCACCATGGTCCCGTCTACATGTTGACCTGGCCGGCCCATTCCATGGCAAAACATTCCTAATAGTAGTAGACTCATTTTCTAAGTGGATCAATGTGGCACTCCTACTATCAACCACCACACGAGCAATCGCCCAAGCACTAACTCGTTTGTTCGTCACACACGGTCTCCCAGACATCATTGTGTCGGATAACAGTCCTCAATTTACGTCCACAGACTTTAGCTGGTATGTTACCAACCTAGGCATCCGGCACATCCTAACGGCCCCCTTTCACCCCTCGAGCAATGGGTTGGCCGAACGAGCAGTCAGAACAACCAAAGAGGCCCTCGCCAGGTTCTCCCAAGATGACTGGCATTCCAGACTCTCTAGATTCCTTATAAGCCAACACTCGACCCCGTGCACGGTCACAAACAAGTCACCGGCAGAGCTTCTGATGGGCAGACGCTTAAGGACAATACTAGACAGGCTGCACCCTCACTATTGCCCAGATACACCCATTGGGTCTAACAGTAGGGTCAGGAGTTTTGTCTTACAGGATCAAGTCTTCGCTAGAAATTACGCGGGAGACCCGTTGTGGGTACCTGGCAAGATCGTGGCCATCACGGGCCCCAGGTCGTACCACGTCCAGTTAGAAGACGGGCGCATTTGGCGGAGGCACCTGGATCAGTTGAGGAGCCGGCAGAATGAACTTGCCACCACCAACCCAGAGACCACAGCAACATTCCAGGCTCCGCATCCAGTACCTAGCTGGGTCATTCAGAATAACCTGCCTCCACCAACCGAACCGAGGGAGCAGTCGGCTGACCGCGACCATCCTACAGAATCAACAGCCATCCCCAGCAGCTTCCCTACCGCACTAGGCGACCACAGCGACTCGACAACCCGGCCGGCGACCGGCGAGCAAGGTCGGGTGGCTGGACAGCTTCCAAGGGACCAAATCCCCGCTGTCCCGAACTCTGTGCCACCCGCTCCTGCAACCGAACTAAGACGATCAGAGCGGCAACACAAACCGCCTTCATACCTTAAAGACTACTCATGTTCGTATCTGGGGGGGAGGGGTGTTATGTCCTCGGGGCTGACACCAGTTCTCCATCAGGTCCGCAATTCCTACGGGGGCGTTCTTAGTCCCCATTGGCTGGCTCCCTTCGACAGTCGGCTATAAAAGCCGGCTGCTAGGTTGAGCCAGCTGCTGTTCGCTGGTAGGTCTGCTGTTAGCTGCAGGCGCGACAGCCCCCTTTATTCCCATGAATAAAGCGTGTGTTATGACTGAAGCTCTGGTGTGGCCTCCCTTCTTTCCGAACTTAACAGAAACTATTAAGAAATAATTCTTGCAAGTGCTAAGTATGAAATGTAAGCTCTGTTTATGGTGAAATTAAGGGTTGGATCACTTTCTTCTACCTACGCAATACAGAGGACTAGGAAGCTCTCTCTCTTTTGAGCAAGTGTAACAATTTCAAATTATTTATTTTGTTGACAAGGGACTGAAAGTGAGGTTAGTAGTTTCTTAGGTTGAACCCAGCATTATAAGTCTTATAGTTTCTGAGTCTTTCTAAATCAAGCTGATTGGTAAATGCCTGATGGATTGGATGCAAAAAGTTTTCCCCAGTTTATTTGGGTATACAGGCATGTCCCCCAAATCCATCATAATTGCTTGAGATAAAGTGGACCAGCTAGGATGCTGAAAGAAAAACATCTTCTAAAGCCCCATTACCCCTTTAGAATATTTACATTGATTACTAGTATACTCTTCTGACTGAATCAAAGCATAGATTATTACCTAGTGAATTTAAATGTCATGGGCATAATGTATGAAAGCTATTGCTATACTTTGATGGGTCTTATTATTCCTGCTTTTTTAATTTTTAATGCTTAAGCCTAACTATAGATATCTGCTACACAACACTTTGTGTTTTAATGCCTTGGGAGTTGATTCTTTAACTATGATCCTTGAATTGGCATGCTGAATCCATCCATTGGTTTTATTGAAGAAGAAATTTCAAAAAGATCTTTCACAACCAGGAGTAAAAACAATATAAAGTTAATGTACATTTCTTCACTAGAGATATATAGCATCATCTAGCCATTGCTGTAGCAATATATCTCTAATGAAAACAGCTTTTATTCAGCCACCATAATGGTTGGTGGATGTCATAAATCACTGGTATAGAAGTGCTCATTGAGTTCCCTCTTCTTGCTTGCCATTACCAGTGTTCAGTCTTCTTCTGGCTTCACGTTTTTGCTTTCAGAAAACTTTTCATTATTAATGTTGTTATGGGTTAGCACCTTTTGCACAACCAATAAAAATATATATCATGTCTTGACATGAATCAAAAGAGCTTTGGAAATGCAGAACACCCACCACTTTGCTTCTCTACACCATGCTTAGATTCAGTTAGCATGATAGAACAGGAATGTTAATAACGCTTTGATGGATATATTATGGGATGCTATTACATATTAATGGATATTGTATGCTTTTGGTACCAGCTGTAAGTATGCGTAGCATTGACATCTAAATCAATTACATGTAACATGCATTTTTCATTATATTTCATGTACGATTAGAGGGTGAGGGATTTGATGTGATAACAGGGATTTATTTTGAGCTGTGATTTGGCACTTGCATACAATTATAGGGTAGAAAGGAAATTTGGAAGTCTCAGACAAATGCCTGCCCAACCTTTGCTTGAAAACCACCAGTGATGCAGCATCCATGTCTCTAGGAGCTTTACGCCCTTACTTTCAGGGTCATAAAACTATTTTTTTTCCATGTTTAGAGCTATTTCTGTAAATCTTCCACCCCTGGTTCTCTCTTGCCTCCAGCCATGATGCAGAATAAATGTAAACCTTCTTTCTGTGACAGCCTTTCAAATAGCAGAAGAACACTTTTATATTTTACCTTAGCCTTCTCTTTAGGGTCAATATACCAGTTGCTTTAACTGATGTTCATAAATTTTAGCTTTCATGTTCTTCACCATCTTTGTTATCCTCAGCTTACAATCATTCCTTTAGCAATTGTTCACAGCCATTGAAAAAAGCATTTAAAAGTGACTTTTGATCTGTCCTCATACCTACAATCATTGCAGTGTCCCCACGATCATATCGGCATGATCATGGCGACTTGGCAGCCAGCTTGCATTTATAATGGTTGCAATGTCCTGGGATCATGGGATCATGATTTGCAATCTTCCCAAACTGTCTTCCAACAAGCAAAGTCAATAGGGAAACTGGCAGGGAAAGTCACAAATTATAATCAGGTGATGTCTCACTAACACTTGGAGCAAAAAAGACTATAAAATTGGGACTAAATATCACTAAATATTTTCTATGAAACATGTATTTTCAAGATGCCCACATGATACAAGTGCATAATATTGCACACAAAAGAAGATTGAGGAATAATTTTCATCATCTTCCAAAAGGGATAATTAGCATCATGTCAAGCAACAGGAAAACACCACATAAGGCTTCTAAACTGAAGGAAGATTGTTTGGTAACAGAGAGAGTTTACAATGTGGCTGATTTACAGGCATTTAGGAAAGTGTTAATTAACCTCTGCAAAGGTAGTGAATTTATGGCCGTGCTACATAAATTCACTTCTTACCAGCTGTCAGTTGGTAAACATCTTTTTGGCCACTGTAACTCAAAATATATATTTTACAGAGCAGGAAGGTTGATAGCTAAGTAGCAAAACATACACTCTGCGGAAAAACATCCTAGATTCATTCCTCAGCTTGTATAATTAGAACTGTAGAAATTCTCAGTCTGAACATTGGGGAATTAGCTACTAAATAGTTGCAGACTTGACTGAAATATTCCGGATACATTGGGGTACAATTTCTAAAATTTCAAGCTAAGGTGGTCACATGGTTTTCTTTTCTTATAGCACAGTCTATAAGAAGGTATGAAATAACATTTTCTGTGGGGAGATAGAATATAGTGATGAAATGCTCTAATGCCTACATGATTATTTTGTTTTAAATTTCAGACAAGAAAGAAAGAAAGGTAAAAAAAAACAGTCTTTAAAAATATTTCAAATTTTTCCTTCTGTATAAATTGCTTCCTATGTGTTTATTTTGGGTGTTGATTTGCTATATAGCCCATTAGCTTAAAAAGCAATTGAAAAAATAATATGGCAATTCACTTGGCAGCAATTATAACTGGACAAATTAAAATCTGCTGCAGGTATTTGGTTTGATTTGCGCAGTGCCATTAAACTCATTATTCTTTTTGCATTAACATCATGCTGTTGCCTGAAAAAGAACTTCACTCAAGGCTACCTGTTCCAAAATATGTTTCCCAGAGTCTTCCAATAAATATTTTATTAAGTATTATTACAACTAGATTAAATTTTAAACAATTAAAACATCTGAAGGACTTCTACATTTATTTAAAACTTCCCTTTTATATTTTATCTAAGATTTTAACATATAAATATATGTATGCATGCATGCACACACATACACAGACACATAGACACACGGACAAACAGACAACAACACACACAAATGTCAGCAGACTATTATCTCCTTCTTTCCAAATAGCCTCCTTTTCCTGGTTCTATTCAATTGTACGACTAACATAGTATAACAGCCAACAGTGTAGCATATGCCCTGGAACAGGGGTGTCAAACTCACTTTGTCATGATGGCATCACGTGATGTATCAGGACTTTTTTCCCTTTCGCTAAACCAGGCGTGTTCATGGCCAGCGCATGATGCATTCGGCTCATAGACCAGGAGTTTGACAGCCCTATCCTAGAACATTCTCTATCAAAACGTTGCCATTTTATGAGACAGCATGAAATCTCATTGAAATCTGGCAGGTTACAGGATCTCAATAAAATCTTGTGAGATCTTGACAATTTGGATGGGACTGCCCCCCCCCCCCCATGTTCCAAGGTTCTACAAACTGTTCAAATTGATTGGTAACTCTAAGCAAGCATACCCCAAAGATATTGCATTTACTCAGCCAAGAACTTGTTAGTAACATGTGCTACTGCAATAAAATACGGTACTTCAGAAAGATAATTGAATTAGCAGAAGAAATTTGTAAGTAGGCAGTCAATTGTATGGAACTATTTGAGATAAATTAATGAGGCTACAGATGAAAGTCAATATAAGCATATTATATTTTTCTGGGCCAATGACAATTCTAGGATTTAAAGTCCTATGGATATCAGAATAAAAGTAGGACATTGCTATTCTGAGCTCATCATTTTATCCACTAGTTGGTTTCAGAAAATAAAATGGAACTCTATGGAGAACCTTCAAATAATGGTATCAGATTTGTTTTCCTTTAGCATTGCTTCAAGTTTTTTACTGCTAACTGATTATGATAACCTTGTCTTCAGTTGTGATTTTAGATGTATTGATTTTTTACTGTTACATTTTGTATTTTGCTTTATTGTTGTCAACTGCTTTGAGTGCTTATATAAATAGAAATATGGGGTGAAAATGTAATACATATATGTATATAAAAATAAATAAAATTGACAACAGATGCCTACAATCTCCCCATTCAATACAACTGAGAGAACAGAAGGAAAGGGAAAGAAAATGAATCTGGTTGAAGAATTTTTGATCATCTGAGAATAAAAGATTAGTATATATACACGAGTAAATAAGACTCAGAATCAAGTTCTTGCAACATGGCAGATGGTACATTACATATTTTACAGATGGAGGACATTAAAGTTTACCAGAATGGTTCTTCATCACATTTGCTAGTTAATCTGATACTAGTTAGGGAAAAACTTTAGTCAGAAGTGTGCAATAAGCATACAGACAGTGGGTAGTTCCCTGACTGTGAATAAATGTGCAGTACTTATTCTTGTTACCTTCATGTATCTGATTAATTATCTCAAATGTACATAATAGGAACAGATGTATGTTCCAGGCATTTTCCCAGTGCTATATTTTAAACAGTAAGTTTCTTAATATTTCTTCTTTCAGAAATAATCTCAGGAACAAAAATGGAAACTGCTCTGAATCATGTAGTCTGGCCAGAGAGGAACATTTTCTCCATGGCAATTAGAATAGAATAGAAGGACCTACTGTCTACTGTCACATTACCCCAGCTGATTTTCAGCCTGTTATTTTTATGTTAAGTATTGTTACACACAAACACACAAACACACACACGTACCCCAAACAAACATACAAATATACTTACAAAAGATCCTGAGCTAGCTTATTATATTTAGAATTTAGAATAGAATAGAAAGAGTCCAGGCCCCTGCTCAAGCAAGAGAACCTATACTGACAAGTGACAGTCCATTGTCTTCTTAAAAATCTCCAGTGTTGGAGCGCCCATTATTTCTGAAGGCAAGCTGTTCCACTGGTTAATTGTCCTCACTGTTAGGCAGTTTCTCCTTAATTCCAGATTGCTTCTCTCTCTGATTAGTTTCTAACCATTGTTTCTTCTCCTGCCCTCTGGTGCTTTGGGGAATAATTTGATTCCCCTCTACTTTATGGCAGCCCCTCAAATACTGGAATACTGCTATCATGTCACCCCTAATTCTCCTTTTCTTTAGACTTGTCAGATATTCATCCACATTACTATTCATTGTATCTTGCTGTAGTCCATAAAGGTTTGTCCATAGGGTTATAGTATATTTTGGCTGGTTTTAAGATTTAGCAGCTATTTACTATACCATATTCAAGAGGTATTGATGAATGCAGTGTTATAGAAGCCAGGATAAGCGAACTTAAGGGAATTCAAGAAAGAGATAGTTTTGATTTTCTCTCTCCTGTGCCATGTCCTTCACACTATGCAATGTGTCAAACAATGAAGGCAAGTTTCCAGTTCATCAAGAGAAAGGAATTCAATTAGCTCTACTACATCCTGTTAGTTGCGGAAAATGTTAACTGAATTTCTTCCATGCAAAAATTTGGGGGGAACCTAATCGATTGTAAATCTATGGCAAGGTGGTATTCTTAATATTAATTTGTTATCATTACTGTTATACAGATTGTGCCCATCTACACATGAACAGTGAGTGTCAGGGAATCTTAGAATACATTTTTTAAAAAAAATATTGCAAATGAGGTGCTATAAAACTAAGATTGATACCAAATTTTGTTACAGATTCTGAGCGATTACAACAATTTTATATTTTTACATCTTAACTTGGATCTCCTCTTTGAAACATCAATACCTAATTAGGGATGACAACACCAAAAATCAAGATAGGAGGAATAAAATGTAAAAAAAAAACTTTTGACATTGATTTATACAAAAACCAAACTCGGGGGTGTATAACACAGCTCCTTATCTATACTTCTGTTTGGATGTTTAATATTTATTTTGCATCTTTCAAATAATAAACATGAATGAGTATTTTGCAGTTACTATTGAGGATTATTTTAATTAGTTGCATTCAATGGTTTAAAAAGTAACTATGAATATTCAATTTAATTCTCTCATGGTCTGAGAGAAAAGATTCTTCCCTGTAGTCTGGATGCAAAATTGGGAAAATATTTCATCTTCTTCAACAACAGCTTCCTTTCAGCTGCATTTGTTAGACAACACAATCCACATGCCTGCACAAGCAAACAATATGTAATTGGAAAATCCAATTGGGAAATCATTCTTAGAAGAAAATTGTCATAACTATCTAAACTGTATCCAGGGCACGAAGTTCAAACATTGATTTCACAACTTACATCCCCAAATATGCTGCCTCCATTTTTCTATTGAAAATGATGGATGCTACTCATGTTGTCTTTAGCAAGGAAGTTATTGTACAATAAAAAGTCAAAAGATAGCAGGACTCTTTATTCCATGGAGTCCTTGGTGCTCTCTGTGCTTCATTGTTTTCTTGCGATGTTTCATTATTCAAGTAGGCAACATCTTTAGCACCAGAAGGGAGTGGGGTTTGCTTTCTGTTTATATGCAGTGGCTTGTCCTGTCAGTATTGATGGAATGTTCTTTTCTTCTTGGTAGTTCCTTAGTTAGGCTTTTGTTTATTGTTTGTCTGAGTTGGTAATTCATTGATTTGAGTATTGTTTAATTTTGATTCTTGGTCTGGTATTAATCTTGATAGAGGACATATCACAATGTACAAAAAGCTAAAGAATTACTAGAAGACAAAGAAATCTTAGTTAACACTGATCCAGTACAGAAACTAGACAACCAGATCAAGAGAATCTTTAGCAACCTTACCAAGAAAGGTTATATCAGAAAATAGAACAGTGGTGGATAAAAGCAGAGGACTTGTCTTTCCATGCTTTTATAATACACAAGTCTGACATAACTCTCTGTTCAATTCAGTGGTGGGATTCAAACATTTTTACTACTGGTTCTGTGAGCATGGCTTGGTGGCCCTGGGTCAGGGGTGTGATTCAACTGGTGTAACAACCGGTTTGGTAAGCACGTGCTTTGCACACTCACGAATGCCTTGTGCATGTGCACAGAAGGTTTGCTACTGACCTCCTGCAATCCTGCAATCTCCGTGTGTCTTAAACAGCTGATGTGCAGCAATCTGTTGTGCCATGTGAAGCAGCTAAGCTTGCAAACCAGGAAATAAAGGTCAGAATAGAACTGGGGCAGGAGGGCTCATCAGCTGATCATGGGAGTGAAATGATTTGCTCACAAATGATCCTCGGAGCTACTGGTTTAGTCAAACTAGGCCGAACCAGTAGAATAACACTACTGGTTCAATTGTATCACTGTTAGGGACCCGCATCTACAACACCACTAAAAAACTGCAAGAAAAGCTTGGACATTCTATAGAGAAGAGAAAATATCCTATCAAATCACCAATACAGTGTCTCAGAAAAAAATAAAGATCTGATAATAGAAGAAGGTGACATTTCATCCAATGTCAGAGCACTCTTTACCTCCAAAGACTCAGAATCAGCAAAAGAATGCATGGCAGGACTACTACACAACAAATCTGACCTAACCAAATACACTTAGATTGAGATACCAAGAATCATGAACCTCTTCAATCCTAACCCTTTGCCTTACTACCTACCTACTTTCAGTTTAATGAAATTATATCAACAAATCAGAAGAACATTCATGGGAATACCACTTTCATAGCGAAATTATATTCAATGTCCAGATTTTATAGCACTCCATCACCTGCAACCAGTATAGTTCTGTAGTTTGTTATAATAAAAAGGGAAAAACTAGAGAAGATATATGAAACAATCAACAACATCTTTGAAGGAATAAAATTCACAAGGGAAGAAGAAACAACACACTGTTCTTCCTGGATATCCTCATCTGCAGAGGCATTTGTAGCAAATTAGAAATACAAGTCTATCATAAAAAATACCCATATTAACCAAATGTTTCACTTTTAAATTACAACCCATCTTCCCACAAGAGAGTCTATCTAAGAAGACTGTTTAGAAGAAAATAAACACACTGTAGGAACTCTGAACATCAGAAAAGGAAACAGATCATCTATATATCTTCCTATAAAATAGACACCGATACAACTTTATCTAAAAGTATCACTCAACTCACTACAGCACAACAAACCAAGTTATGAAAATGACAACACTGCCATATATCATCTCAGAAATAATAAATAGACTTTTACAATGACATGGCATCACAATAGCACACAAATCAAATGAAGTGACTCAAAACTTATTAAGTAAACCAAAAGAGTCAATATCTCCAGTAGGTTGAAATTCATTCACAAAAAGCTATAAGGGAAACAAAAAGACCAAAACATCCAAATGCTTAAATCTGTGGAAACATCCCCTAAATCTGGAAAAGTTCCATCAAAGTGGTTCCATCACTGATTCCTTGGTCTTTGCCATGGTTGTTGTCTCTCTGCTTTCTCAGAGCTATCTTCAGTTTTGATACATCCCTGGAAATTCCCAAGTACTGATACTTTCAATTCATTGCACCTATTTTCCTATACCAAAATATTTATTTCAGCATTTTATTTATCTATTGTTTTTGTTTTCTTTTGATTTATATTTAGCTAATAGGATTTATTTGACTGATATACATGAGTGTTGCTAATAGATTGAGGAAATAATGTATGTTGTTTATCATTGCTATATGTACTTGATGTTTTTGAACATTTTTTGAATATAGTTTCAGAAAATGTGTTAAGCAAGAATAATAATAATAAACTGTTGCATTCTATCAAATGTTTGCATTTGTTTTGTTTTTCTTTCTAGTTTAACAGCTGCTGTTTATCTACAAGATAAATTCCTAATGTTATGTGTATCTGTTATTCATACCTATGGCTTTAAATATATCTAGCTATATATATATATATGTGCCTTGCTATATTCCATCAAATTATTTCTATGGTAAATTAAACATGCATAAAAATCCACATTCATATTGTTACATGTTCAACTAGTTTTCACATTAAAAAAATCCTGAGCAATTCTAGAAATAATTTCTTTATGTATTTACATCTTGATTTTGTTTTGATCATAATATATATCACTAGCAATCCTCAAACTTCAATTCACACCAAGTTTTTGTTAGGTTTTCCTCTATTTATTTCATAATAAAGTCAATCCATTTTTTATACTTTTATCTTAGCTGTGGCATGTTATCAATTTTAAGATTTCTCCAGATTTGTCCTCATTTTAGCTTCTTTGTTCTTATTGGCTCCTGGAAGTAGTTTATAACTAATAAGCTATTTTAAAATGATGTATTAATAAGAATATAATCTATTGTATTCTGAATTAAATGGTCTTGTCTACATCCCGACAATATGCAGGGCCCTATGTACAGAAGAGATGGACCAAATAGCTGACCAGAACAGCTGCTAAAAACTATTTATCTGTCCCATTATGATCCAAAAATTTCAATATGTACATGTTTTGAGTTCATCAAAAGTCAATTGCTGTATTGTAGGAAGTGTTAGATATTGTATAGAACAGTGTTTCTCAACCTTGTCAGTTTTAAGATATGTAGACTTCAAATCCTAGAATTCTGGAAGTTAAATCCACACAACTTAAAGCTGCCACAGTTGAGAAACACTGGTTTAAAAGACATCTGTTGACTGCCTTAATAGACTATTAGTATTCCAAATCTTTTGTCATCAAGTGAGTGGGTCATCTCTTTATCAGAAGAAAGAAAAAGGAAGATTTCTATCACTGAGAAAAAAATTTTCTTGAAGCCAAAGAAATAAAAAAAGCTTATTGAGCATAAATTGCCAGGCATATGCAGTTGATCTATATTTTTATTTCATATGCACAGAAATCATACTGAGTCAGGCACAAGTTGCTTCTGAGCAGGATTCTTTTACCCATGTGGGGTGCTGAAAATGACAAAAGTAAAGTTGTATTCTTACAAAAAATTTCCCCACCCACTCTATTCCTGTTCCATGCTATCACAATTGTCCATATTTATTTCTTACATCCTAATCATTTATTAACAAAGTAAACAGTTTTTCTTTTAGTTTTGTGTTCTAAATCTCCTGCTTTCCTTTCCCTATTTCAGCTTGCAGTCTGGAAAAGTGAAGACCTCTTAAGAAGCAAGCTGTGTCACTGGTATTGCAAAATATAAAAAAAAAACTTTAAATGCTGCTGAGTGCACTCATCTACTGTCTTATCTGATAGCATCCAAATCCCTTTGGTCTTTTCTTCTACCAGTGTGTGGTGATCATTTTCTTCTCTTCTGCAGATTTGTTTTGCCTCTGTTTGTTGGAAGATTCACTTGGTGGAAACTTTAGCTCTATTTAGCTTTATCAGGCTGTTGCATTTCTATCCTTTTTTTAACTGATGAATTTGTCTATTTTCTCTCTAACTAAGCTGCTTGAAACAAGCTCTTCTTGTTTTCATTGTGCTCAGACAATCACCTCACCAGTCACCATCTTCCCTGGCCTTTCTTTTACATTAGTACAAACCCTTCAGCTTCCTCTCTCCCCTATTTCTGTGTTAGCTTCTTTTAACACTGACTGGCAAGAAGGGATAGAACAGAGATATGTCACATTTTCTCAAGAATTTTTCAGGTTTCTGAAGGGGAAGTGAAGGAAAGAACAACTTGCTCTTTCTAAATGTCATAGTCAGATTGCTCTCATATCCAGAAATTCCTGAGAATTTTCTATGTAGAGCTCACCTTAAGACAATACACCAATTATTTTTAGAATGGATACTAATATTTCAGACAATTAAATAACTTATTACATTTTGAAAATGGGTGTAAGGCATCCAGAAAGTATCCATGATATTAATCACTCCGAGACATTTCTCTCCAATTGATTTATTTAGAAACAGATCTGGCATGTCAAAGGCAATTTCCCAAGCGAAATTATTTTTGCGCATTACACAGAATCCACCTTCTCTGCTCCCTTATCTCCTTCCACTTCTGAATCACGAGAACCAATTAACTGCCATTGGAATTTCTTAATACGACATACAGAATAACCATGAACTTTTCAATTCCTCCAACTCTCTTAAAAAATGTGGCAGCTGAATTTTTAAGCTGACAATGGGTGGATGTTATATATGATTCTTTTATCAAGCTCCTACACAGTATGATAATCATAGGCATCATAGAGGAAGTGATCCAGTTGACACAACTGAAATTTGTATACAAAATGGCCTCCATGGGTAATAACAAAACAGCTGTTTCTCAGAAGACTATTAATAAGGTTGCTAGCTTCCACCAATTCTTTTACCCCCCTGAGCAAGTAGGCACATTTGCAAACAAAGCAGCATGCTGGCCAGGGAATTCTGGGAATTAACCATCTAAAAATGGTTAAGGTTGAGAAACACTAATTTAGACATACCTTATCCATGATTTCGCAGAAAAAAATATGTGTTAGATTTGTGTAATAGCTGTGATATAAATCCTGTGAACTGTCAAACTGAACACAATGTATTGGTCATGTATTATGCATTATGCTGCAGGTCACCCTATCTATTCATTCGGCAATTCCAGGCAAACAGGACAAATTAGTTTATGTTGTTCTGAACCTCTTATTCTCGGGTTGTTCAGCATCACTGGTATTATCACATTCAAGAAGGTAATTTATATCAGATAGGTGGGACTTCATCATGCTCATGGATTGAAAGAGTAAGATTTTTTTATTGTTATGTTTTTCCTGATTTAAAGGAATTATTATTTAAATCAAGGATACCTTTTCCTTAATAGATGAGATTAATCAGGTTGACTTGATAATATTAAACAGGACATGGGTGTATGGGCTTTATGTGTGGAGGAAGGCATAACATTTCTCAATAAGATGATGGCAAGCAATTTCTACTCTATCAGAAAAATTAGATGTTTCTGTGAAGTCACTTTAAGCTGAAATTAGTTAAAGGTGACTTTACCTAAAGATAATTTTAAAGTTTATGGCACAACCTATTTATGATACAAAATCATGTGTTTTCTTCTTCAAAATAGAAAGTGCACCTTCAACATTGGATGGCATAGTGAGGAAATGTCATTAAAAATTAAAACCATGTTTTTAAGAAAAAAGGCATTTATTCTGGTCAATAATATGCAATAATCATACATAATTACAAAGAATATAGTAAACAGCCCTTGAATGAAGAGAGCAATAGCAACTTTCCAGCTGAGAAACACTGCTCTAGATGCACTCCATGTGCTCATCTACCCAGAATCACACATACTTGGTGATTCTGCTTCAACATTAAACTATCCTTCCAAATAGCCTCCATGTTTCCAGTGTCTTTCTCCTTACTTGGAATTGAACCCAGATGGAAATTTCTTTCAACAAAGGTTAAAAGGCAGTGAAATATTAGCATATCATTCATGAAATATAAGCTACTGATGTGAATTACAAAATCACTCTGTTTAAGTTGTGCCTCATATATAGAGCTGGATAAATTTAGTTTGGACATCTTTTATATTTTTTTTTAAAAAAAAACAAATAAAGCTGGATGTATAGTGAACATATCAGCTTTATTGGCCCTCTAATAACCCATGTCAGCTCAGAATCTGTAAATAAGGCTCTTTGCTTGATAGTATTTTGAGGCCTATTCTGAGAAAATAAAATTGAATTTGATTTTTCTTCAATGCATTGAGCCTGGCTATAGCCCCTTAGAGGCTTGCAATATTCGGTACTTTTCATAAAGATTTGAATTAACTTGAAATTAGATTATTAACTTCCTTTCTCAAAAATGTGCAGATTTGTTACCATTTAAAGTATCCCACGAAACCTGTGATTATTAAGTTGCTTTAAATTAAATTAGTAATATTATCTAAGATATTTGTTCAAAGGTAAAATATTTTGGGTATGAAATTAAATTAAGCAATCTCCTTCCCAAAGATCTCACAAGAATGACAATATGTCTTCTGCTTCCTCTGGAGGCAAGCAACATATTTATTTTGGCTGTTTGCTCAGCTCTTGATAATTGAACTCCTGTTGCAAATAGTGACTCAGTGAATTGATAAATGTGGCATCACACTGTTTACTGAGGTAAAATTAGAACTGTGACAGAAGTCTTTAATTTTATTGCCATTTCTCACAGAAATAGAGATGGGATGGGGTGATCCTTGATTGACTGCTTTTCAAACTTGAGTCAGAATGTGTGCAAATGAAGAGAAATGCCTCATAGGATTGTTGTCTATACTTCTGAACAAACACAGTCAAAACACAATATATCCTCTAAAGAACATTGTCTTTGTGATATAAATCTTTTGGGATATGTAGCCTCAGGGGAAAGTCTTTCATTATTTCTGAGCTCAGGAATTTGGGTTTTTGGAATACTAAAAGAAAAGGCAGAGAAAACTTATAAGAAGCTTCTATACCACATAACTTATGTATTTTGACCGACAGTGATTCAAAAGGACTGATGGGTTCAGAAAAATTGTGGAACCTTCGTTTCCCCCATCCCCCAGCATATTCTAAGAGGACTGTTTGAACTGGGTCACATGCTAAAAATGGATGGGGTTAGAATACTTGACAGTCAAGGAAACAGCGGGAGGGACTAACAATCATCTTTTTCTATTCTCCTGCTCCTCTTCTTCTTCTTCTTCTTCTTCTTCTTCTTCTTCTTCTTCTTCTTCTTCTTCTTCTTCCTGTCCCCCCTTCTTTCCCTTCCTTCCCCTCCTCCCCCCCCCCCCCCCCCCCCTCTCTCTCTCTCTGTTATTTGTGTAACAGATGAGGAAAATGCCAGTTCTGTCAGAGGTTTTCACAAAATTAGACTAAGGACTGTATGTGGCAGGTTGTTGGTTCCATGGGAGCAGAGCATAGTTGTGGAAATCTCCACTTACAGAAAAAATTCTTTCCTAGTATCTTCACAAATAAGCCAGACTTAGAATGAAGCAAGTTAATTTGTGGAGTCCTTGGTGATCTCTGTGCCTGATTGATTGTTTGCAGACATTTCATTACCCAACTAGTTAACATCATCAATGCTAGTGATTGTAGAATTGGCTCCCAGTTTATATACAAGAGCATAAAATACAAGGTAATTTTACACAAAAGGATTTATTGTATAGTGCTATCCCTAGCCAACGCTTTGCATGGGATTGTTGTCACTGCTTTCATCACTATTGAATGGTTAGATTATAAATGCAGTTCCTATAAGTTCATCTCATACAAAAAGCAGGAGGGTTCTACCACAACTACTAGGTTTCTTTATTAGATTTTAGTTTTCCTCAGTTGCCTATTTATCCACAAAAAGGAAGAAAAAAAGGCAAATGATGGGCACAGCTTTACCACTGAAGCTCACCCATTTGTATGCCAATAATGAAACAGTAATTTTCTTTAAAAAAAAAACCTTAGCTCATATATTATGGAATACTAAAAGAATATTAGTAGAATTAAATGTAATAGTAGAATGCATTATTAATTTAAAACATTATTTTTCCCACATATCTCATATATAATTATCATGAAACATTTTGCCAGAAGGTGTTTTCATATCTTTTTAATTCTAAAAGAAAGATCTAGGCACAAAATAAAACAAAATAAGGCTGTCAGATTAGTATAATTTATAGGCAGCTTTTTAAATAGAATTTGCTATTTAAATAGCAAACAACTAACAATAGTTGTTCAGGGTGAAAGAATTCAATCCAAGATTGGGAAAACTCTAAAGCCTTCACCCTCCAAACTGTTTGAATTAATGGTTGACAGCCCACAGTAATAAAACAAAGCAATAAAATTATGTGATAGATGCAAAAGCTAGTCCTTATTCTTTCAGCTTATATTTTAAGGAAAATATTTTTGTATATCTAATTTGTGTCATATTGAAATTGGTTTGGAACATTTATATTTAATTTATTGAACACACCAAGAAATATGCTATTGATTTGTTTTCATACAAACTACTCAGTCTATTAAAATAAGCTTCATAACATTTAATTTTCTGCACAGAAATTACAGTTAAACAATCAAAAGCAAGGGGAAACTTTTGTCATCTTGGCTGCTTCCAATTTGAGAGTTTGAGAGAATTAACTTCCCTCTCAATTAGACATGGTGAACCAGTTTCAAACTGGATTTGTCAAAATTGCAGCTACTAAGAAAATAACATCAATAGCAGGAAAATTTTGGAAAATAGCTATTTTATATGGATTTTCACAGACTTTAAGGTGTCCCAGTTAAGCTATTTTCTATAGGAAGCTTTAGTGATCTATCTTCATTAAAAAGCTTTTAAAAAGTAAATGCTGACCAGTTAAGAAATTCACAATCAACTTGGTCCTGCTTTCTTGTGAGTATATGTAATATGTGGTTAAAATCCAGTAAAGTGCATGCACAGCCTTTTTTAAAGAGCCCAAATCCTACTGATCAGCTGTTTGTAGAATAAGAAAATCCTGTATAGCTAATAAGCAGCAGTTGATCTAAAATGTTTCATGACCACAGTTATTGTATTGAGTTCAATGGTCATATATTTATTTATACATATGTCCCATGCAGTGGTGGGATTAATTTTTTTTTTACTACTGGTTCTGTAGGCGTGGCTTGTGGGTGTGGCAAGGGAAGGATACTGTAAAATCTCCAGTCAGAGGTGGTATTTGCCGGTTTTCTGAACTACTCAAAAATTCCGCTACCAGTTCTTCAGAACTGGTCAGAACCTGCCAAATACCACTTCTGGTCCCGTGGATCTATCTTACACAATATATAAAACTCAGCTTTGTAATATATGTGTTTTCTTTGCAATGGCAATGCAATGCCAAAGAAAAAAACATATTTTCTGATAAAATGTCAGTTTATATGTATGTTTTAAATGCTAAAATGAATTCAAAAGATCCACCTAAATTGGCAGGATAGATAGATTGCTAATTATACATTTTTGAAAAACTTAGAATGAATTGCATTATAACCCATTGGAAATATTTTTGACTGGGTCTTATTTTGTGATTATAACTTTTATGGAGGATTAAGTTCCAGGAAAACTGAACTGAGTAATAAATACAAATAGACAAAACCTGTACAAATAGATGAACATCTTTCCCTATAATATTACCTTTCCATTCTTTTTGTTTTTTATATTATAATCCAGTGTGCATCAGTGACACAAAACAAAAAGAGAAAGGTCAGAATTTTCATATGCAAAAGAAGAAAGGCTTTGTATTAGCTAATACTTTATTTTTTTAAAAAAAATATTTGTATTGAAGATTTTAAAAAGTAGTAGTAGTAGTAAAAGTAATATACACTAAACTCAGAAAAATAGAAAGAATAAAAAGTGCAAAGAAAAAAAGAAAAAAAAGAAGTAAGATAAGGCTAATATTAAAAGTAATAATTTTATATACTTATTTCCTTTACAGTTATGAGCATGGTGACTGATTCCATTATCTCATGGCACTCAAACCCATGAGAGATATTTGTCTTGCAGTGTCCTCCTGAAGAGCAAACATATGCTTTCTAGTCCTTATCCATAAGGTTTTGAATATCTAGTTTCCTCACTGGTACTTCTTTCTTTGATCTGCTCATCAACTCCATTCAACATGATCACTACCACTACCCCAGCAAGTCTTGAGATTTTAAAACTTTTTGTTTAAATTGGCACTGAGCCTTAATGTTAAGGTCTTGGGATTTAAGAACCAACCAGCAGTGAAGCTGACTAGATGTGGCTGATGCAATAAGAATGAATCAGTATAGCATGGGTATTTCCTGTAAGATTGGAGATGGGTTCTACCCCTTTAAGAGGTGTTTATATAAAGACAGCCATTAGAGGGCATGTTCTTTCTCCTTGTGTCTGGTATTCATTGCAGAGGTCTCTGTGCAGAGAAGAATAAGATTGCTTATAAGATATTTTGCCTACCATGAATATTTCTGTATATAACTGTTGTATATAAACCACTGTTAAATGTCTAAGTCTCTGTGTGCTATGTTTTGCTCCTGGGTTGTCTCATAATAATAGTCATGCTGCAAACACTCTGACACTTAAGCTTTCCTCATCTATATTTCAACCTAAGAGCAATTCCACAGGACAGCATCAGAGTGCTGTTTTCCAATGGAAGAAAAGTGTGTTGAGTAAATTTACAAATCCCTAATTGCATGATAAAAAAAAGTAGGGAGCTTCCAGTTTGCAAGGCTTCGGTGGCGGCAGGAATCTGTGAGTGTGCATGGTCCCTGCTGCGCTCGCCGCCGAAGTGACTCCGATCCAGCTGGATCTGGAGGATATGGTTGCCCCGTAGAGGCAACCAAAGAGAGAGGAGATCCGGGCAGGGGCTTGGAGGTATCGCAAATCCCCTCCTCAGCCGGCTAAACTCCTTTTTCCCAAGGTGGTGGAGTGGCAGTCAATAATGGCCACCACAAAGAAGCCTGCAGCCAAGTAAGATTGTGCAGGAGGAAGTCGGAGAAAGTGAACGTTTTTTGGCTGAACCGAGACAATAAGGAACCTTTAAACACCCTGGAAATTTAATTGTTTGAAAGATACATTGTTTCCCAAGGAGACTGTGAAAGCAGTGGAAGAAGATTTAAAGGGAAAGTTTTTTTTTCTCTCACTCTCCCTCCCTATGGAAATAGCTGATGGAAATTGGAAAAACCTGCTTGGGCACAGAAGGTAACTAAACCTGAAATTTAAAGCCAAGGGGATAAAAGATTTCTGAACATTGGAATTAAAAACTAAAATCTTTTTGCTACAAGTGGGAGGGAAGAGGTAAAGAACTTATTTTAAGATTGTATTGAAGGAGACTGCTTGGAATTTATAAGACCAGAAATAAGTGGCAATTAGACTTCTAAAAAATTACTTTGGAACTGTGTAACTGAATTCTACCCCAAGAAGAAAAAATATAAAAAGAAGAAAGTGCTAAATGAAACGATTTTTTCTGATTTGGATTGCTTTGTGACTTTGGGGTTTTTGGGAATGATTTCTTGAAAGACTAAAAACATTTGGGTTGTTCTTAAGGAAAAAAAATGGCACTATAAGTTGAAGAATTACAAATGGAATTTCAAAAGCTAAAAGAGGAACAAGAAGGCAAGGGCTCTTCTGGATCTATTTTTCTTTTTTAGAAATGGTGATTTCTACCTACCAAGAAATATAACAACGAGAAGGCTGGGATGAAGAAGAAGAAGCCATCTTTAATGGACAGATAATCTTAGTTGAGGAAGAAAAGAGAAAGGGGGGAAATAAAATGGAGAATTCAGAACCTAAAAAAGCAACCAAGAAAGGGAAAAATAAGATGAGAAATCGATACAATGTCAGAAAGCAAAAGAAAAGAGAAATACAACAGAGAGGGAAGATCAAGAGAGTGGAGTTTGAGAGATGGGGAGGGGCAAAAAGGCTAGAATTGATAAGAAAGGAAGTGAAAAAGGAAAGAGAAGTCATAAAGGTTTAAAACAAGATGTTAAAAAACAGTTTTTTTCAGAGACAAAGGGTAAAATATAACTTGAAAAATGATTCTGCTAAAGTACATAAGATTGTATTGTAGATATTAGTATTTGAAATCGAGTTAGAAAACTGAAATATTATATAATAATGAATTAAAGGGAATGTATAAAAATGTTTAAGATTCAACAATAGAGTTTAACTTCCTATGGAATATTGTTTTTATTATATTATAAACTTAATTCTTTTTTGTTTTGTTTTATTATTCTAAAATGTAGTACTTACAATGTACTAAGCAGAATTAGTATGGAAAGTATGTATTATTTTAAGTGTTAAATTTAGGGGAAAGATAAAAAGTTGTCATACTTCAACCAGTGATTACAGGAGAAATATTGTACTATAAAGAAAGGATAAATAGATAATTGAAAGAGAACGGACAAAAGATGCAAGTATAATTATTTAGACAGATGAAATAAATAAAATAGAATTAAGAGAGTGAATGAAGAGAGAAAATATATAGAAAATATAGAATGTTAAATAAGATATGAAATAGCATATCAAGTGAGCATGAATTTGATTTATGTCTGTATAAAAAGATGTAACCCGGGGTAAGCCGCTTTCCAAAAAGAAGTTTTATGTATTTATGTTTTGTGTTTTGTTTGTCTATGTTTGAATTAATAAAATGTTAGAAGAATGCTGGAAGAGAATAATGAAATTGTAAATAAGACAGATGGATATAATGAATATATACAATCCAAGGCAAAAAATATATAATTGAATAGAAGGAAGGGGAAAAATAAAGAGAAGGTGGGAAAAGATATGAAATTGAACAGATAAGATAAATATACATATTAAACTGTGCTTGTGTGGAAATGTGATAATTTGGAATTATCCTGTCTTTAAATAAGATGTTTTATTTGTTTCCCAGAAAAGATGTCTTCTGTTATTATATTCTACATTTTTTTGTTTGTGTATTGTTTTTAAAAATTAATAAAATTTGTTCAAAAAAAAAAAAGAAAGTAGGAGGAGCAAAGCAAGGTTGGGAGCCCCATCTTAGATGTCACTTCTAGCAGCAAAAGATCCACAAGTCTATTGCTATTACTTCACTGATGTCTAGAGGATCAAAGAATTGACAGCAACAGAAGACTTGTTCTCTCCTTTCCTCCCTATAGTTAGAGCTACTTCCTTTGCATTATCTAATCTATCAGTGAGTATGCAGTTCTGGAAATCTGTGGACAGGAGCAGTGGTGGGATTCAAATAATTTAATAACTGGTTCAACCAGGTTCAGGTTGGCTGCCATGGAAGGTGTCGCCCATTCCCATCCTTCAGCCCCACTACACATGGGGGATGAACCTCACACAATGGCCAACCTGACCCTGAGCAAGCTGGTTGGTCAATTATCCCCCTGCTATCAAAGTGGATCCTGGGCACTGTTCTCTACTGCGCTGCAATGGAGAAATGGGCAATGGAGTGGCCAGCATGAGGGAAGGAGGAGGATCAGGGAGAAGAAAGAGGAAAAGTGGCCTCCTCCTTCCCTTCGCTATGTTGCCCTTTCTCCATTGCAGCACAGCATCCAGGATCCACTTTGATAGCAGCGGGTGGGTAATTTAACAACTGGTTCACCCAAACTGGTATAAACTGGCTGAATCCCACCACTGGACAGGAATCAAAAATGCACCTACTGTTATCAAGTGCTGCTCCTCCTGCTTTGCTTGGGCTGGCATAGGCAGTTTTCCTTGCTGTAGGACTAGAAGAGCTGCATCCTACATCATCAGACTTCCTATAGAAGCTGAGCCGATTCCTGCCCCTAACATTATCTTTGCATAACAGCCCACTTCTGTGATAGATCTGAACTGTCTTGAAGGTAATTTTATCCACTTACAATATATACTCTAAGGTTGATGAAGCATCTCTTATGATTAGCAGGTTGTGCAGAAGATTCCTGGATCTCCTAAAAAAACTACTTGAGATTTCTTCTTGAACATTAACAAGTGAATTTTATTAATACTGCATTAGAATATTGCTTTAACCACCCATCTCAGTTTTGCATCCCAAAGGATCTTTGTTGTCAATTGGGTACAATAACAGGAAAAAAGACCATATGAGGGAAATCAAATAAATTGTTTCTTTTGAAATAATGACTGTTCTCCTAACTAAAAATGACATATGTCATTACATTATGTCCACTGTTCATTAACATTCTCTCTGGTGATACAAAGGGAGGAGGTGAGTTACAGTAGTTTTTTGCTGCAGTTTCTTTGCTTTCCATTTTTCTAGGCCTTTATAAGGTTATAAGTCATTTTTATAGGGGGAAGACCTGGTAGAATTAATATCTGTTTTTTCTAAAGAATTAAGTTTTGTGTTGTTTGCAACAATTTGAAGTTGTATGAAACTCTGTGTGTGTGTTCATATTCAATTTAAACAGTTTTCTAAGTATTATATTAAATTTTCAGAATTGTTAAACAGTAACATTAAAAATATACCTCCTCTGATATAATACCCTTTTACTGATGACATTAACATAGAAATACCTATGAGGTCAAAAAGTGTATGATCTCTGAAAGACCAGTCAGCAGCTTCCCTCTGTTTTGGTTTAGTTATTATTGTAAATGTTTTTCTCTTGTAAACAGTACTGTTTATTCAGAGATTATTCATGACCACAAGCTAAGCCAAAATCTATTTCCTAATTTGTCGCTCATTTTACACTTGTGATGTTGAGAAAAAAATATTTTAGCATGTTTTCAGGCAAGATTCAGTCCAACCAGGAAGACACTTATGTGTGCACTGACCCTTGTAAACCTTAATAGATCACATGCAATAACATTTCTACTCATGTGTAGTGACTGCATAAGGCAGTATATCTGAGCACAAGGTGTCAGGCAAAATGTATATATATATATATATGTATATGTATGTATGTATGTATATATATATACACACACACACACACACACACACACATATGTATATATATATATATATGTATGTATGTATGTATGTATGTATGTGTGTTCAGGTCTTTTCCCATGTAAGAATAAGACTATGTTGGTGATATTTCAGCGAGGTCCCACTCGCCATCCTGAGGCTGGTGCTTTCGGCTTTGTGCCAGTGCAAGCAGTGTATGATCGAAACTGCTGTCTCTCTATAAATACCAGTGGGGGCGGGCTGGTGTTACAGCACAAGATCCAGGATATCTCCACAACAAAACTCACAAGGCCATCACACAGCCCATTATACCAACATCAACTCCATCAACCAAACAAGAGGCAGCAGCACTGCCAACCAGCCCAACATCCCCCCACCCCCCCACCAGTATTTATAGAGAGATGGCAGCTCCAATCACACACTGCTTGCACTGGCACGAAGCTCAACGCACCAGCCTGAGGATGGTGAATGGGACCTCACCTAAACGTTGCCAAGATAGTCTTAATCTTACATGGGAAAAGACCTGAACACACCTAGACCTACATACCTGTACCCGTGAAAATCTACGAATATATATATATATATATATATTTTCTTAAGTTTTCGCGTATGGCATTCAGCTTTGTTCGGGTATTTTTCCACGTCATTGTAGTTGTGCTTTTAAAGTTGTAGCGACATTTCAGCAGAATCTCATCTGCCATCATCAGGCTTCTATATAGTGTTCATCTGTGAGTCAGGCTTTTATAGTGGTTTCAGATTTAAATTTGGGGCAGCCTATTGCTGTGCCAGAATGTTTTTTTCTTCATCCTGATTGGTTGGGAGTCTTGGTCTGTGTTTATTGGTCTTGGAGTTTGCTGTGTTCTGCTTGATTGGTGTTCTAATATCTCCTGTCTGTTTTTTGGCTCTTTTTGTCTCTTGATTGGCTGGCAACATTGTGTTACTTTATTGGAGGCCTTTAGTGCAGCTTGGCTCCGGGTAAATGGACGGCTATCATTAGTTAGGAAGCTAGGTTTCATCTGGGTGCCTGGTTGGGGTGTGTTTGAGCTGGAGGTATCAGGGAGGATCTGTCTGTGCCTGGCTTGTGGTGTGGAGATTTTTTTGTTTGTGAGTGCAGGCTTCCAAATGATTGACAGTCTGGTGGAATCATCTCTTCAGGCTGATGATGGCAGACGAGATTCTGCTGAAATGTCGCTACAACTTTAAAAGCACAACTACAATGACGTGGGAAAATACCCGAATGAAGCTGAATGCCATACATACATACATACATACATACATACATACATACATACATACATACATACATATTCAAAAGGTAGGCATGAACAAATTTTCTTTTTAACTTAATTTTTCTTCCGCACTACAATTAGGGATATTTCAATTAAGCTTAATTTAGAAACATGTAAATTATGAAGGAATGTTATTAGAAATGCTTTGCTTTTGCAATATTATTGCTTGGAAACATCAACACATTTTCTTTTTAGCACCAAATTTTTGGAATTAGGATCTTGAATTATGTATAAAAAATGGGGCAATAATTTCTCAGTCCATATAAAACAATTATTTAGGAACATGTCAACACTGTCATTATTGTTCTTGTACTACAAGACAGTTGAGGTATTTCTATTTGCTTTTCATTGCTTGAGTTGGGTGTTCTATTTCTCTTTCAGTAAATGAGGAAAATTTCTTTTTGGTGGACACTGGATTTCAGTGTCTGTGTTGCCTGTTTCTTTTCTCCCAGCTATCCTCTTAGTGCTAAGATCTGCTAGGTACCACTGCTCATTAGGTTACCACCCTGCTAACTCCTAAAATCAGTTTCTTATGTGAAAAATATGCTTTTCCTTTGGGGACTAACTTGCCTTAAATTTGTTTGCAATTTGCAATTTGCTTTCTAAGCTTAAGTGCACTGTTTTCTGGTAAGAAAAATGCATGTATTCACAGATCCCAGAAGAACACTATAATTCAGTTCTTGCCTGACCTCTATCCATTCTTCTTTCCTGTTTTATCTCCACATTCTGCTCTTGCCTATGTAGAATTAGCCTTATAAGCCACCTCAAAATGTGAAAGTGGTTTGGTCAAATCAGCATGGCCAACTGTTTCGTCTTCAAATTCAGTAAGTTCTGATTAAAGATGCTATTGAAAGCTCTCATTCCATTATTACTGAACTAAAATAGTAAGATATTTTGGTGTCTGCTACTTCCACTTCAATTAACAGTCCTATCCTTGCTGTTAAAAAGTCATACCAGAAAGAGGAGAGGGACTAGTCTAATATTCTGGTTCAAGATGTAAGATGTTACAAAGCTATTACTTGAACAACTTTTCCTGTTGCATCCAATCCAGCTACAATTTTGAACCCAGTTTCAAACAGTCCCCTGTGTTACAATTGTAAATACATATTCTGTTTTCTTTACACCGCTAATTTTAAATATCTGTTGGCTTTTACCAGCAACTCACATGGACCAAAATCTTTCACAGCTATACAGAGACTCCCATATTGTCTGCATCTGTACTTCCTGCTATCCTTTTGCTCCTGGGTAAATCTGCAATTTTATTGTGTGTTGATGATTTTATCCTGGCAGCAGATGGTAATGATGCTTGTATTGAAGAGCCTGTTCTATTTTTGTACAGATTTAGCAGTCCATGAAGATAAACATAAACATTACAATGTTTTAATTCTCAGGGTCTCTATCTGGGTTATTCGTTTTTGTGGGGGAAGTATTATTTTTGTTGAGTTGGTGCAGAGTATTCTGCAATTATCATGTCCTCCCAGTGAAAAAGAATTGTGCTTTTTCTCAGCATGGTTGAGGAAATTTGTGGCTTTTGGTGACTAACAGCAATAGAGAAAAACATAAAAAGAAAAGGCAATAGACATGTTAGCTGCACCAAGATTTTTTTAAAAAAATTACCACCAATCAGTTAACACAACTTTTGCATGAGTTGGGCCACACATCTGGATCATCAGCCTCAGTAACAAAAGTTTTTAAAGCTTTATGAAAATGCCACACAAAGTTTTTTACGGCATTCTGGGCAGTTTAAAATGTCAGCGTATTGTCCCCAGCAATCTGGGCCCTCATTTTACTAATCTCAAAAGGATACAAGGTTGAGTCAACCTTGAGCCCATCAGGATCGAACTCCTGACTGTGGGCAGAGTTTGCCTGCAATGCTGCATTTTAACCACTATGCCACCATTTAAATATTAAACAAATAATTATTTCTTATTTTAGTTTTCCTCTTTTTTTCATAATTTTTAATGAATATGTTTTTATGTTGCTTACATTTATTGTTTTGTATTATTGTATTTGATCAGTCTTATTACAAATTGTTTCAAGATAGAGTTGTGTGGGAAATGGTATAGAAATATATCAGATAAATAGATGGAACATAATCGAGGTCTGAGACTGCAATTCTAAGCATATTTACAAGAAAGTGCATCCCATTGAAGGGACATATTTCTGAATAAGAACATTGAGAACTGATCTGGAAAATGAATAGAGGAATTGTGCTATTGTTGTCAGAGATCATGAATCATGAAATGAAGGACTTCTAGATAATCAGCATGTCAAGATAACACCAGGATTCTCAGTAATGACTTGATTTGCCAGCACATGTTGACAGAACTGAAATAGAGATTGTATAAGTGCCAAGAAAAATATACAATCATCTCTGCAACTGCATAACAGAAGAAGAGTCAGCATTTATTTTGGGTACTTAAGGTTCAACTTTTCATTTACAGATTCACAGAATATGGACAATTTATAACATCTCATTGACAGATGTTATTAACTGCTAATTGTGGAACCTATAAGTACAGCTCAATCTATATTGTGCAGTCTCAATGCAACTTTAATTTTTGTTTTCAAAAATTTAATTCCTTAAGAAAGATCTGTGACTAGAATTAGTTGAACATAGTTTTCAGATGTTAGCTAGGAAAGCAGTTGTTATGCAACAATTATTAATATGAGGAAGATTCACAAATAACACACAAAATGGAATCCAATAACAGTTGTATTTGAGAGGTATTTAGACTTCTCATACTATTAAGTATGGGAAATAAGAGGCTGAACCAGGGCTTAGTGCAACAAGGTTTATTTACAAGGACTGAACGTGCTTGCTCAGCCTGGAACTGGCTCGCAGCGAACAGCGAAAGGGCTGGACCCAGCAGCCTGCTTTTATAGCAGGCTGCTGGGGAAACCCAGCCAATGAGAAGGGACAGCCGCCCCTGCAGCGTGAACGGACCTGGGTGGGAACTTCTTCAAGGTCCAGGGACATAACACCCCTTCCCCCCAGATGCGAACACGCATAGTCCTTGAGGTATACGGGAGGTTTGTGCTGACGTCCAGAGCGGCGCAACTCTGGTGTGCTGTTTGGTGGATCAGAGTCCGTCGGTGACTGTTGGCTCGATGATGAGTCCCGAGTACCACCCTCGGTCGGAGCAGGCCCGGGGCTAGAAGGGCTGGATGCTGGGAGTGTCCTCACGCCGTCTGGCTCGGATGGGTTGGACGCTAGGTCGCCGCAGTCAGCATTTGGATTCTCTGGTCTGGCTGAAGGTGTTAGCAGGTCATCGGGGTAGATGTTGCTGTGTGGTAGTTGCAGCGGACTCTCACCGGTCTGTGCCCACGAGTCGTGGCTGACGAGGGTGCCCTGGCGTCTCCGAAGCTGGTCCAGATGTTGTCTCCAGACCCGGCCATCTTCCAGCTTAACCCGGTATGATCTGGGTCCTGTGATGGCTACGATTTCTCCCGGGATCCACAATGGGTCACCAGCGAAGTTTCTCGCGAACACGGGTTCCTGCAAGACAAAATGCCTACTCCCCGATGTGGAAGCGAGAGGAGAGTCAGGGCAGTAATGTGGGTGAAGCCTGTCCAATACAGTTCGCAGGCGTCTGCCCATCAGAAGCTCGGCCGGGGACTTGTTGGTTACCGTGCAAGGGGTTGAATGCTGGCTTAACAGGAAACAGGATAGTTTGTGGTGCCAGTCATCCTTGTTGAACCTGGCCAGGGCTTCTTTAGTGGTCCTAACAGCTCTCTCTGCCAGCCCGTTACTGGCAGGATGAAAGGGGGCCGTGAAGATGTGACGAATGCCCAGGTTGGCCGTAAAACGACTGAATTCGGTTGACGCGAATTGGGGACCATTGTCGGAAACAATGGAGTCTGGTAGACCGTGCGTAACGAACAGGCGAGTCAATGCCTTGATGACTGCTTGTGAAGTGGTCGTGGATAGTTGTGCCACATCAATCCACTTTGAGTAAGAGTCTACGACCACGAGGAACATTTTGCCATGCAATGGGCCCGCGAGATCGATGTGAATCCTGGACCAGGGTGCGTTGGCACTTTCCCACTTGGTGGGGGTGGCAATTGGAGGAGATGGACGGGAAACCTGGCAGGGATGGCAGGAGCTTACCCATTTGTTGATGTCCTCGTCGAGGCCGGGCCACCAAATGTAGCTTCGCGCCAACGCCTTCATTCTGACGATGCCCGGGTGGCCCTCGTGCAACGCCTCCAGCACTTGGGTACGCAGAGATGTCGGGATGACCACTCGAGTGCCCCACAGCAGGCAGCCCTGTAAGCTCGACAGTTCCTGTGAGCGGGTCTTAAATGGAGTGAATTTAGCTTCAATGTCACTGCCCGGCCACCCCCTCCTCACCCAGTCCAGTACCTGGGCGATCGTTTTGTCCGCTTTGGATTTATAGGCAATATCAAGGGCAGTGATTGGGAGGTCCAGTTGGGTGACTTCAAAAATGGCGTTGACCGGGGCAGGGTCTTCAGCTGGGGCAGGCAGGGGGCAGCGGCTGAGAGCGTCTGCGTGGGACAATGTTGTACCTGGGCGGTGCACGAGTCTATACGAGTATGCTGCTAGGAAAAGGGTCCATCTGGTCATTCTGGGGGACAGTATTTGAGGGGTCTGCTTGTCACCTGCTAGTAACCCTAAGAGCGGTTTGTGGTCCGTGACTAGCTCGAAAAAGTGGCCAAAGAGAAATTCGTGAAATTTCTTCACCGCTGCAACAGCTGCCAAGGCTTCTTTATCGATCTGACTGTAATTGCGCTCTGTTGCAGAGAGCGTCCTGGAAAAAAAAGCGATAGGGGCCTCAGAGCCGTTGGGGAGCCTGTGGCTTAAGACTGCCCCAATTCCGAAGGGAGATGCGTCTGCTGCCAGTACTAATGGAAGGTTGGGGTCAAACTGGATAAGCACTGCCTCTGATGTGAGTAGCGACTTGACTGCGCGGAAAGCGGAGTCTTCTTTGTGTCCCCAATGCCAAACCGTTTTTTTATCCAGAAGTCTATGGAGGGGTTCTGCCACAGAGGCTTTATGGGGCAGGAACGACGCGTAAAAGTTCAAGAGCCCCAAAAAGGCCTGCAGTTCCGCTTTGGAGGTTGGAGTGGGTGCCTCGTGTATTGCCTTAACCTTGGACTCCAGGGGGTGAATGCCTGAGGCGTCAATTTTATAACCCAGAAAGTCCACCTGTCTAGTGGCAATGGCACATTTTTCTTTTTTTAACTTGAGGCCATGCTGCCTGAACCTCTCTAGGACTGCTCGAACTCTCTGGAAGAGTTGGGGTCTGTTCCTGGCCGAGACTAAGATGTCATCGAAGTAGGGTACTACTCCAGGAAGGCCCTGTAAAATCTGCTCCATGAGGGATTGAAAAATGCCTGGGGCAACACTTACGCCAAACTGGAGACGCTTGCACCGGAAGGCACCCCTGTGGGTGACAATGGTCTGAAGTTCTGCCGTTTGGTCATCAACAGGGAACTGTTGATATGCTTGAGACATGTCCAATTTGGCAAAGATAGTGCCAGGTTCAAAAGTATGTAATAAATGCTGAATGACAGGTACTGGGTAAGCGCTAACTTGCAAGAATTTATTGATTGTGGTCTTGTAGTCTGAGCAAATTCTCAGGCTACCATCTTTTTTGAGGGGTGTGACGATGGGCGTCTCCCATTTGGCGAAGTCTGTAGGCTCCAGGATCCCTTGTTTTAGTAATTTATCTAATTCAAGGTCTAATTTAGGCCGAATGGCGAATGGAACTCTACGAGGTTTTAACCGAATTGGGACTGCCTGGGGATCGACTGAAAATGAGATAGGGGTGCCGTTATAACACCCTAACTCATCACTGAATACGTCTGCGTAATCAGCAAACAGGGAGTCCGTGTCAGAGGTTGAGGTAGCATGGACTCCTGTTAGCCCTAAACCGAGGTGGGGAAACCAATCAAGTCCCAAAAGTGTAGGGAGGTTGCCGCTCACTACCACTAGAGGTAGGTGGCCCTTAAAGTTTTTAAAATTAACAAAAAACTTGCCTCTGCCGATTACAGGAATGGTCTTCCCCTGGTAGTCCTTTAGGCTAAGCTGGCACTTCTGGAGTCGGTTTCTTGATAGGCTGGGTTGAAGCTCCTTGAGGGTGTTCCAGGAAATAATGGAGAGCGCTGACCCCGTGTCAACCTCCATGTTGCAAGGTTTACCTTCTAACAAGACGGAAAGAGAGATTTTACTAATAGAATAGCAAGTGTGATTAGCGCGGAGGTGTGTGCGACAGTTTAATACTTGCCTTTGGGGCCCGGCATGTGCGAATGAAGATGCCCTTTGTGCTGCGTTGTGTGAGGCTTGGCATACTCTTGCAATGTGCCCCTTCTTATGGCAGTTGTTGCAAGTGGCTCCTTTGAATTTGCATGTGGTCCTCAGGTGAGGTCCACCACAGGAAAGGCACAGGGTGATGTGCTTGGATGGCCCGGTGTTATCTTGTCTGGTTCCTACCTGTGGGCGCCTGGCGTTTGTGAGGCGGTGAATGTCGGCCTCGTCATTTGGGTCTTCCTCGTTGACCACCTCTTCTGAGTGGACGGGAACTGCTGTTTGCTTGGTGACAGGACCTTAGATCTCGGTGGCTGAATGAGATGCCAGCTCCTCTGCCAGGGCTTCCTCGATGGCTTGAGCGAGGTTAAGGTCTTTTTTGGCGAGCAGCCGTCTTTGTAGGTGCAGGTCCTTGACCCCGCAGACCAGCTGGTCTAGGAGCATGTCATCAAGATAGGTGCCAAACCCACAATGGAGTGCTGCAGTCCTGAGAGCAGCCATGTACTGATTGATGCTCTCTTTGTCCCCCTGCTTCCTCATTCTGAAGGTGAAACGTCTGGCAATCTGTGAAGGTCTAGGAGAATAGTGGTTAGTAAGGATTTCTAACAGTTCTGTCCAGGGGACATTCTTTAACTCACGTGGAGCCACAAGAGCTGTGGCAGTATCGAAGACGATGGCTCCACAGTAGGTCAGGAAATATGCTTTCTTTCGGTGTTCCCCTGCATCAGCCAATCCGATGGCGTCGATGTAATGATTAAACCGATTCTTGTATGATTCCCACTTCTCCTCATCCGGCTTGAACGCTGGGAAGGCTGGATTGGAGTTCATGTTGTGGGTCTACTGGTTAACCTGTTGGGGAAAATGCTCTCTCTCTGGGTAGCAGTAGAGGTTTAGTGCCTGTGCTAGGCAAGTGCTCTCTCTCTCTGGGGTAGCAGTAGAGGTTTAGTGCCTGTGCTAGGCAAGTGACTTCAGCTCTGGGGAAATTTCGCAATTCCCTTCTCTCTCTCTGGGGATCAGAAGGTGTTTAGACTGCAACGGTCATTGGCAGCGTTTTTTGAAATTCGCGCCTGTGTGGGTGTTAGCGATTTCGTAATACAACGCTGTGTTGTATTTGAATGTGACTCAGCTGACAGCTGTTTGAATTTCGCGCCTAAACGGCACGAGCGGCTGCGACTCGCAGCGCTACACTTCCTCTGTAGCTTATGCTAACGAGCGGCTACAGGCGCTTCTCACTTTCACTAGCTTGTTTGCTGGTCACTTTCTCTCTGGGTTGTGGATCAGCGTTCGTTCTCATTTCGGGCTGATCGCTCTCTCTGGGTTGCGATCAGTGTTTGCCCTTATTTTGGCTGGTCGCTCTCTCTCTGGGCTGCGGATCAGCGTTTTAGTGATTCAGCGTTGCAGCTTGCCTCTGGTAGCCATCCCACCCTCGTCGCCAGTATTAAGTATGGGAAATAAGAGGCTGAACCAGGGCTTAGTGCAACAAGGTTTATTTACAAGGACTGAACGTGCTTGCTCAGCCTGGAACTGGCTCGCAGCGAACAGCGAAAGGGCTGGACCCAGCAGCCTGCTTTTATAGCAGGCTGCTGGGGAAACCCAGCCAATGAGAAGGGGCAGCCGCCCCTGCAGCGTGAACGGACCTGGGTGGGAACTTCTTCAAGGTCCAGGGACATAACACATACCAAAATGTCTTTACAAAATTTTGAATGTAGATGTATAATACATCATTATAGTTATTTATAGTAGATGTATAATGCATATATTTGTTTTAAAAAGTACTTTCTTTTACAGTACACATTTTAACAATGTATTCCAGTATCTCTTGAGTAAAAGCTGCAAAAAATGATAAATTTGTTGACCAATAGAACAAGAGATTGCCTGCATAATACTTAACAACTGACATATTTTTTTCTTTCACACATCTCTTTTTCTCTTATATTCAGCTATCATTTATTGGTATACATAAGAGGGAAAGAATCTAGAAAATCCTATGCACCTAATTAGCGATGAAATAACAGACTAAGAAAATAACTGTTATTACTGTAGGACAAGGGGTGTCAAACTAAATTTCATCAAGGGCCACATCAGGATTGTGTTTGACCTGGGGGGGCAGGCATGGCTAGGGAGGGTGTGGCCAGCTGGATGTTACTCATGTCAGGGGCACCTGTGGTGGCCCAGGGACTCTGCCAGAGAAAACAGGCTCTCAAGTTCCATTTTTGGCTGCGATGGCCTCCTGCAACCTTCTGCCAGTGAGAACAGAGCTTGGAAGGATTGCGGCAGCTCTCCCAAGCTCCATTCTCTGCTCTGATGGCTTCCTACAGCACCCTGACAGCAAAAACAGTGCTCTTGAGGGCCGAGCTAAGCCACCATGGGCCAGTCCTTCACTGTTTCCAGAGAGGCCCTGCAGGCCACATCTAAGCACCCCACAGGTCATATTGGGCCCCTGGACCTTGAGTTTGCTGTAGGAGATGACCAAGTTGAGCCCAAGGGAGGGGTCAAATGAGTCATCAATCTCAAATCCCTTGGCCCACAAGAGATCTAAGTCCAGCCCACCTTGAATTCCTTTCTATTCTTAACTCCCATGAATTTTCTTTGACTGTTAGTAGCTCAGATTCTTGTAGAGAGCTTAATCTTGCAATAAACCTTTGTACTCATTTGAACTACCTGAATCTCCTGATTTCCCTGGCACTTGACAATTACATTCCTAATATCATAGTTTTCTTTTTTCAGGAAAAGAGCATTTTACTTTAAAATTCTGCACCTGGCATACTATGGTATATTATTCAGCCTGAATGTTATTCCACCTACAATTAAAAAAATAATTATGAATTATTATATTTTTTAATGCATCTTCTACCTTTTCTCTGGGAATTCAGAATGTATTTAGCATTCTCTCCTTTCTTTTTTCCTGAAATTAGATGAAAGAAGGCATTTTAACAGATATCACATAACCTTTGGCTCATTAGGGTAGTGGGATTAAACTCTCTAGGCTGTCAGTGATTAACCTCCAAGCAAAAGATTAACTATGATGTCCTGCCAGTAATATTAAACTTACCCATAAGATGGTCCCCACTAAGTAGACCCACTAAGTAGACCAAACCAAGAAATCAACTCCACAGGAAAGCTAAAATTGCTTTTATTGAGACTGGGTATAATAATGAAATCCTCATGTGAATTAAGCGTCTGTCAAGGACAAATGAAATCTCCTTTAGGTTGCATAGCTCTGTTTTTATGGTTGTTATTGTTGTTCTTGCCCAGAGTTTTCATCTTTACCATCTTTTATTCTTTTACTTTCATTTATTATGGTACATTTATTATTGCTTTTAATACATTTCACCTATAAACCACCCACAGTCACTGGGAGTTAAACAATATACTCCAGGAGTGAAGTAGGTCTGCAAAAATCTGAATGACCACTAGACAGGATCAAAAAGTTAAGAATATTGTCTATCTATGCTCCATCCAGAAATTGTTTCTTTTTTATTGCATTGGTGTGATAGCACTAGTTGTGGAAAAAAGAATAGATGACACTATAATTAAGCTCATATTGTAGAGAGTAATGAAGATGACCTTGACAGAGCTGGACTACATCCATTACTAAAGGAACAAGGGGAAAAAACATGGCTTAAGTCCAAAAAGAAGAAGGTATGCCAAGTGATTCAAACAGATATCTCCTTAATCCACATGAGGATTTAATTATTATACCCAGTCTCAATAAAAGCAGTTTTAGCTTTCCTGTGGAGTTGATTTCTTGATTTGGTCTACTTAGGGGGCGGACATCAATCTTGCAAGTCTCATTATGCTGTATCTCCTCCTCCTCCTCCTTTAGGTTCAGTGAAATAGGGACAGTTATGTTTAATCCGCCTCTGAATATTTTCTTTCTACTGTGGACTTAAAATGTGTTTCACTCTCTTTTTTGTGAAGGATCTTGTACATTTCCATAAAGATCAGCCTCCTTATTCTCTAAGATAATTTGGAATCTATTTGGTCAAGAAATTTGGATACTAAAGGATTGTCCAATCAAACATACCGAATATCTAAATATTCAATCAAGTGGTGGTATCCATTCAATGATAGCAAAAAATGCAATAACATGAACCTTTTTTGTTTGTATGCCAAAGATTACAACTGAGTTCAAGAGTTTATTTATGGAAAAGAGACTTGGAAAAGAATGGAGTTAAACCCGGTGTCATCAGCAAGCACAGCAAGGAGCAGGCAAGGTGGCAATCCTAGTTGCATGACTAAATTGTCATTTATACATGCATGTGACATGAACTTGTACAAAAGAAGCTAAAATAAATCTGTCAGATGAATCATATTCTAAAATGGAGTCCTGGACCTAACAATAGCAATAGAACTTCGACTTATATACCACTTTATAGCCCTCTCTAAGTGGTTTTATAGAGTCAGCCAATAATCTGGATCCTCATTTTACCCATCTTGGAAGGATTGAAGGTTGAATCGACCTTCAGCCTGGTGGGATTCGAACTGCCAAAATTGTAGGCAGCCAAAAGTCAGCAGAAGTAGCCTGAAGTACAACACTTTAACCACTGTGCCACTAAGGTTCCTATAACTACATATATTTATCTTAATATCTAGGCATCTAGGCATTACTTATATGGATTTTCTTACTAGGCTTTAGTTAAGAGAATTTTTTTTTTTAATCAAAGATGTCATGTTAATAGAACTGAGAACTGAATCAAAACTTCACATAAAATATTTCTCTTCCCTCAAGAAAAAAAAACCCAGTTTGCACAATTATCTACAAAACTGTTTATTTTGGAAGGTGGAGGAGATCCCCTAAAATATCAATATTATTCATAGAAATATTACTGGATAAAAATTAAATGGAGATTGAAGAAAACTCTTAAATGTGCTTAATTCCCACTGGTTAATGTTTGACATTATTTTGCATGACAAATAATCCTGGGATTAATAAACTTCTAGATAAGCAGAAGACAAATCAGGTTTTTATTCACTGAAAGAAGCACTTATTTAAACCATCAAAATAATGGTAATTTGTCAATCTTTGTCACTAGCAAGTGACATATAAGAACAGTAGTCCTGACAAATAATATATATCATCTATCCATCTTCACTGATGAAAGAACAAATACTCTGATTTTTTTCTCTAAAGTAGAAAATTGGTTTGAACACATCTTTAATTTGAGGCAATGAAAATCTACAATGACATATTATATTATTATCACAGAAATGTACATAATAAACAAAACATAAAGCTTTAATGGTTTCTGACTTATAATTCAATTATATTCTATTCAATTAAGATGATATTGAAGATTCCTCCCTCCCACTCCATCTTTATCGTTTCTTACCTCAGTAATCCATCATTTAACTCAGGGAAAATTAAGTTCAAAATAGACAATAGCAAAGTACTTGTTTGCTCAAAAGTTTTGGTAATGCTAATTACCAAAGATTACCAAGACCCTGATGTTAGGAAAGATTGAAGAAAAAAGAGAAGGGGATAATGAAGAATGAGATGCTTAGATAGTGTCATCAAAACAATGAACATTAATTTGAGAAATCTCCAGGAGACAGTAGAGAATAGTGGAGCCTTGCAAGCTATGGTTTATGGCAGTGTTGTCAAACTCATGGCCTGTGGGCCGGATGTGTCACATGCTGGCCACGCCCATGCCTTGTTTAGCAAAGGGGAAAAAAATCCCAATATATCATGTGATGCTGCTGTGATGACGTGAGTTTGACATCCCTGGTCTATGGGGTCATGAAGAGCCAAACATGACTTAATGATTGAGCAACAATTGTCAGCTCCCACCTTATAGGTCTGACAACAACAATACTGAGAAATTTCAAGGAGTTTTTCTCCCCCAAACAATTGCAAGCTAGAAAAATAATTAAGACCTGTAGTTGCCCTAACCAGCTCTAGGAAGGAGGTAACAGCAGACCACCTCTGGAAAACCATGCCAAGTAAACTGCAGGGACTTGCCCAGGCAATCTTGGAGAACTGGACATGATTGAACAGAAGAAAAAAAAGTGAAAAGCAGACTAGATCAGCAGCTTTCCCTATGTCCATTAGTTTAACAAAAGTGAGAACAAAGATAAATAACTCCATTTCATTCATAAAATAGGCTATTAAGCCATTAAAGCATGAAGGCAATACAAGAATTTATTGGCAAGGTTTAGGTTTAATACAGACAACAAATAAATGGATTGAGCAACTTGTCAGAATTTTCTTTTGCTCTCTCTTGTTCAAATCTAGGTTTGTCCTTTTTAGTCACTCTTTTCTGCTTGATTCTTGCTGATGGGTCTACTAAACTTACTTCTACTTAATCTTTTTTTTCAGATAATTTTAAATATTAGATTCTACAATTGCCCTTATTTAACTGTAGGCATATTTAAACTAAAAATCCATACTTAAGAAACACATGTTGCATTTATATTATTTTCTTTCTGTAGACATTGACATGTATGTGTTCCAGCTAGTGTTTCATATAGATATTTCACCTTGCTTACTCCTATAAGGTTATGGTGTTATTGACCTTGGCATATATTACTAGGCAGTTACAGAGAGACTGTAGAAATTGTTAGCTATTCATACAATTTCAATTTACCAAAGTTTTAAATATATCAATATATCAAAAATATATCAATTAAGGCAGGCAAATATTTTAAATCAAATTCTTGTGGTTTCTGCTTTGAATTTCAGTTATTATCCTTACCTACAATTCTGAAATCCAAAATGTGTAAAATTATCTACTGTTACATAGTTTTGTGTCAAGCATCTTTAGAAAGTAATGAATTTTGCATGACTGTGATGCAAAATCAGATATCAGAACGGGCTTGCTTGCAAGTTTCATGAATCAGAAAAAAACCTTTCTACAAACTTGGTCTGAATGTGTAATGAAACCAAGGCCAACTTAATTTTGTATGATTTCAGTATTCAAATACAGATGAATGTGAAAGTCATCATATCTTTCTTTTTAAGTGGAGGACATTGTATGTTGTAGAGAATCAAACCAGGGACACAGTCATATAACTGGTTTTCTTACTGTATTTCATTAAAATGAATCAGAAATATACATGAGCTTGACAAGGTAACTGATGACTGATATTTGCATGGTATAATACATGCTTTTATTTTTTACCTCAGTAATCTAGCATTTAGCTAAGGGAAAACAAAACCCAAGACAGACCATAGCAAGCCAGTTGCTTGCAAAATTGTTAGTGTTATCCCTTCGTTCCCATAAGAAATAAACTAAATTTCGTCAGTGATAATTACTTTTGTATTTTATAAATTAGAAGCATCCCTATTATATGGGATATTTGTTTACCTAGGAAATGCTACTTTGTGAATATGACCTAACATTGTTAGGCAATGTTGGGCTTCAAGGTTCAGTGACTGTGGTCTAGATAACAGATTTCCTAATGTTTTGCCAGTGGCTGTGACTGGCATTTTCAGAGGCAAGGTGAAGATTTTATTACCAGAAAGACACTGGATATGAACAAACTGGTTGCACAGCAATGTAACCAGGAAAAAGCTTTTGTACGTGTGACTATATAAGCTTTTTTATATTAATGAAATTTAAAAGCAGGCAAACCAATGTAATCATTGCATTTCCAATTTTTCCAGTACTAAAATAATGCAATCACCTTTTGTGCTTCATTTCATTGTTAAAGTGGGTGACAATAGTAGCACTTTTTTCTGATATCCATTTCTCCTAATTTAATCTTTTTACATGCTAATTTTGGGGTATTCCAAGAAGCCAGAGTTAGAGGTCTTGTTTGTTTCTCTGAATATTCAAGAACTAACAAAGAGAGAATTCTTATCAGGAAGCAGATTCTGAAGGACCTGAAAATAGAGTGTGAGAAGCCCCCCACCCCACTAGAAGAATGAAATATTTTGAGGAATATTAAAAAGGCAAGATATTATATTTCCCCAAAGGGACAAATGGAGAAACATGCTCTTAAACCAGCCCCAATCTCCCTGCTCCCAAGCAGAAACTGATTTTAGAAATACAGATTTGGTAATCCATTCAAGAATTTATTTAGAAACTCCTTCACAGAATGGTAGGATTAGTAAGTAACCCCTCACCCAAGATCCAACACAGACAAAAGCCATTAGCCACAATAGGAATTTCCCAAACACCCTTTCAGAACACAAGCCCCTTCACTGCAGTCCAAACTTCAAAGCCACAGAAACCTGGGAGCCTAGATAAATAATAACCCAGAGGTTGACCAGATTAGCTCAGACAAGCACCTAGGATTTACATTTCCTCTTTTGCCTATAGAGCCAGCTATAACCCCTACATGACCCTACAAGACTCCATAGGAATCTGACAACAGCCAATAGAATATTAAAAGATATGTTCTTGCACAGGAGTAGGAAGCTTAAATACAAAGCCCAAAGAAAATAACATCAAATGCCACCTTTGTGACAATCAAGCCCACATTGCCTATGTCCACCATGTTTTCCTAAGCTAAACAAACTAAGTACCCTGCCTGATAGTGTTGATAACATAGAATCACTCATTCACTCAATAGAAGAATGCTTAGCAACAGGTTTTGAAACAACTATACAAGCAAGCCTAATCTCTCTTGAAAAAAAAAAATACAGCACAGATAAGCGAATACCGATCAGCTCAAAATCAAATGCCAACTCAAGAACCACTACCACAATGCCTACCTCAACTATAATAACTACTATAACCAAAAATAACCACCAAACCACATCCACAAATAATTACTATCCCATCAAATGATTCCACAAATGATATCCCCTTACTCATCAGAGACATCATGGAACATGATCAGAAACGTCCAAATGCCATCTTATTTGGTCTTGAAGACACCAACGAATAAAGCAACATCACCAAAGTTTGCAATATCATAAGCAACTCAAATACAACAAACATCTTTCCTGAAGATATCATTGAAATAACCAGAGATGGCCTGAGTTCAAATACAATGACAGCTCAGTGGCCCCAAGATTTTGTAGACTTGTTTGCAAAAATGAGTCCAACTAATGTAGATTCATTCATACAATAAATGCCATTGCAAAAATCAATCCCAACCATAAAAAACTTCACTCAAGACCAGACTTATCCATACTGCAAAGAATCCGCTCCTGTGAATTCCGCACAGAACTCAAAAGATATCTAGACAATGGAGAGAAGGTACTATACATTGACTACAGTGCTGATTGTATTAAAAGTAAGTCACACAACCCACAACTCGACATCCAACCCTACCTCATCCAACCCACCATCACTCAAAACTAGGCATGCATGCTCCCTAACTACCTCAATTCCAACTAGCCTTAAATGCAAACTACTCAATGCAAGAAGCCTTGTAAATAAAATACCCAAATTTCTCCTCTTATTAAATATGGCTAAATTCGACATCATATTTGTCTGTGAAACATGGCTCAACACATCTCTCCCTGACTCCATTACCACAGTAAGAGACTATCATATTTTCCGATCAGATTGCGAAAGACATGGTGTTGCTATCTTCTATAAAAAGTTCCCTACACCTAAAAAACATCCAAGTTACCCAGGAGCTTGCTCTTCCTGAGACCATCATCTGTGAACTGTTGTTAAATATCACATTTCAATTCTTATTATGTTACAGAGCCCCTGATTATGACATTGAACATGTAAACAAGCTAAATTCACGGAGTTGGGAGGAGCTGGCGCCGTGACGATACGGCTTGCAATCGAGCTCTTCGATTGCAGCCGATATCTTCGTTTCCGGCCGGTCCAAACGGACCTAAACCGTCCCATAGGGATGGCTATTGTGAAGAGCGTACCCTGTGGACTCCGGGGACACCGCAAAGTCCCTGGATGACCTGGGAGAAGCTCTTTTTGCTGGCAGCGGAGAGGCAGCCCCCATGCTGCTGAAGTTGGGGCAGCTCCAGAAAGAAAGAGTCTGAAAGAAAGTCTGTCGGTTGGGTGAGAAACTTTTTTTTTCTAATTTTTTGAGGTTTGAAAGGACACTTTGATGATCAGAAGAAATCTGTGTGATTTTTGACAAAACTGATTAAGCGGCGTTTTTTTAAGGGAGACGTCAAAGCGAGGCTTTATTTGTTTTTTGTTTTTTTTGCTACCGGACTTCATTGTTATTTACTGGATAACCGGACTGTTCCTTTTTATATATATATTTTCTATTCTCCCTTTGGATTTTTTATATTCTAATTTTTTTTAAGGCTAGAGGCTCCCTTTGGTTATTTTTTCTTTTTTTCTCCTTTTTTGCTTTTTATATATATATGTATATATTTCCTGCGGGCTTTTTTTTATTTTAATTATGCTGTCCTGAGAGGAGGTGGGAAAGTGAGAACTAAGAAACTTTGTAACACTGCCAACTAGAGGCTCGGAAATATTCTACTTGAACTGGAGAGAGATGTGAAAGACTCCTTCTCAAGGACATTTCTTGATAAGATAGAGGGAAGAGCGCTGTAGAATATTATTACAGGTGCTTTTCTGGATTTCTGTCTATAATTAAATATTTATGGTTTAGCTTTGAAGCTTGTGGGAAAGAGAAGGGAGTCATAATTAGAGCCTTGGACAATTAAGCAGAGTGCAGTGTATTGCTTTCTACTTTCCTTTTCTAATCTTTTTTTTAGTTCCGCTAGCCCCTCCACCAGCATTATTGTATATTTTTATTCTAGTAAGGTCTTTATTTTTAACTTTTATTTATTTTCAAGGGGAAGCCTTTGAATTCTTCATTTTTATTTTATTTTTATTTTTTTTTCTTTTCCATTGGGATTTTTGCTTTTCTTTTTAATGCATACTTTTGGACTATCTTTTTTTTTCTTTTCTCAACTGAGATTTTTTTGGCTGGATTAAGGTGTGGAATTTGAAGAAATTTATTCTATTTGTTCTTTGTTCTTTTTCTTCTTTTTGGCTTTAGTCTTGCTTATTATTATTATTATTATTGGGTTTTATTATTATTATTATTTTTATTTTTTCTTGTGGATTACTCTATAATTGGATTAAGGTCAGGAAGAACCTGAAGAATTTCTTCTTATTTTTTTTCTCTTTCTCTTTTTTCTTCTTTTTCCCTTATTATTGGGTTTTTTATTATTGGCTTTTTTCATTTTGGATTATAATTGGCCACTTTTTTTTAATTGGATTAAAATTTGAAAGAATTTGAAGATCTGGAACCATCTAAAATGAGTAGGAAACTTATACTTTCGGGTGCCTCTGTGTCCACCTCTGCCTCCCGACCATCTGGACAACGTTCAATTCAGGCAATGTTAAAGCAAGATAAAGAAAAAGAACAAGAAAAAGTAACCTTACAGATGATTATGCAAGGAATTCAAGACCTTAAGATAAAAACAGATACCATTGAACAAAGAACAGGGAGGATGGAGGAAAAAGTGGAAAATATCCAACAGATGATGGCAAAGTACGAGAGAGACTCCAAAAAGTTGAAGAAGGGGGTAAACGAAGAGAGGAGAAGATTGGAAATATTGATAACAGATTAACAGTGATTGAACAAGAAAAAGTGGGATGCTGAAGTGGGAGATGGAGAGGTCAGAATTTTATCTTAGATTTCAAAATATAGAAGAAGAAAAAGGGCAAGATTTGGCTGCGATAATGATAGGAATCTTGGCGGACGCCTTGGAAATAACAGAAGAGAAGATGATGGATGGAATAGATGAGATTTATCGAGTCTTTACAAGATACGCGATGAGAAATAATTTGCCCAGAGAAGTCCATATTAGATTTACTAAAAAATCCATGAAGACACAAATTTTACAAGCGGCAAGAGAGAAGACGTTGAAATATAAAGGCAAAGAAATTTTGGTCTTAAAACAAATACCTAGAAGAGTGAGAGAGATGAGAAGAGAATATCGATTTCTGACCAAAATGTTATTGAAAAAGGAGGTGACTTACAGATGGCTGATCCCAGAAGGATTGATGTTTACATGGCAAGAACAGAGACATAGAATTGATTCAATTGAGAAAGCAGAACTTTTCTACGCAGAATTTTTTGGAGGGAGAGAAGAAGAGGCAGAAAAAGAGATTTCATTAACTGAATTTCAAGAGGAACAAATGGAGATTGGAAAAGAAGAAGGCGCAGTAGGTGGACAGGTGGATATTAAAGATCAGCGTGAATTAAGATCCACGAGAGTGGCTAAATCTAAATATAAAATATAACCATGGAAGAGAAAAAACTGATTACAATAAATATAAATGGACTGAATTCAGCGGCTAAGAGAAGGAAGATTTTTCATAAATTAGGGAAATTAAAGTTTGATATAATTTGCTTACAAGAAGTACACATTAAAAAGCAACATGAACAACTGTTAGTACAACCAGAATTAGGGAAACTGTTTACTTCTTTGACTCAATTTAAGAAAAGAGGGGTGGTTTTATATATTAAAGAGGCTACCCCAGCAAAACTGATTTACGCTGATGAAGATGGGAGAATATTAATGGTGGAAATAATGGACAACAATAGAAAGATACTTTTGACTGCAATTTATGCCCCGAATGATAAACAGGAAGAATTTTATAAAAAATTACATATCAAAATGGCTGGACTGGACTATGTTAATATAATTATGATGGGAGATTTTAATGGAATCGTGGACAATAAACTGGATTATATTGCAACAACAGCAAAGTATAATAGAAAAATTCTTCCTAAATCTTTTTTAAAAATGATAGATGAATTAACTTTAAAAGACATATGGAGAGAAAGAAATGCTAAACTTAAGCAATATACTTTCTATTCAAATAGACATTTATCATGGTCCAGACTTGATATGATTTGGATCTCAACAGATTTAATATCTAGCGTTCAAGAAGTAAATATTGAAACAAGTACTTGGGCTGATCATAACCCATTGACAATTAAATGGAAGGGACAAAAAAAAAGATCGAGATGGACGTTAAATAATACTATTTTAAAGGAGAAAGAATTTATACAATGGATGGAGAAAGAACTGGCCTTTTTTTTTTAAAGAAAATAGAAAAGAAGACACTTCAATAAAGAATGTTTGGGATACAATGAAGGCATATGCCAGAGGCTTGATAATAGACTATACAAGAAAAAAGAATATTAGGAAAAGGCAAGCTCTTAAAGCCTTGGAGGATGAGTATAAAAGACTTGAAAAAGAACTGCAGAAAATGCCACAGAAAAAAGACGTTAAACTGAAACTGGATATAACTAAACATAAAATGGACTTAATAGAGAAAGAAGAACTGGCACAGAAAATTAGGAATGCTAAACAGAATTATTTTGAAGATGCAAATAAGCCAGGTAGATGGCTAGCATATAAGTTGAGAAAGGAGAAAGAGTCGAGGAAAATATTGCAGTTAATAGATGACCAAGGTCAAATTTGTCATGGAAGCAAAGAGAAAAAAGAAATTATTTAAGACTTTTATAGACATTTATATAAGAAAGAAGATATTGATGAGGAGAAAGTTAAACAGTACCTGCAGAATGCAAATTTACCTAAGATACCTAAAGAGATTGAAGAAATGCTAGAAAGTAATATAACAATGATGGAATTAAGTCAAGCACTTAAGAAACAAAATAACGGAAAAGCACCAGGTCCAGACGGGCTTCCTGTAGAATTTTATAAAACTTTTCAAGAATCACTGAGTATTCCATTGTTAGAAGTTATGAATGAAGCTATGTCAAAGAAGATGATACCTAAAACATGGTCAGAGGCCTATATTACACTTATTCCAAAAGAGGAGGCGGATCCACTTCAAATTAAGAATTACAGACCGATCTCTTTATTAAATGCAGATTATAAAATTTTTGCTTCAATACTAGCAGAAAGACTTAAAAAATATTTGAATAATTTTATTCATCCAGACCAAAATGGGTTTTTGCCAAAGCGGCAAATTAGAAACAATATGAGAGTAATTCTGGATACTTTGGAATACTATGAGGCGCATCCTGAAAAGCAAATGGCTTTGATATTTTTAGACTCCCAAAAGGCATTCGATAATGTGAATTGGAGATTTATGTTACTTTTAATGGAACAGATGGGCTTTGCTAGAAGATTTATCCAGGCAATAGAAGCAATTTACAATGAACAAACAGCTAAGGTAATGATGGAGGGAGAATTTACAGATTCTATTAATATAAGAAAAGGCACAAGACAAGGTTGTCCCTTTTCTCCCTTGCTATTTGTATTGACTTTGGAAGTGTTGAACAGAAATATCAGAGAAGATAAAACTATAAAAGGAATGAAAATTAAAAAGGAAGAATTTAAATTACAAGCTTTTGCAGATGACCTAGTCTTTATCTTAGAAGATCCTATAGAAACAGCCTTGAAGCTGCTGGAAAAGATAGAGACATATGGTGAGGTGGCCGGTCTGAAAATAAATAAAGATAAAACAAAGATTTTGTCAAAGAATATGTTACTAAGACAAAGAGAAGAATTGGCAGAATTGTTGAAAATCCAAGTTACAAACAAGGTTAAGTATTTGGGGATATATTTGACGCCAAGATGTAGTACATTAAAAGAGAACAATTACATTAAACTTAAACAACAGATAGCCCAAGATTTGAAGAAATGGGAAAACTTACAATTGTCATTAATAGGGAGGATTTCAACAATTAAGATGAATATTCTACCCAGAATTTTATTTTTGTTTCAAACAATACCAATTAGGCTTGGAAAAGACTATTTTGAGGACTTAAATAAAATTGTGTTGAAGTATATATGGCAAGGCAAGAAAGCAAGGATAAAGCTAAAGCTCTTACAGGATGCTAGAACTAGAGGAGGGTTTGGCCTGCCTAATTGGGAGTTATACTATCAAGCTGCAAATTTGATGTGGGTTAAAGAATGGATAACATTAAGGAAAACTAGATTGTTGACATTAGAAGGTCATGATTTGTTGTTGGGTTGGCATGCTTTTTTATGGTATAAGGGAACCAAAACACAGGGGTATTTTAGAAGACATTATATACGGGAGTCTCTGTGGTTAAATTGGAAGAAGACAAAAAAACAATGTTATTTGAAAATTCCAGTTTGGTTATCGACGATAGAAGTGTTTTCTTACCCTATAATTTATAAAAAGGAACAAACAGTTAGCTATGGGGAATTACTAGATGAAAAGGGTGAACTTAAATCGATACCAAAATTAGAGGAACAAGGTATACAGATGAATTGGTTATCATATCTGCAAATACACTCAAGCTATGATGAGGATTCCAAAACAGAGGGATTTTATGATAAACAAACTGATTTAGATAAGATTTTGATGGGTACTGATGAAAAGGTGATTAAAAAATTATATGGTTACTTATTGGAAATTAAGCTGGAGGAAGAACAAGTTAAAGAAACTATGATTGCTTGGGGGAGGAATTTTGGATATGGGATTGACTTAGAGAAATGGCAGAAATTATGGTTGCAAAACTACAAAATGACAATGTCTACAGCCTATAAAGAAAACTTGTATAAGATGTTTTACAGGTGGCATTTTCCCCCGACAAGGATAGCAAGAATGTTCAAGAACAAATC
>NW_020769337.1:11426874-11491762 GCF_900518735.1 Pseudonaja textilis | reverse complement strand
AAAATAGAATATTTAGAATGTTAGACAATAAGGAATAATATTGATTTCACTTTTCTTTTTTCTTTTGGTATTTGATATTATATTTATAAAATGTTTTTTCTTTTATTTAGGATAGAATTGGTAGGATTATATGATTTGTTATAGAATAAATTACTTAAATTATAGTTATCTCATAAGGCATGATTGAATAAAAGTATAGTCAAATCTTTTTTTCTTTAATAATGATATGAGGATATATAAGTTTGGATTGATAATAAGAGTTATTATGTAAGGTAATTGTAATTGTGACTACGAAATGAATGCACAAAACTGATGAACCAACCGACTCACTGATTATGACATTGAACATGTAAACAAGCTAAATTCACTACTAACATCGGCAACATCCTGCCCACACACTTTTATATTTCTTGGTAACTTCAATCTACCTCACATTAACTGGACCCTAAATGAATGTAAAACTGAACCCATTCATGCAACCTTCTACAATGCTGTAACAAACCTGAGACTGGAACAACTAGTAACCAACAATACTAGAGTTAACAACTTGCTCGATCTCATCTTCTGCAATAGTTTGAATTCAATTTATAGAATACAAACTAAAGAATCTCTTTCCAACAGTGACCACAATCTGATTGACTTTTGTCTCAACATACATCTACATAAAAATCAACACAACAACGGGATCCCCAATTATAACTTCAAAAAAGGAAACTATAGACAACAATCTTTCATCTCTTGATTGGCAATTTCTATTCACTGGATGCAATACTGTTGAAGACCAATACTGTTGAAGACCATTACAACATATTTTTACTTGAAAAAGTCATCAAACTATATGTACCAATAACAACTCCCAAAACCAGAAAAAAACAAATTACCCATAACAATAAGGAAGCTTCAATCCAAAAAGAAATCACTTTGGTGGAAAAACAAATCTGGTCACGTTGCCAACCTCAAAAGCCGATACAAAAGTTTATGCCACCAGATAAAGACTGAATGCACCAATCATCACATTAAACAAGAGGAAAACCTTCTACGCACCAATTCTACCTGCACTTTCTACAATTTTGTAAACAACAAACTGAAAGACTCAGGGTCCATCCCACCCCTGAAAGGACCTAATGGTAAAGACTGCAACAATGACACCATTAAATCCAACATCTTTAACACATTCTTTGGCTCAGTATTTGTAAACATCAGTATTTCCTAGTCGAACCATAGACAGCTACAATGATCTAATACATACTGATTTTACAGAAAACAATGTTGAAAAAGCACTATGCAATCTAAAACCATCTCTGTCTATTGGACTGGATGGAATACGTGCCTACTTCTTAAAAAAGGCCATCCACTGCTATAGCCGAACCTCTAAGCATAATCTTTGAAAAATCTTCCAGGACCAGCTCCTTGCCAAAACTATGGTCACTAGCCACGGTCATACCCATCTTCAAAAACGGAGACCCCAGCCTAGTTGAAAATTACAGACCAATCTCTTTATGCTGTGACACCTGTAAAGTCATGGAATCAATTGTTAACCAATCCATTATCTTCCACTTGGAGACAAACAACCTACTCTCTAATAAACAATTTGGTTTCAGGAAAAAACTATCCTGTAATCTGCAACTCTTGCACTGCAAAAACATATGGACTACAGAACTCAATCAGGGCAAAGCAATAGATGCAATGTACATAGACTTCTGTAAAGCCTTTGATTCAGTGGCACACGACAAACTACTCCTGAAACTAAAATCTTATGGTATCTCTGGATACCTGCATAACTGGATAGAAGCATTCATGGTCAACGAATGGTCAAAATTGGGAGTGTCCTATCAAATTCTGTACCTGTCAATAGTGGTGTCCCCCAAGGCAGTGTTCTCGGACCAACTCTTTTCATACTCTACATAAATGACCTCTGTGATCATATTAAGAGCAACTGTGTTCTCTGCACTGATGATGTAAAGCTATTCAACATCACAGACAGTACTGCTACCCTTCAAAAAGACCTTGACTATGTATCAGAATGATCAAACAAATGGCAACTACAAATCTGAACAAATAAATGCTCTGTCTTACATATTGGCAAAAAAAATCAAAAAATAAAATACAAGCTGAATAGTCAAGACCCTGTTGATGATCCAAACTCTGTCAAGGACCTTGGAGTACTCATCTCTAATGATCTAAGAGCTAGAGCCCACTGTAACTACATAGCCAAAAAGGCATTAAGAGTTGTTAACCTAGTCTTATGTAGCTTTTTCTCTGGTAATATCACACTACTAACTAGAGCATACAAAACATTAGCTAGATCAATACTTGAATACAGTTCATCAGTCTGGAACCCACATTACATATCTGATATTAGCACAGATGAGAAAGTCCAGAAATATTTCACAAGAAGAGTCCTCTACTCCTCTATTCATTGTAGAATACCTTATGCCACCAGACTTGAAATTCTAGACCTAGAAAATCTAGAACTATGCCGCCTTTGGTCCGATCTAAATATAGTATATAAAATTATATATTGCAATGTCCTACCTGTCAATGAATACTTCAGTTTCAACCATAACAGTACAAGAGCAAACAATAGATAGAAACTCAAGGTAAACCACACCAAACTTGATTGCAGGAAATACAACTTCAGCAACACAGTGGTCAATGTCTGGAATACTCTACCTGACTCTTTGGTTTTTTCCCCAAACCCCAAAAACTTTAACCTTAGACTGTCTACTATTGACCTCACCCCTTTCCTAAGAGGTCTGTAGGGGGCGTGCATAAGCGCACCAACGTGCCTACCGTCCCTGTCCTATTGTTTCTTTTATTTTTCTTATATGCACCCATTCCATGTATTCATAACTATGTTGTACTTATACCTGTTATCTTATAATCGCTTGACAAAATAAATAAAATTTTAAAAAATAAAAATAAAGAAGGTATTAAAACCCACCCACTCTCAATTCTATTTTGTCAGCTGTCCAGAATCACATGTGGTTCTGCTTCATCAATAAGCCTTTCTTTCCAATCAGCCTCCATGTTTCAGTTTCTTTCTCCCAGCTTGGAACTGAACCAGATGTATTTTTCTCTCAACATGTGGAATAGTGGAAACTCAGAAATCGGTTTGGTGAAAAAGTGGCTGCTCTCAGGAAAATTCTTGATGAGGTTTAAAGTTTTACATTATTATATCTTAGCAAAATACATATAGCTTAGCCTCAGCTGTGCCTAGGTGGGAAGTGCCCTGAATAAGGCTGCCGCAGAAGACATGTTCCTTGCTGAACTAGAATATATATTGTTTGTAGAATAGAAAAGGCAACTGAACAATTGTTCTTTTAGTCTGGATTATGATAATGATGGGGCCTGCTGCTACAGGGGCTCAGAGATGAATGTTTGAGTTCCTTTAACAACTTTACTCTGTGACAGAGTAATTTAAAAGGCTGTTTTACATCTCATGCAGCTATTTTTATGGCACTTGGAGATTTATTGTGACTGACTGGATTTAAAGGGGTTTTTTTCCCAATAAGCAGTAAAAGCAAGGCCTATATTGCACTATTGTTGTTTTGCTAGCATTTTCTTCTATGTTGTGTACATTTAAGTATGCACTCTCCTTTACCCTACCATTTTTGTCTGAGTTTCTTTTTCTAAAATCTAAATATGACAAATGTTTGGAGAGCCACTTGTACTTCTCTAAAAACATGGGTTTCAGTCAGCATTTTGGTTATGAATGTGCAAATCAGGTAGATTCTCATTAAAAGGTGATCTCAAAATATTTCTAACCCATCTTTAATAACACATTTTATCCTGGTGTATGGTACTCCTCCAAGATTTAAGCTGAAATCTTTTCCACTTATGATACCTGTGTCTTCCATCATAACTAGCTGCAATAACTAAATTTAACTGTACTCATGAAAAACATTTGCACAATGATTCTCCTTAAACAGGATTGTCCCCTATACATTTCCTTCCCATCATTGTTTATTTTGATAAGTTACCTTAGCTTCCTTTTTTAATTAGGTTTTTTCATTCTGTGTTGTATATGTCTGTTTTTGAAAGAACTATGTTATAAACAATGCATTTAAGAGGTTAAAAAATGGGAAGGAAAACCCTCTGGGAGTAATATCTATATTATGTTAGTGAAGATAAGTTTTAAAGGCAATGAGAAAAAGAGACCGAAAATGAGATTAGTGAAAACATTATTTTGTGTCAGCTCAAAAAACTTATATTTTATAGCAATCCTTTTTCCCCTCTCTTTTTCACCCCACCAATGAATTTTAGCTTCTGGCATCATAGAATGATCAGAATGTATAATGAAAAAATCACATAAGCCAATCTGCTTTCTAGAATTCTGAATGAACTGCCATGTACTTTAAGTTATTGTAAATTAAGACAATGCAGATTTTTAAAAATTAAAATACAATTTAATTCTAATGAAGTTCCTTCCACATATGTGCTGCATAAACCCCTTTTTGAACAGCATATACATGTAAAATTAATTATATGAATTTTGGACCTCTATTTCTAATTTTCTCTTTAATAAATAGATTTCAAAGATAACAATTTCAGATAATTATATGTCTAATTAAAACTTAAAATTGCTACATATAAAAAAAATCTATTTTTACTTCTTTTTACTCCTCTTGATTCTTCAGTTATTGATCTGTTGAAATAAATAATATAAAAGCTTATTACCAAATATTAAATCAGGATATTGTCTGGAGTCCTGAGAGCAATGTTCTGATTGAGATACCACCAAATGCTGAGAAAATTATGCTTTCAATATGTTTACAAACCTAGATGTAGAATAACAGTACAATTATTACAAATACTGAAATAATAATTTTCCATTCTTATAATAATAGGTAGAATTATGCTTATTTGAAATCATTACTATAAGTAATGAGTATTAGAAGACATTTCATCAGATTATACCCTAGTGTCCTTCAAAGCTCAACCTTTTGCCTCACACCTGTCTAAATTTAGAAAAATCCATTCTGAGGAATGATAACCCAGGCAATCTCAGCCCCCAGCCCCATTCTGCCATGCAGATTCTCATAAATTCTTGCTTTCTGGCCTTTAAAGAAGTGGAAACAGAAATAGTTACTGAAATTAAAGTCAGTCTATGCATAATTGCACTTCTCAATGGAATGGAAATGATAATTTTTGCAAAGATACATGCAGCAATACAATGATAAACTACAAAGTGCACAAGATGGGAATAAGCTTGACTTTGTTCATTCAGAGGTGACTAGCACACCAAGGGACCAAGTGCTATTGCTTAGGATTCCAAGGCCTTTAGTTTATTTTTTATACACTGTATTTATCCAAAAGGAAGACAAATTTATATTCTATAAATAAGTACGTGTGCATAGGATGAATCTTGTCAGACACAAATAACTAGGAGCATTCATAGGGTTTAAAATTTATTGTTACTATCTATATAATAGCCAACTAAAAGTCAGTAGAATTCACAAGGGACTTTGGTTTCTTGTGACAAGCAATGATTCCAAACTGATGACACATTTTACTCCACTTTCTACCTGTGGCTGCTCTTCTCCTACAAGTAACTTAATATCCTTCAGAGCAATGGAAAACATTAAAATAAGTTAGTAGGTATTAATTGATGTGATGGCAAACATTGCTGCTGAAAAGCATGCCTGCCTTTGAAAATTATTTTGGAAACCAAGGAAAGACTGTTTGTATAGTGATTATAATTCTTAATTGTAAGCCCTAAACAGACTTCCTTTTTTCTAAGTTTCCTAGGCGAGTTTCTTCCAATTGCCTTTATTTGTTTCCATTATTATTTACTCCTGCCATTTCTGTTGTGTTTCTCTTTATATGCTGTATCTGTTAGAAAAGGGGAAGGAAATGTGTCTATTTGTGTGTTTCTGAGTGCAAGATTGGCTCATATTGGATTCAGAAAGGTTGACATTTGGGAATCAAATTATTTTGTAAATGTTATAAATCTTAATTTTACAGAAATATTCATAATTAATATGGGATTTATTTGTCTTGTCCTTGAAGTAAAGTCTTGGAATTGACTTGGAAATGGTAACTTGAGATAACAAGGTGAGGAAGCTAAGCTACACAGGATTTTTTTCTATTTATAATTTTCTTCTTTTTTCTTCCTTCTAATATAGAATTATCCTATATTAAGGACCAGTTCTTTTCAGATAAATGCAATATGGATATATATTAAGTTTATATTAATAAATTAAGTTTCAGTAGTTGAAACAAAAGCTACATTTATGCTAATTAAAATGTTTGATGAAAGGAAATTTAAGATGCATGAACAGTTCATGTGTGTAAAGATTTATTGTAAGATTAAGCTGTCTACAAGAATCTGAACTACTAACAGATAAAAATCAAAGGAATTCAAGGTGGTCTGGACTTAGATCTCTTGTGGGTATGAAGAGACTTGAGAGTGATGATGTGTTGGACCACTCTGTCAGGCTCAGTCTGGACACCTCCTACAGTTGTTATATTGAAAAATAACATTTAAATGAAATTAAATTAAATTCTTAGTATCCCAAATATCTACTTCTTTGAAATAGTCCCTTCACCTTTCAGAGCATGATTCCTGACATGCCACTTGATGATCAAGCATGATGATCAAAAAGCCAAAGTTCTTGGTTATATACCCATGCTCTATTAAATGGAGATAGGATGCTTAAATCACCTACCTGTCATTCATTCTCAAGTAGTTTCAAAAGAAAATCATAGGACATACTGTAAAACTTTGATGCAGACTGCTTAAGATATATGCTGATTGAAAAAAAAATGTGGAAGCAGTCTTGAGTTTTTCACTGAGTTCAACTGTACTTTCTGTGTTCCTGTGCTTTCTCTCTCTCCATTGGCAAAAAATATTGGATTGAAGATTATGCCAAAAATATTTCTTCCTGACGAGAAATCAAGAAATTAAATTTCTATTACAAGCTTTCAGCCCTCCAAACCTTGTCCAATGTCAATGAAACTGTATATTGGACTGTCTCAACAGCATAATTTTCTGTCAGGAACTTGAGGTGACCTAGTAGGTCTTTTCAATTTTGAAAAGTATGCATGTATTTATAGCCACAGGCTGCAAGTTAAAAAGAAGTAATTATATAGAACATTTAAAATGTCAGAGGTACTTTGAACCACTATTTCTCATACTTTGCCAACTATGAACACACTTTTGAAAGAATGTTTTTGTTTTTAATTTGCAGAAGCTGTTAAATAAACTCCTGGAAAGAGACTTAACTTCTTTTCAATCCAAAAAAATGTATTCCAATAGACTGCTGTTCCTAGCCTTATCGGTGGACATTTTCTTTGTTCAGAGCAAAGGAGAGCCAGTAGATGCTTTGGATTTTTTATCAGTATAAAAAGCCATCTATATTTTAGATAAACTTCCTCAAAATCTCAAGATTTACTGCAATATGTATACTTAACAGATTTAACAGATAATCAGAGTTGGAAGGCACCTTGTAGGTCATCTAATCCAACCCCCTGCCCAAGTGGGAGACCCTACACCATTTCTGACAAATGGCAGTCTAATCTCTTCTTGAAAGTCTCAAGTGATGGTGCTCCCACAACTTCTGTGAGCAAGCTGTTCCATTCTTTGACTGTCCAGGTTAAATTTCTCCTTGTTCAGTTTCCATCCATTATTCCTTGTCTGGCCTACAGGTGCTTTAGAAAATAGCTTGACCCCTTTCTCCCTGTGGCAGCCCCTCAAATATTGTAAGACCGCTATCACGTCTCCCCTGGTCCTTCTCTTCACTAGACTAGCCAAGCCCAGTTCCTGCAACCGTTCTTTGTATGTTTTAGCCTCCAGTCCCCTTAATCATCCTGGTTGCTCTTCTCTGTACTTTTTCTAGAGTCTCAACATCCTTTTTATAGTGTGGTGAACAAAACTAGATGCAGTACTCTAGGTGTGGTCTTACTAAGGCTTTATAGAGTGGTATTAGTACTTCCCTTGATCTTGACTGTATCCCTCTGTTAATACAATTTAGGATTGCATTAGCTTTTTTGGCTGCTGCTGCACACTGCTGGCTCATATTTAGCTGGTTGTCCACTAAGACTCCAAGATCCCTCTCACAGTTACTGCTATTGAGCCTGGTTTCACCCAGTCTATATGTGTACTTTTGGTTTTTCTTGCCTAGGTATAGGACTTTACTTTTCTCTATATTGAATTTCATTAGATATGGCCAGGTATTCTAGTCTGTCAAGATCCATCTGGATCTTGAGCCTATCTTCTTGGGTGTTAGCTATTCCTGCCAGCTTAGTATCATCTGCAAATTTGGTAAGTTCCCCTTCTATTCCCTCATCTAAGTCATTAATGAAGATATTGAAGAGTACTGGGCCTAAGACAGAACCTTGTAGCACCCCACTGTTTACTTCCCTCCATGTAGACTTAGACCCATTAAAGACTACTCATTGAGTATGGTTTGCCAGCCAGTTGTGAGTCCATCTAATGGTGGTGCTATCTATTCCACTTTTTTTCTAGCTTGATACTATATGGCGGCACATAAAAAATGTAACATTAATAAAGAGGTATCCATTTACTTTCTTGTGAAATTTGCTATTTTTTGTTAAATTTATATCCCTTGTATATGTGGTAAAACTGTATTAATGTGAAAAATGAGGCAATCAGACGCCCCTTTAATCAAATTGTTCCTTCAGAACAGTTTTCGTTCTTTTAGATCAGTTTTCCTTGTTAGCTAAATAGATATCCATTTTATTTTTATAACTTGCCTACTTAGAAATACTTTAGTTCCATATGAGGGATATTATTTTGTCAAGTAGTAAGAGAACTAGGTGTGAACTTATTAATCAAAGACCAATAATCGGATCTCCCACCAAAGTTGCCTTTATTAAAATTAATCAAAGTGACAATAAATAATATTATTTTCTTTCTTTAAGACATATGGTTACAGAGTTGCTCACAATTTTCTTTATCAGAACTTCTGTTTTTAGGGTATATTTTTTACAACATTTGATTTTTTAAAATCACTGTTACTATAATTAAAATTTCTTATTCCAGAGTACAATACTTGTGTTTTCCTTCCAGACATTTCCCCCCCAAGATTGATTTAGCTATATTATACTGTAATTCCAGATATATATTTCTGTCTTAGTCATTCCAAAATCTTATCAAACAATTTAAAACTTTTTTCAAGTTAAAATCTTGCTGCCCACACTCTTCAGATAGAACAGTTTTATTTTATTTTCCTACTTACTTGAAAGACCTTTCATTCCTCCACTCTGCCAACTTTCTGAATTCCTTAGGCTAGCTTGTCTATGAAAAGGATTACAGCCCCTTACTAGGCGTAATACAAGTGAGAGCCATACTTATCACATTTCTTACACATTAGTAGTTCTTGTGCCACAGTCTCAATTGCCATAAATAAGCTCTTTATTGGGAAGAAAATTTCAAAAACTTACCCTCCCACAATCAATACAATTGAAGTCTACCTTATGCAAAAATGGGGAGGAGGAAAGTGTATGTCCACCTGCAAAATTTATGTAATGTTTAAAATGCAACATTGTTGCAAAAAGCATAAACTAGTTTGCATGGATGATAGTTGTACTTCACAATATTTAATTCCAAACGTAGAAGTTAATTATTTGCTGTATTGTTGTGAAAAAGAATATGAATAACAATTATTGTTTTTCCTGCAAAGAGGCTTCTCTGCAAATAAACGAAGTAGTCAATATGGTTTCAGAATGGAAACTTACTTCCAAATTTTGGTCCTCAAATTCAAATTTTGACTTCAGATTCGAACTCTAAAGAAAAATACTTGGATATATGTAATACAAAGGGATTGATTAATTTATCTACTGAGCTTCTTTTAACTCTGTCATTCTTTCAAGCCATTTTTTATTTCCACTGATTCCACATCAGTTTGCAGTCATGTATAAATAATTCAATCAAAACTTCATTTACATTTTTCTTTGTATATTTTTTTTTCAATTTTAAGCATATTCGTGGTTACTTCTCCCTATATTCTTTTGTACACCAATTAATGTACTTTTTAAAATCAACCACATCCCCACTGAGTACAAAAAATGGAAAGCTAAATTATGTTTCGGTCACCTAGGAAAATGTAATGTTAATCAGTGTATATTAAAATGGGAACCTTTTTCCTCTAATCCTTGCTTATTTCTAAAGCTATTAAGGAATCTAATATTTGGGATTTCTGGTGCAGATTGATCTGATCAGTTCTTTTGGGACTAAAGGGAACTCACTACTTAATTTTCTACCATTTTTCCCTGCTATCACAGTAAATAGTTAAAAACCAAACAAACTTCTAGGAAGAAGTCAGATGCAAACCACTTCCATGGAGTGCTAAAAAATTAAATAGTCATGCCCATATAGTCATCAGATATCAAGTTTGGCTCAGGGTAATATTTTCTTTGTATTATCCAAATGCTCAGGTGCACTTAGCTTAAAAAATGAATTTCTGCAACTATTTTGGAGACAGTCTTAATAAGAATTTATGTATGCATGTAGATTAATAAATTGAATGCTGGAGCAGAGCAAAATACATTTCTGTATGTTTAAAAGTAATACGGATCAGAAATGAGTGTTAATTATTTTTTTATAATTTTTGTTGATAAATTTTGTACAAAAAGGAGTTTGGAACTAGGCACAGGCTGTTTTAGGCAAGTTCTCTTGTGGCATTCCATCCTAAGAACAAGAATTTTGATAAAATAGAAATCGAACTTTTGCAAGTGCTCAGAGTCCTTCCAATTTTCCAATTCCTGACTCTGGATGCAGCAATCTAAATTAAGAAAATAAATGCTTAGAAATTACATCATGCTAATCTAGATAAAAAGCAGTTTATCATCTGTTATTGTATTTTTATCCTATTCTCGTTAAATTTAGGCTGAGAAATGCAACCAGGTCAAACTAAATGGAGATTTCCTTGTACCTTATTCATTGTACATTGCCCTTGTTGATATATTATTTGGTGCATTCAAGACAACACAACATCTTCTGTTTGCTTCTGGTTGACTCAGTCTTCCATCCTTCAGAAGTGTATAAAATGAGGAGCCAAATTGTCGGGGGCAATATGCTGACTCTGTAAACTGCTTAGAGAGGGCTGTAAAGCACTGCGAGTCTAAGTCCTATTGCTATTCCTGCATGGCTTCATTCTATCATCTTGATCCATGAAAACCATAAGAATACAACCCCCAATAACACTATGAGATTAATTTTATTTTAAACCCAGTCAGTCACAGATTCCTTGACTATCTATTTATAGTAGTGTTGCTGGATAAATAATTTGCATTTTTTCAGTTCAAAATGTATTTTATTTCTACATACGAGTAGCCTAATTTAGTTTCTGTATCACTGCCACCAATGCGTACTTTGGTTTTCTATATAATTTATTGGTTGTCAAAGGTTCACTATTCATGATAATGAAGGGAAATACATGCATTCATTTTAAAATAGGATTAGTAATGTGTGATTCTCAACATATATTTGGATTAAAACTTCCATCATTCCTAAAATTCAGTTAGGGCTGAAAGAGTATCAAAGTAGAAGATCATCTTTATGTACATTCATCATTCAATAAAATTAAACAAAAGAATAACAAAGTTATATTCCACATCTAGCAATAATAAGGTACTGTAACAGTGTGCTTTGCATAAAAATCAGATTTGCAATGATTGTGTCACAAAAAGGCAAAAAACATAATGGGAAAGGAAGAGGGCAGGATTTTCTGCTGGAAGTAAAGTAGCCATAAAAAAATAATGGAAAGACGAAGATACTATGATGCTTTATCACAATTAGTATTAGTGTTAGACACTAAGCTTGTAGACTTCATTTTAAGGCCTGGGTATCCAACATTTTGGCTTATCTGGCTGCATTGATTAAGGAGAAATTGCCGTGGGCCACACATAAAATACATAATATAGTTTTATAGTATAAATGTCAGGGATCTGGAGATTGCCCTATTTTAATCATGAGCCTAGAGCCAAGCTTCAAAAGAATCCAAAATATTTATTAGGAGCAACATGTCGGCATTAACCTATATGAAGCCAACTCTGGCATACATAATTTACAGTCACCTGTGACACTTCCCCTCCCCCCCCGGGGGTGTTTCATAAATCAGATTTTCCAATGAAGCATGTTCACAGGCTGGGTGTCATCAATCACGTTCTCCAATGAAGGATTTTTGCGGGCAGAAGATCCAGTAGCTTAGCTAAAATCTTTGTAATATAAGTGTGGAATGTACTTCTGGTTTTAAACTGTCATACTGGTCCTTCAATTCCCCTCCTTGTTTATGGCAATTCGAAAACAGGCATAGGAATGTTTTACGAGTTGACAATAAAATCACATAATGTTAAAAGTTTACAATCCTCTGGGGTCCCATTAATAGCTACCCAGGGAAGCTCACAGGCCAAGGGTTGGACACACTGCTTTAAGGTTTCCAAATATTGTTAAGATCCAAAGTGCATTTGATCTCATACGGCATGAAAAAGGTCAGCAGATGAAGTTTTAGTTAAATATTAGAAAAAATATTGTGTATTAGCATCAATTTAAGTTGGAGTGAAAAGGGACTTCCTCTCATTATTAGCCTTTTTAGATATCCCATATAGGGTGGTTTTAGAGTTTGCTAACCATAAAATTCTATGTATAGTCCTTAAAGCAAATTCTTACCCTTCATTGCCATCCTTTATTCCGAGGCTATGCTTCATAGGAATTGTATACAAAAATTTCATTTAGAAAGCATCATTTTAAGAAAATCAGGTCTGTTCCAGGCATTCAGATGCTCACTGGTTTTTTTTTCTTCTTCAATAAGTTCATCAGACTCAATCTCTCCATTCTGTGAGAATCAGCTCATATTTTGATAGCACATGTTAAAACTTGGATATATTCATGTTGAGCAGGCTTGCTTATACAAATGAATAAAAAAAGGCTCATAGTGTGCATTTATAGCTGACCCAGGAACAGATGGATAAATGGTTACTTTATATTGTGCTAGTTAAACAGATGTATGGCAAATAAAAATGACAGCCCAAACAAGATAATAATTGACTTTTTCAACTGCATTCTCAACTTTACCAGTAGTACAAACACTTTCAGTACTTAAGTATAATGCTCCACCTCCTCACATTTGCTGGAATTATTTTGTACATTTGTTTAGCTTGGCCTTAAGTTTATTTGGAACGATACCAATGACAGAATGAACATGCATTTCAAAGAGAAGAGAGATGGCAGCTTTTCACTGCTTTCCCGTTAATCTTAGTGATATTGATTGAGGTACATACCTGCAAATGATTATTCTTGAATCCCTTTGATTGCACAGAATAAGTTATTTGATGCCTTCCTAGATCTAAAGTCATGCATTTTGTGAATAAGGGAAGGAGCACTTCAATCTATTGAAATGTAGTCATTTGACTGATGTTCAAATATTTGCACTCTTAGAATGATGAGCTTTTTCATGGTATATGAGAGAAAGGCAAGTGGAAATATTAGCAACAGAAGAGAGAAATTTTATTTCTCTGTAGAGCTTCTGCAGAGTGAATTACAAAGCAATAGGGGACCATGACTTTTAGTTGCTTGTTAACAATACAGAGGAGGAAGCTTATAATTGTCCCCCCAAACAACCATTTTCTTTCAGACTTTCTGCTTTATGATTCCTTTATCATTCATTATTTAATAATTAATTATGATTCTTTTAATAGATAAGCATATTCAGTTAAGGTTTCATGTACACATCTATCCAGATTGATTGCCATGGATTTAATGTATAATCAACTAAAGCATTAGTAGATATATTGTTGGCATATGTTTCAGAACATTTCTTGTCAATAATACTGTTGATTATAATTTATGACCATTTTCCAGAAAACCTCCTAATGCGTCAAGCTGCTCTTTTCTTCCTTAAAGTATCAGAAAAGTGTGTGTGTGTGTGTGTGTGTGTGTGTGTGTGTATGTGTGTATGCCATCAAATGGATATTTTTCAATTATTTCTTGATTTTTGCAAGAGGTTATTTTAATAATCTGGAATCAGATATGATTACTTTTGAATCATCCATGTATTAACATCAGATTAACCATTCTGTTGTTAATTTTAATTTTAACGATTAAATTCTGGGGAATCAGCTATGAGGCCACTGTGTTTCATGATGAAGTATATTATATGGTTCTAGGCATACCATCATTAAATGACCAATATAGTTATCTTTCCTATATTTTGCCATCCAAATTACATGTACAGGTGCCTTGGCAGGATTAAAAAATGTTCATACACAGAAACATGTGTATTTGAACACAAATCTTAAATTTGATTTAAAAGGAAGTCATGACTCAGAATTTTAAAAAAAGGCTGCTTTTTCAAAGAAGCAAAAAATACTAATGAGAACTTGTCTGAACTAACCTAGAAAAATATCATGCAGGATAGTATAATGTTAGCAAAGTATCTAGTTCTTTTATTATTTGTCCATAGTGGTAAAGCTCCCCTGCCATCTTTAATTTCTAAGTTGCACTTAGTGGTGCTTCCTACCTTCCCGTATTTGAATCCATTCATCCATATTTTTGGGATCAAAATAATTTTCACAGCTGCATTCTATCATATCTCAACATTAATTAATTTATTATATGCCAGAAGATCAGCGTTAACTCTTAGCAACCAAATATAGTTTCTCCATAGATAAATTTTCTCCATGACTATAACTCTCAAATTTGTTCCTTCAGGTTTTCCAGTGATGAATTATATCACTGCTGTGTCTATCCAAATTTCTTTTTCACCATTCCCATCTTTATGTCATTTTCCAGAAAATAGTTCTTTGCATAATATGTTCAAAATAGAATACTTTGAGCCTAGTTATTTACAACTTGAGTGAGAACTGTAATTTATTTGATGATCCACTTGTTTGTTTATGTGGCTGATGTCAACATTGGACATAAGATTCTTAATAGGTCACATCTGTCAGTTTAGTTCTTTGAATTACTGCCAATATGTTATAATCATATTCAGAAATGTGGATACTTGCCTCATATGTAGGCTATACATATATTATTCATAAGCTATTAGTATTTCCAAATACTAATTGTATCAAACTCAAGAAGCTTAGTTCAAGATTAGACATGGGGCTGTTGATAAATAAATGGGGGGGGGGGGGGAATAAGATAAACCAGGTCCAGGTCTAGATTTGTATTTGTATCTATGCATTATGAAAATTGACTTGCTACTTATCTTATCCCAGAATTATTTTGTTTCTATTTTAACCAATTGGTTATCCCTACTTAGCTTCTGAGATTAGCTAAATTAGCCAAAATAATTATATATAGCTATGATTATGGCTGATATTTAATAATTTTCCTTTCTAACAAATTAAAGTTTAACATGGAAAAATGTTTATTTATTTATTTTTATTTTATTTATTTGTTTGTCAAGCATGTGCAAGATAACAAGTATAAATATGAACATAAACAAGAACAAGGAGTAAATAGAGATAAATAGGGACATTAAGATATGGATGATAGGCACTTTGGTGCACTTATGCATGCCCTCTTTAAGAACCTCTTAGGAATGGGGTAAGGTCCATGGTAGACAGTTTGAGGCTGAAGCTCTAAGGGGTTGAGGCTGTAACAATGCAGTCAGGTAGGGTGTTCCAGGCATTGAACACTCTGTTGCAGAAGTCGTATTTTCTGCAATTGACTTTGGAGCATGCTGACTGGGAACTGTAGCTTAGAATGTAGAGAAATGTGTAAATAGAAGAATAATTGTCCCACCAAATTTAGGGCCAGTGAAATTTCTCGAAATTTCTTTGGGAGGAGACTAAATTATCTCACAATTTCTAAAGAAAAAAAATCTCCTTCACTGCTTCTCTAGCCATTTTTGAAACATAAATATATTGGATCAGCAAATATTAGATATAGTGAACATTTCTATTGAAGTTCATGGAAGGCTAAAATTACTTTTTTTTTTTTTTGCTAAGGTCCTTGTATTCCATATCAGTATTGTGCTTGATTTTGACAAATAGCTTGATAAAGATTATAATTTATCTCCTTGCATCTTTGCTACCTTGCAGAAAATTAAACAAGGATCTTTTTAAATCATCAGCTAACATCCTGGTATTCTTAACTGATTCAGAATTATAGCTTTTAGCAACTTCTTCTCTCTTTGAAATCATATCCTAATTATATGGAATATAAGAGAAAAAATAACTTCGATGGTGGTGAAGCATATATATATATTTATTTTTATTTATTTATTTTATTTATTTGTCAATTGTTTACAAGATAATAAGTATAAGTGTATACATAGTTATGAATACATGAAATGGGTACATATAAGAAAAATAAAATAAAAATAAAAGAAACAATAGGACCGGGATGGTAGGCACGTTGGTGCGCTTATGCACGCCCCCTACAGACCTCTTCTTAAGTTTTCGTGGGTACTTACATGTATGTTATTCATCTTTGTTCAGGTATTTTCCCACGTCATTATAGTTGTGCTTTTAAAGTTGTAGCAACGTTTCGGCAGAATCTCATCTGCCATCATCAGGCTTCTGTATTGTGCTCATCTGTGAATCAGCAACTGTGAGTCAACAACTGTAAAAGTCTGACTCACAGATGAACACAATACAGAAGCCTGATGATGGCAGATGAGATTCTGCCGAAACATTGCTACAACTTTAAAAGCACAACTATAATGACGTAGGAAAATACCTGCACAAAGCTGAATAACATATAGAAAGATAGATAGATAGATAGATAGATAGATAGATAGATAGAGATAGATAGATAGATAGATAGATAGATAGATAGATAGATAGATAGATAGATAGATATAGACATACATACATACATACATACATATACATATATATTCATAGGTTTTCACAGGTACAGATATGTAGGTTTAGGTGTGTTTGGGTCTTTTCCTGTGTAAGATTAAGACTATCTTGGTGACGTTTTGGCAAGGTCCCACTCGCCATCCTCAGGCTGGTACTTTCGGCTTTGTGCCAATTCAAGCAGTTATCAAGCTACTATCTCTCTATAAATACTGGTGGTGGGGGGACTGATGTGCAGGGCTGGTTGGCTGTGCTGCTGTCTCTTGATTGGTTGATGGAGTTGATGTTGGTATAATGGGCTGTGTGATGGCCTTGTGAGTTTTGTTCTGGAGATATCCTGGATCTTGTGTGTTAATCTCCTGGGTCGTTTGTGTTTTGATCTCTTTTCCATTAGCCTCCTGTGTTGTAACAGCTTGGGTAATGGATTGTGTGGTGACCTTGTGAGATTTATTGCTGTGGTATCCTTGGGCTTGTGCTGTGATTTCCTGAGTCGTTTGCTGTGTTGCAACTTCTTGAGTTCTTGTGATATAATTTCCTGAGTTTTCTGATGTGATATCCTGAGTGGGTGGCTGTGAGGTAGCATTCTGGGTTTTGGTCTTGCTTCGAGTTTGGGGTCTGGGACTGTGTTCTTGGCGTATGTCAGCCTGTTCGGTTTTGGGGTCAGGGTGTGTGACAGCTGGTGAAGCAGCCATGATCTGGTATCTGGATGGTGGATGTCCTTCATTTATAGGATGGGTTTGGGCCTGGGTCTGATGAAGGGGATTGGCGGTGGTGTCCCGTGTTGTTTTGGGTCTGGTGTTGGTTTTTATGGCTGGGACTGATTTGTTGGTGAGGGCTAGTTTCCAGATGTCTGGTAGGCAGGAGGTATCATCCCATTTGTTCATGTAGTTTAAGACCCACCAGATGTAAATGCTTGGGATCCAGAAAATGAGGACGATGTCAAGAAGCTTGCTGAGTTTAAATAGAACAATCAACGAGCTCTTTGTATAATTGGACTAACACTGAGTGACCAGCAGCTAGTCCATATTCATGGAGAAGAGTCTGCTGCTAGGTGTTGGGAGAATTTGAAGAGGATTTATGTTCGTGACACATACATCTTACACGTAAACTGTTTAGAGCACGTTTTCTGAAAGGTGGGGATATGTTAGCTCATTTGAACTTCACGAAAATAACTTTTCAAGAGCTACATGAAAAGGAACTGATATTTTCAGAGCTGCATCATTCTTTCCTCATTGGACGAAATTTATGATGATTATGTATCTTCACTGGAAGTCCTGCCCAGAGATAAACTGACATTGACTGACATAACTGGAAGGTTGTTAGAAGAGGCAAGAAGATGGCTGGATAGGGACCAACTGAGAAAGGAACAACCCAAGAAGAGGATTTCTGTTCAACTGCCTATACTGTTAGGAAATGTTTTTCTTGTGAGGCTAGAGGGAAAACGACAGAATACTGGTAATCACCAGAAGGCTAAAAAGAATGTAAGTTTAGCTATGTCTAGCAATTCAACTGTAAACCATGATTTGTGGGTTGTTGATAGTGGAACATCACAGTGCATTACTAGAAATAGAGAGAGGTTTGTAATGATGTCCAGAAGTAAGCAACATGTATCATTAGCAAATGGATGGAAGATGAAAGTGTCTGGTGAAGGTACTGCATATTGTTCATGTGTAAATGAGCATTTATCTATGTTATATGTACCTAAACTGAAATTGTATTCATAACTATGGTTTTACTTATACCTATTATCTTGTAAGCAATTGACATACCAAATAAAATAAAATAAATAAAATAAATAAACCTGTAGTGGAAATTTTGAGTAGTTCAGAGAACCAGCAAATACCACCTCTTACAGTATCCTTTCCCAGCCACACCCACCAAGCCACGGCCACAGAACCAGTAGTAAAAAAAACTGAATCCCACCACTGCTGTAAGCATTTTCACCATTAAATATACCAATTTCATTAACAGACATATTTTTGCATATAATTTCCTTATTTGTGTTTTATATTAGTTTCCCTAACATGGTGTTTTAATGAAAATTCTATTGCTTTTCTATGAGATTTTTAAAATGTACACTTACTGCAAACATTTTCACCATTTTATATATATTAATTTCATTAGCAGACATATTTTTACACATATTTTCCTTATTTGTTTGTTTTATATTAGTTTCCCTAACATGTTGCTTTAATGAAAGTGCTACTGCTCTTCTATGAGACTTTTATAATATATAAAGCATTTTCGCCATTATGTATACTAATTTCATTAACCGACATATTTTTACACATATTTTCCTTATTTGTGTTTTTTTTATTAGTTTCCCTAACATGTTGTTTTAATGAAAATTGTGCTTGAAAAAATGCATCACAGAAGCCAGAAAAATGTAGATAATGAGATATAATTGCAACTGAGTTTTATATATAGGCTTGAGAAGTGTAAATGAGACAAGTTCTCATTAAAAAGCAAGTCGGTTTATTTCTGTCCTTAAATAATATATCCTACTATCTGGAAAAACTTAATTAGGGAAAAATTAAGCAAATTCCTTCCATTAGCAGGAGAAGTGGGAGAAATAACATTTTCATTTAAAACACACACAAAATGTCTCTTTCGCTTGCCTCTCCTTCTCTTTTCTTTCAGATGCCTACTCTTTTATTTTTAACCAGACTAAACAATATAGAATTTATAGCTGGGATTGCCATATTTTGAATCTGACCACTATAAATTCCATGTCAGATTTATTGCTACTAAAGTGATGTCTTCAATGAAAACTGATAAAGTGTATCTCTTTAAATAATTGTTTTTTAGAAATAAATGAAGGGGTTCCTTAATAGGATCACTGATTTTGTTTGGAATAGTCATGTCATTCTCATCAAGAAATGTTCTTGAGTTGGTTTGCACAGTATTGAAAACATTATAAAATGAACAAAAATAGTAGACAAGGCCAAAAGTTGTGGGTAATTTGTTCTACCACCACCCCCATTACGCTTCCATTGCTATGTCACAGTAACTGGTCATTTACACATATCCTATTAAGACACATACAGATTAAATATTCATACAATTTTATGTCCACATGGCTTATGCTAAAACTGAATAAAGGAGATGAGCAATAGAAATGAGGAAGGAAGGATGGAAGGAAGGAAGGGAGAAGGAAGGAAGGAGAAAAAAGAAAAAAGAAGGAAGGAAGGAAAGATATAGAAGGAAAGAAAGAAAAGAGAAAAGAAAAGAAAAAGAAAAGAAAAGAAAAGAAAAGAAAAGAAAAGAAAAGAAAAGAAAGTTTGGTTTATTGAAGAAATTGGGAAAGCAAAAATTAAGTCTATTTACATTGGTTTAAGGTCACCCAAAATGCAAAGTAAACTGTTGATACTACTTAGCCTGGTAACAAAATGTTCAGAAACCAACCCATAAGCTCAGAGAATGAACCTTCACCCTTAAATGATTTGATTGCTAACCTGCTAAATCTATAAAATATTAAAATTCAGAATATAAATTTTTAAATATAAAGACATAGCTGAAACAGAATATAAATGCAAGAGCTGAAGGTTTAAATATTAAAAAATATTGTACAAGATGCTAAAATAGAGCCACTTTGTTATGTTGGTGAAGCTGCTGACCTGGAAACCAGAAGCCTATGAGTGTTCTGACCAAGACTTCCTGAGACAATAACAATCACATGCTGTTCCCAAACCCTTTTGTTTTATTTCAAAGGCAGTGAGTTATATGCATTCACAGCCCATAATGAGTCCCAAAAAAATTTATGAATAGTCCAACAGAAGTCTGCCACAGTCTTTTGGGATAAGGCTGATAAGCACCCACCTTATCTCCCTTGAAAGCCTGCCAATGTCTAAATGGCCAATTACCTGTACAAGGCCATCGGAGCACAAAGGCAACACAGAGTTTCAGAATTTAAACCAACCACAATGAACAAAATTGCTTCCTGCAAAGGCTCATGTCCCTTTGCTCCTCCTTTATGTCTTATGGGAGGGGCCAATCACCTCCAAGCCTTATTCCCGAGTCACCCCTTTTGTCTTAATTGTTCTTGCCTTCTGGCAGCTCTGTGCAAGCGCACACTGGGAACCGGTTCCCCCTGTTCCTCTGCCTTGCTGGTGTCAGATACTGGAGGCTCTGAAATCCGCACATAACTCTCAGATGACCCTGGCCCCATCTCTGTGTTGGATGCAGACCCCTCATCTGAGCTCTCCCCAGACTCCAGAACTGGCTCATGTTCCTCCCCACTGTCTGACTCTGCTGCCAGCTCCCCAGGCTGCTGGCAGACCACAACAATGAGTTCAGAGTCTACTACATACTGTTTAAGATGTTTTTTGGTATGGCACCCCAAATAATTGATAACATTTTCTAGATATATACTATACAGCTATATTTTCAAATGGAGATAATATATGCTGTCATTGGCTCCCTGTAAAGTTCTTGGTGCTCTCTGAGTTTGATTATTTGCATGCAGAGATTTCATTACCCAACTATACATAATCATCAGTGGCAATGAGTGTAGGTTTGAAGTTGGATTTTGTCAGGTCATGATTTTTCAATTCGAAACAAATGGTATGATTAGAGAACAAGAGGAAACAATTTTATGCTACCATGTTGGATGAAATCATTATTGTATAGTTGAGTTTAGGTGATTGACAACTGCATTAATCACAGAAATAGTATTATTGGATATTAATTGGAATGTTTATTAGAAATTGCTATCTAAGAAAGCTTATTAAAATCAAGGTTACCTGGAAATAAGCATTACAAACAAGGACAGGCTACTGAAGTCCTGATTTCTACTTCACTTAATTTTTGCCCACAATTAACATTTAATTGTGACTTATTTAATTACATGCCAAAAGCAGTGCTACTTTTCTTCAAATGTCAAACTTGTATGAGTTAAAACCTAATTAAGAACACTGAGAACAAATCTTATTATTGTTTATACAATCAGCCATATGTATTTTTCCTTACACTTTGCCTTCTGGCAGCTTCTTACAAGGTCAACTGATGGAAGTCTATTCACTAGTACTCTTCTAAGTGCTAAAAAAAAAGTCAGATTATACTAATCTTTGGCAGTACATCTCGATATAATCAATGAGGTCTTCCTCTTTCTTTGATAGTGTCTAAGATTGTATTGACCGGGGATGTCAATTTATAAGTTTACTGGTTGAGCCACTGGGGATGATAGTGCTGTAGGCATCAAAGCAATTACAAGATGCAAGAGCATCTTCCATATGTGGGTAGATTCAGGATTTTTTTTCCCTGCATTTTAATGGATTAGTTGGGTCCTGTCTGCTTGCGTGCCTGCTTAGCTTAAGGTTTATGTTATGGTTTTTGAGTATTTCCTTAAAGTGATTCAGGACAGTATTTAAAATTGGGCTGGGGAATGATTGGTGTCTCAAGGACCTGATGTTTGCCAACCAATATTAATCTATGATTGATATTAAGACCTGTTGTTGATAGCAATAATTTAATATTATGTCATGGTAATACAGTAAAAATCTTTGAGGTGATGTCAACATCTAATAACTCAATTAAAGGATCTGTGTATTTTCTTAGCAACAAAATGGAAATGGTTTGCCATTGCCTTTACTGTAGTTTTCTTGTTCTTTTTAGAAAAATACTTTCTAGAATAAAAAATGTCTATTCACTAGTACTCTATTCCAAGTGCTAACAAAGTTGGATTATACTAAGCTTTGTGAGATCAATCAATACATCTTATCATTTTGAAAACGGTAATAATTTTTCCCAGGTATGATTACCAAAACTGTATACAATATAAAGAAAAATCTGGATAAATTCGTCTAAAGCTGGATTCACTTAATGACCACATGATTTGTCTAAGGGCCATGGCAATTCACTCAACATGATAATGGTTGTTAAATCTGGTCTGGTCACATGATGATATTTTTAATGCTGTAAACATATCATGGCTCATCTATCTATACTTGTACCTATCTACTTTATTTATTACTTTATTTAAAAGTTAAATGGCTGCCCTGTTTTGTGACATACAATTCTGAGCAACTAATGGTACTTAAAACAGTACAACAACAAACTGTTATTGTTTTTACTGTTGCATATTGGGATCTTATTTTTTGTAAGCCACCCCAGAGTCACTGAGAGTGAGTTGTTGGCCATATAAACTGTCTAAATACATAAATAAAGGTATACGGTAGTCATTGACTTATGACCATAATGGAACCTGTTCATTACAGTTGTAAGTTGTTACAGTCATTAGGTAATCATTGCAGAATACTTTATGCCACCAGACTCAAAACTCTAGACCTAGAAAACCTAGAACTATGCGTCCTTTGGTCCGATCTAAGTATAGTATATAAAACCATATATTGCAATGTCCTACCTGTCAATGAATACTTCAGCTTCAACCATAACAATACAAGAGCAAACAAAAGATAAAAACTCAAGGGTAACTGCACCAAACTTGATTGCAGGAAATACGACTTCAGCAACAGAGTGGTCAATGTTTGGAATGCTCTACCTGACTCTGTGGTTTCTTCCCTAAACCCCAAAAACTTTAACCTTAGACTGTCTACTATTGACTTCATCCCTTTCCTAAGAGGTTTGTAGGGAGAGTGCATAAGCGCACCAATGTGCCTACTGTCCCTGTCCTATTGTTTCTTTTATTTTTTCTTATATGTATCCATTTCATGTATTCATAACTTTGTTTATACTTATACCTATTATCTTGTAAGCGATTGACAAATCAAATAAATAGATAAATTAGGTGAGGCATCCACATGATTGCTCACGTAACTACCACTATCCCAGCTCTCCCAGATGAAGTTATTAAACAAATGGAGTAAAAGAGCTGCCTACCCAAAAATGGCAGGTGGTTCCCCTCCATGCACAAAAGGGGATTCTTTCAATGGACCAGAGAAATGTTTATTTTGTTGTCCCACTGTAGGCCTTCCTCACCTCTCCATGTGCAAGAGAGAACCAGTATCCTGTATTTTGATCTTCCTTTCTCTGACACAGCATGCTGGTTCCCCTCCCTGACATAGATTAGAGGTCTTTATGGACAAAGGAAGTGGCTTGTGACTTTTCCTCCCACCTTCCCTGTTGACTTTCTGAGGAAAAGAAGATTGCAAGGGATGGTCATATGATCCCAAAGGGCTTGGAAACACAACTTAAGAGCAAATTGATAGCCAAGAACTCAGATCACAATTATGTGACTGTGGAGTGCTGCAACAGTTGTAACTTCGAAAGCACCAGCTGTAAATCCCTGTTTGCTGCTATTGTAATTTAAACAGATCACTGAATGAATGGACATATATCAAGAATTACCTATAATGTAGATCCTAGAACATACTTTCAGAAAAACAATTTGTATCTGTATGTCTGGGTATTTAGCAGCAACTTATATTTCTCCTGGAAAGTCTACTAATGGCAGAGTTAGAATTAATGAAAGTGTCTTTATGAATATATCAGCTTTCTTCCTTTTGGTAGTAAAATCAAGAAGTTTTCTTGTTACCTGTCTTTTTATTATTTCTCCTAAATTCAAAGCCTGATTGTTTGGTCTCTATTGTCTTTGTCTGTTTAGAACATATTTTTCATTCAACAGTGTGATTATTCAAGCAGGTTTTGAGATCTTTTGAGGAAGAAACTAATATTAACAACAATTCTGCCATTATTTCATGTCTACTTCTCTTTTCAGAGGATTTAGAAAGGTGAGGCAAGCCAAGTATTTTTGTCTAAATTATATATATCACAGTATAAAGAAATTATTGTGCAGTGGGCTTCAGTAGGCAAGAAGCAGATCAGCATAGCTACTACAGAATTTATTGACTCAAATCTGGAACTAAGGAACAGCAGGCAAATGCATGTAATTTATACTCTAGGCACACAAAACCTTAGCCAATCATAATACTTGAAAAAGCCCACCCAAATATGTTTGTTCTAAGTTTCCCTCCACAACAGTTGGAGTTAACTAGGTTAGCTTCACTTTATCAGGGCTTAACACAACTATACATATTCAATACATAACAGAAATGAACCAAACATTTTTTGTGTTTTCTGTGACAGTCATGGAGTCCCTAACACCCTAACTGCAGCCTCAAAAGCACCAGTAAGATTTAAAGTGACCATTTTTATAAGCATAATTTTGACTTTTAAGTTTCTTTTTTTTTTTTACATTTTAAGTACGTTTTATCTTTAAAGCAGAAGAATCTTGAAGAATATTAAAATTGGCAATACAGAGACAATTTGGTTGTCAGCTTTGGAAGCTATATTAACACCAGAAGCTTCTAGGTTGCTACATTCCTGTGCCTGGGAAATTGGGACGGGGAATTTTGTACAGTGATTGTAGTTACACATAATAGCATTCCTCTTTACAGTCAAGGTCATGTTATTCCTGCACCTGGATGGGGTGGTTTAAGGAATGTCTCAAGTTGGAACTGAGGGTGATTGGGCCATGTGATGAAGTGATGGGTGCAGGGGATGGATTTTTTTATTTTTAATTATTGGATGAAAACTGAGAACTCTTAGATTTGGGTTTCCTCAGACAACTCTAATAAAATGGAACATCACTTCATCACATGGCCCAATCACCCTCAGTTCCAACTTGAGACATTCCTTAAACCACCCCATCCAGGTGCAGGAATAACATGACCTTGACTGTAAAGAGGAATGCTATTATGTGTAACTACAAGCACTGTACAAAATTCCCCGTCCCAATTTCCCAGGCACAGGAATGCCTGTCTCAGAGTTTTGGTGTTGTGAGTTTGTTTTCCTGGAATGCTGACATTGGTGTAGTGATTAAGGGAACTGGACTAAAATGGCAAATAGAATAGAAATGCTAATCCTGCCTTAGACATGAAATCAGCTAATTGATTTTGGGCTACTGACTCTTTCTTAGGTGATGGTAAACCACTTCCAAAAATGTTGCTAAGAAATTTCCTGATGATAAACATTTGCTCCAATATGCTTTGACACTGACAAAAAACAATGAGGCATTAGTAGTACAATAAAATGATAATTGCTATAATCCAAGCTAATCTCTGTCTGTGTGTGTGTGTGTGTGTATGTGTGTGTCTGTGAGAGAGAGAGAGAGACAGAGATAGAGAAAGAGAGAGACATAGACAGAGAGACAGAGACACACATAGAGAGGGGGGGGGAGGGAGAAAATGAGTTCTGTACAGTTTTCTAATTAACTATATTGCCATGGGAGCAAAGTGATAACATTTTTCAACAAATCAAACAGGCCAATGAGCTCCAAATAGTTGGTGTATCCTAAACTTACTCTGGGATTGAGGTCCATTCAATTTAGTAGACCTGATATGAATAGCAGTACCTTTTTAAGATGATCTTTGAGTTTGAGTAGAGTAATTTATTTAATCTTCATCATAACTGAGACCCATTCTGCAGCACTCAGTGGAACATAGTGTGATTAACTTTTGATGGATTATGACTCTTGAACTGTAAGAGTGGCTTTCAAAATATGAAAGATTCTTGTAGATGGTTTCTAAGAAAAGATTGGATGGAATATTAGGAGGTTGGACTATGTAATCATTTGGATCCGTGCCAGTGCTACAGTTGAGACCCTTAATTGACTTATAAGGATTAAATTCATGTATATGATCCAATTGATTAAAGAAGAGGAAGGTGACTTAGAAGTGATGCATAAGCTTTCCTGTATGATAGGTATCATCACAGCAAGCCATACACTTTTAACTTTGTATCTATAAGGTTTTCTGTTGTGCATTATTCTCCTTTACAGTGGAGAGTGATTAAGAAAAAACTTGGGAAAGATGTCTTTAGAGTCCAGCTTTTTCTTCCTAAGTAAAAGTAAGAACAGAATAATATTTATAAAAAGAAAAGGGGGAAAAGTATCAGCCAGCTGAAAGGAAATAACAGGATCTATTTTTTTAAAGAAATATAAGTGTGGTCAAAGTTTGAAAACTAATTCTCCAGCCTAAGGATGCTAGATGCTGGTGGTCCAATTATTTTAATAAATTAGTTCAAGATGGGGATATATGGAAGAAATTCATGATCTGAATGTTGCCATGCCATTTACCTTCTGGAATCTGTTGCCATCAGTAGAACACATTGCTGAGAAGTAAGACTAAGACAAAGCTTTGATAGAATTTCTGCAAAACTCTGGTAATTTCCACTAAGTGATCAGAATAAGACATTGTTTAGAAAGAATGTCTCTAGCAGATAGAGTAATGTATTTACATAAACAATGCAAGATAAATTATTGTTTATCTGTTTTCCTTCACTATTTCAATCACAGAATGATTGGGAATTGTAGCATATCCTGGCACATAAAAATAGAATTATATAACAATTAAAGTAATTAGAGATATTGTTTTAAGCAGCTGAAGAAACACTTGTGAATATTGCATTGGTCTTTATAAATAATCATACTAAATTAATTATGATTTGTTTCTTTATATAAATGTTCAATTTATTGATTTGCATTTTCTATTTAAGAGTTGTGCACCAGTTACTCCCTTTCCTGGACCAACGATCCCTACCCACATTCACTCATGTCCTAGTCACTTCCCATCTTGATGATTGCAATGCACTGTACATGGGGCTGCCCTTGAAGAACATCCAGAAGCTCCAATTGGTGCAAAATTCAGCAGCCCACATGGTTTTGTGCAGTCCCAGTGTGTACATGTTTCACCTCTCCTGTGGGAGCTGCATTGGTTGCTGATTTGCTTCCAGTTTTCAATCCTGAAATTGACATATTTGTAGCCATTTTAGTTAGGCTTAATATATATTCTTTTCCTTACTTTCTCTGTGGCAGTCATGGAGGAAGGGTTTTGGGCTCGCCACATTCCCATGAGGGGAAGGAGTGGAGAAAAAGAGAGTGTTTTGGCTAGGTGATCTTCCTTCCTATGGGAAATGAGATGTCCTTGCTTGGGCCCCTTGAGGTGGAGATTTATGACATCCAGCATTGTTGAATTATTTCTATTGGAGAATGTGACTTTTGGGGTTGTTTTTAACTTGTAATATTGTGGGGTAATTCCGGGTTGGTCAGATCTGGAATTACCATGGACTTTGCCAATTTGATGCTTTCCGAAATAAAAGAAATCTTTTTTGAAGATGGACTTTGTATTTTTCTTTTAAAATGGATTTCATCACTTGGAAACCTGACATTATTCTAGATCTCACAAAAACCATAAAGGGGTAGTTATGGTAAGCCCTGGGTGCTTACCTGGCAATTTGGGTAACAGTAAAGACTCAGGGAAGATGGCAGAAGGATGGGATCCAGGGGTACCAGAATGTGAATGCAAACTCGGGGGGGGGGGGCTTGTATTAAGTTGCCAGTTGAGCAGCAAGCCTCCCAAAGAATTCCCTAGGAGATCATCAGAGTAATGGCAGTTGTGGGGGATATTACATGCCAACTAAGGCCCGTCCAAAATCTCTGAGTGAGTGGTCTGGAAGCACAAGTATCCAGCATATGGAAAGAGACCTACTTGGCCAAGCAACCCTTCCAGACCCACTCATCGATCAGCCATTAATGGCAGCCAGAGAGTCTTGAGCCACAATCTTAGAGTGGAGAGCTGCAACAGGACCCTTAGGACCTATGGGAGACCACAATAATCCAGCTGAATGGCAATAGCAAATGGAAATGTGCAGCCAAACCTTCGAGGATCTACTTGATCAGCTGGAACAGCTTGTGATCGGATGCGAAGGCAGGGGCCAGCAAAGAAGGCAAATTCCCACTCAGGGAGATCGTGAAACAAGAGCTTCCAGCCCATCAACTTTTGGTTTAACCCAGTTGTTGACAAAATAATCTCTTCCCAGAAGAGGGCAATCTACAGCTGCAGGAGACCTTCCACCAATATATCATTTGCCTCCGAGAGTCGAACACAGAGGGGTGAATAGGAGGGGGAGTCCACAAAGAATCCATCAAGGAACAAGCCTCCCCCTTGTTTACCTCCAGCTGACAAAATCCCCCTGGGATGGGCATTTTATCCAGGCAGAGGATGGGTTCGGCAGCAAGCTCAAATGAGGCCAGCCCATGCTGCAGCCCTGCCCCTCCCACCTCCTCCACCACAACCAGCTCCACATGCGAATGCCCCAACATTCCTTGGAGATAATTTGGAGGAAGAGGCATCTGAATGGTTCACCCAACTCAGTGATGAAGGAGCCCCTGAACTAAATAATGTGGATGACTTCCTAAGAGAGCTCCGCTCACATTTTGAGGATTCTTCCCTAGCACAAGAAGCAGAAGCTGAAATAAAAAGCATCAGGCAGAAGGGTAGACCCACTAAAGATTTAGTGCTTGGCTTCAGATGCCTGGCCACTAATCTCAGGCACTGGTCTCAAAGATTACTTGTGCACTATTTCCAAGAAAGCCTGGATGAGGAGTTGTTAAAATCTGTCTGTGCTGTGGGTTACCTGAAGATAGAACCTATGAGTGGTACAGGATGGCCATAAAAATGGACAATGCACTTAGACAGCATAGGAAGAGCCATGCTGAGAGACAACCAAAAAGGCAATTCACACAACACTCATTTCCACGCCAAGGGGAAGGATGTCAAACAGGAGCCCCTCCAACCTCCATAAAATGTTTCCATTGTGCTCAGCAAGGGCATCAAGCATCAGAATGCTTAGCACCAGCCCCAGTACCTCAAGGGAGAGCACCCACTCCCCCAAATGGAAAAAGGCACCTAGAAAACCTCCTGAAAAAGCAAATTTGTATGCCAAGCCATCGAGGTCCCCAACCCCCAAAAAACAACAGGAGAGGGAACTCTGGCAGCAGGAGTACCCATTGTGCAAGATGCAGACAGTGAAGAAGATTACCTGATGGTAAGTGGAACCATTCTACCTTTTAAAATTGAAGGGACATTGACTGTTACACACACGGGTTTAAAAGGGCCCATAGACATTATCATTGACACCGGTAGTTCACAGTGCCTTATCAGGTCTGAGATTGTGTATAGGTTAGGTATGGAAACTAAAATGTTAACTACCCCCATTGGATTCCAACAAGTAGATGGATCCATGATAGGGGGAAGTCCAGCTATGCAAGTCACTGAAAAAAGTAAAACTAACCATAGAGGAACACTGGGAAATAATCTGATTCATAGTAGTCCCAAAGATGACCCAATCAGTAAACCTGGGTCTCACCTGGTTAGGAGAATCAAATTAGCACTTGGTCCTAAGCCATCTCCTGAACAAGATAACAGCCAAATTGTCAGACTGGAAATACAAAAAAGCCAGGAGGATAGAACAGTATCATTGGCTGATCAATCCCCAGGGATTCCCAAAATCCCAATCCAGTACCATGATCTGGTTCAAGTTTTCATTGAGGGAGAATACAATGTGCTACCCCCACTCGCAACACTGACTGTGCCATAGAGTTTATAGAAAGGACGAAATTACCAAAACCAAAAATGTACTCCATGATTCCCAAGGAAATGAAGGAGCTACGAAACTATATAGACATAAACCTAGCCAGACGCTTCATCCAACCTGCAAAATCCAGAGTGGCTGTACTATTTAAAGAAAAAAAGACGGGCTTTTTCATCTTTGTATTGATTTCAAGGGGCTTAATTGCGTGAGTATTCACAACACGTACCCCCTACCACTCATGAAAGACATGATAGGGCACCTAGTGAAAGGGAAAATGTTTACCAAATTAGATCTCCATGAAGCATATTACAGAATCCGCATCGGATGAGGAGATGAATGGAAGACTGCTGTCAACACCCCCTTAGGCAGCTTTCAGTTCAGAGTCATTCCATTTGGACTACAAGGAGCCCCAGGGGTCTTCATGCAGCTCATAAATGAAGTGTTACATCAATGTTTGTATAAAGGGGTCCTGGTCTACTTGGTGACATTCTCATTTACAATGAAACTCTAGAAGAACACATCACGTCAGTGAGAAAAGTATTAAAAAGACTGTTAGATGCAAAACTGTATGTAAAGCTATCCAAATGCAAATTCCATAAAGAGTCTTTGGGTTATCTTGGCTACCACATTTCAACTCAGGGGATAGAAATAGATCCAGCCATTTGAATTGTTAAAAAGGCATTGCGCACAGGAACCGAATTTAAACGCCGTTCCCAGCAGCCACAATTTAAAGTGGGGGATAAAGTTTATTTGTCAACTAAATATTTAAAGTTACATTTACCTTCTAGAAAATTAAGTCCAAAATTTATAGGGCCTTTCAGATGATTAAAGTAATAAACCCAGTAACTGTAAAACTAAATCTCCCTAGGTTATTGGGGAAGGTATATCTGGTGTTTCATAGTAGTTTATTAAAGCCAGTTGTCGATTCTTCCTTGAGGCCAGCAGAATATGCACTAATGAAGCCTTTGGTTGCGGCTTTTCTCCGCATTTGGAGGGCTTCTCACTGAGTCATCAAATGCATCAAGAAAGACACCAGGCTGGTTCTATCTCAGGTGAACTGCCCCGACCACGCTCTCGGGGAAGCTCTTTTATTGAATACACATGGGGATACGTCACAAAGGAGAAAGTTTCATTTCATCAACATAACATAAGAGTAAAAGTTTTAGTGGATACATTGTAGCATCCAATCACAGTGTTTAATGGATACAAAGTAACCAATCAGCACCTGCAGTCCAGTTAGTAGCTTCTGGTGTCGTGTAGCCGGGTAACGTTCTTTTGTTCCTGATACCTGTTTTACCTGGGTGATGTTCTTTTGTTCTGATACCTGCTTTCAGCCTATGTGAGGCCTGGCATGTATCGAAGACATTGCCTACGTGAGGTCTGGCATATGCCAAGACCATTTGAGGCTGATTCATTACTGCATTTGGTTATTGCAGGGCATGAACATGATGAAGTTATGAAAATTTTGGATTCTAGGATTTTCAGGGAGAAGTTACAATATTTAATTTATTGGAAAGGCTATCACAAGCAACTTGAATTAATAGCTGGAAAGTAAATGCTGATAGATTGGTGGGGAAATTGCATGAAAAATATCCACACAATCCAAAACTGAATTCTGTAGGTGGCAGAGGAGGTTAAAATGTGCGTTGTATGATTGTGTTTAACCTAATTTCATTCTTTGTGTATTTTATGTCGTTGCAGGGATTTCTTTTTGAATAAGGGAGGGCAGCCTGTCAAGCCTGAAATTGACATATGTGTAGCCATTTTAGTTAGGCTTAATATATATTCTTTTCCTTACTTTCTCTGTGGCAGTCATGGGGAAAGGGTTTCAGGCTTGCCACATTCCTAAGGGGGGAGGAGTGGAGATAAAGAGAGTGTTTTGGTTAGGTGATCTTCCTTCCATGGGAAATGATCTGTCCTTGTTTGGGCCTCTTGAGGTGGAGATTTATGACATCAAGCATCATTGAATTATTTCTATTGGAGAATGTGACTTTTGGGGTTGTTTCTAACTTGTAATATGGTGGAGTAATTCCGGGTTGTGTCAGATCCGGAATTATCATGGACTTTGCCAATTTGATGCTTTCCTATATAAAAGAAATCTTTTTTGAAGATGGACTTTGTATTTTTCTTTTTAAATGGATTTCATCACTTGGAAACCTGACATCGGGTGCAATTCAAGGTGCTGGTTGTCACCTTTAAAGCCCTTCATGGCTTGGGACAAGGTTATCTGAGAGAACGTTTCTTGCCGGTCACATCTACCTGACCCATTAGAGTAGGGAGGCAGGGAATGTTGTGGATCCTATCCCTGAGGGAGATACACCTGGTGGGACCCAGAAGAAGGGTCTTCTTTGTGGTGGCTCCCTCTCTCTGGAATATCATTCCCCCAAATATTAGAATGCCCCCCTTACTAATACTCTTCCAGAAGACATTGAAGACCTGGTTCTGCCAGTGGGCATGGGGAACCCAGAGCGGGATAAAGCCCATCAAATGGCTTGTGTCATCTGCTGTTGTCAGGGTGGGGGGAGTTGGCGGGGTTGATTTATTTATTTATTTTCCCCAGATTTTGTTCTATTGTACTTTATTAATTTATTTAATTCTTTTTGTTAATTTTTATTGTTTTTTATTTTTTTCATTTTAAATATGGTTTTACATTCTGTAAGCTACCTTGAGTCACCATGGGTGAATAATTAGCAATCTAAATAGTAATAGTAATAATTTCTCAGGAGCATTTGAACAATTTTTACCAAGTTATAGATTTCAAAATGCATTTTGAGTGGGTGTGACATAACAGAAAAAAATACATGGTAGGAATAAGTATCTTTATTTATCTACGATTTAGATAAAGAAAAACATGATATCACTTGGGGTATGTTTTATTAATTGTAAAGACATTCATACTATTATGGTAAACGTGAATATTGCCAAATACAGCAATGATGTTCTAAATTTGAAAGTGAAAACATTTCATTCAATTGAAAATAAAACATTAGAACAGAAACACAAAATTGAAAGGACTGCGTGCAAGGCACCCTGTTGATGTAGTTGCAGCTGTGTGAAATCTGATTTTCTAGGAGCAGCAGTATCACACAAGAGGTCTACAAGTTAATGAGAACCAAACTGAACATCACCTTCTTCCATGAAATCTCAGTTGTATGACTTTGGGTCATTCATTAATCCTGAATTCATCTGCTTTACCAGTTGTTGTGAGAAATAATTGGTGGAAGAATGCCATCTTGGGCTTTAAGAACAAAAAAAAAAATGGGATATTAATCAGAGAGATAATTAAAATGCTCTTGTTGATGAGAATGTTATGAGGTTAAATGGCAAATTCAAGTGAAGGAAGCATATCCTTTGCCATTCTAAGGATTTTGAAATCTCCGATAATTCTTCCATAATTCTTTTAGTAAAGATGGAGACTGCTGACATCTTTCCTTACTTTCCTCATTTTATAATCTGTGATCTCATGCAATTTCAAAAGAAGTCAATTTTCAATCTGCTTTATTTATAGTTGATGTTGCTCATGAAATCTTCTAACCAGTAAATAATCTAACTGGAGTTTATTGGGGAGAAAAAGTTTTAAGCAATACATTTGTTTTACACTTTGGGGAAATATTTGGATAGTTTCCCAATGATTTGAGAAATGTGTATATACTGCTACTTCACTGCATTAGTTGTTAAATTTAACTCAGGTATGGAACTGGTGTCTTACATACTGAGCAGAAAGCTACTGCTACTGCCTTTTAATAAACCACATAGAGACAGAAATGTTTCTTTGGCCAAATTTCATATAAGAAAAGCTCTGTTCATAGGTACTAAAGATTTATTGAGGAATACTTTGGAGTTGTATTAATAAAAAATATTTTGGTGATTCCATTTAGAATGCAAGAGTGTAAATAGGAATGAAATGTTTCCACTGTCATAGTGCTGAATAAATACAGTGTATTTTATATTCATGCTTTGTTAGTTTCATGATATAGTCCTGCAGTCAAATCCCAGTAATTCAAATAAATAGATAAGTTTGTGGATACAATGATAGACATCTTAGGTCTTCTGCAGATTTCTATTAGATTGACACAAATTTTGTCCAGGGTCCTAACTATGAAATACTGTTTTCCAACATTTGCTATAACAGGAGTAATGGAGCCCTCTACTACTCTCTGATTTTCACAGGAAATATTGTTATTGCCATTTTAAATATATAGCAATATGCAGCCATGCAGCATCATTTTTTCCCCTTTCATTCAACAAGTTTTCCAGTATTGCCCATATGGACAACGATAATCACTAAGAACTGATTTCCAAACTGGATTCTTTTATTGGTTTATGTCCCAGAAGGACTTACATTTTTAGTTGTTGTAGACAGGAAGAACTGCAAACCATCTGTTCAATATAATTTGTTAGCAATGGATGTCCTGTTCTATCAACACTATTTGAAGATCAAGAATAAGACAGCTGTTTCTATTGTTCAACCTGATACAGTAGCAGAGACTTTTGGTGAGACTTTATATGTGTATTTGTGTGTGTAAGAGAGGGAGACAGGTTTCTGTGTGAACGCCAGCATGAAATAGGTTCTCCTTTTACATTTTCTCAAAATTAGTACATATAAGGACAAATGATGAAGTATTATTTGCATTGATTCTATATTTTATTTCTTAAATGGCTTACATGTTTCAGCTAATGGAATACTCTACCTGACTCTGTGGTTTCTTCCCCAAACCCTAAAAACTTTAACCTTAGACTTTCTACTATTGACCTCACCCCTTTCCTAAGAGGTCTGTAAGGGGCGTGTATGAGCACACCAAAGTGCCTACCCTCCCTGTCCTATTGTTTCTTTTCTTTTATTTTTCTTATATGTACTCATTTCTTGTATTCATAACTATTGTTTATCCTTATACCAATTATCTTGAAAGCAATTGACAAATCAATCAAATAAATAAATAAAATAAATAATTAAAATGATGTCTAGTAATCTCTGCTATAAAAGTTAATTTCCCCATCTTGCATCTTACTTGCTTAGTTTGTATATAGGAAGAAAGGTTTGGGGAAAATAACTTGTCACCCATTTTCCTTTTGATGGTTGAACTCTCCCTTGGGATTCCTTTTACTGGTTCTTCAATTTATCATTACTTTCTTTCTAAGTGCTCCACAAAACTGTCCTTTTTTTGGTCACATCCACTACCTCATCCATCAACTGTTTTCTTTCCTCTAGTTACTTTAGTTTTTGTCCTCTTCCCATACCTCCAGCTTCTCTTTAATCTTCTGGGGCCAGCTTGTCAGGGAATGACACCAGCCATGGCAACAGAAAGTGATGAAAACTAGCAAAAAGTACTCCTCTATTATTCCTTCCAATTTAACATTTTATTGAGTTATAAAATATTGTAAAAGACAAAAGTAATTAGAAACGCAGTGGGGAGGAAGAGGGGGAAGAGAAGTGAGGAAGGATAAGAAAAAAAGAAAGAATAAGAAGCATTGATTTTCAACTCTTTCTGTTGCAGTAAATAAGGCATTAACATCAATTCACAACTTTTTGCTTTTTCATAATGATATATTTCAGTTAGCTTTCAATGTATCTCATGGCAATTTATTGGATCATCTATCTGGCTAAGATGAAGGGCAGAATCATTCTTAATTTCTTGTTAAAGGCAACTGGGTGAAAAAAGGTTTGAAAGATTTTACTGATGTAGTTGGCACCCCCACATTCCACCTTCATATGGAAAAAGGGGGCTGGAAGCTTAAGGTCTCTTTATGAGTCAATGCAACTAAAAACAAATTCAATGTTTGAGGAATTAAATTTGTTCAGCTACCTGACAAATATATAAAAACATTAAATCTCCTCTGAGACAAGCTCTTGATTTCATGAGTAATGTATACATCCATAATGTTTTCTTGGCAACAGTCTGAAAGTGATTTGCTATGGCCCTTCTAGGAGGTTTTTTTATTATTATTATTTTCTAATCTTGCTTATAGCTCTTGTATTCCTTGGTATTCAAGTATTAACTAGTCATGATCCTGGTCAAGGGATAAGTTGAGAGAAGATTGACTAACTGATACTACCTGTTGCAACAAAATATATTCATTTAAAAAGAGTAGATAGACCTTTGCATACGTTTCAAATGTTATTTTGGGGAAAGTTGACATTTGTTTTTTCTCCACTGATTATTGGCTGTTGTTTAAATTGGTAATCTGTGTTTCAGGTTTCAGAAAAATTTCCCACCTTAAATAAAATTTCATCCTACAAACATATGAACTTCCTTTCTTGAGGTGTTCCACAGTATTGCACTAGGCATGTAAATATTATTTTCACTATTTAGGGGCCCTTAATGGCATTTCAATGTTGTACAACAAGGATTCCTTTTTCACTTTTTCTCTGGGAATGTCTTTCAATCTAGAGCTCTTTACATAAGAGAAATTTAGCATTCTGAACCAAAAAAATAACAGCTGGGGAGTGGAATGTTGAAAGCAGTGTCTAAATTCTATCTCTGTGTTCCTCACCACACAGGAAAATTACTCCGGTGACAGGAGGTAATAAATTTTGGAGTCTCAAAATTGATTATATGACTACATAAGGGAATATTAAATTCAATATACCATATGAAGTCAAAGCTCTAAGCAGCTGTGTGAAATTCATTACAGTATGTGTGCTGTTCAGCAACCTGACTAAAATATTGGTTGTCTCAAGCCAGTTTTTGGTTGACAGATGTCTCTGACAAAAGATCATCATAACCAGCCCTAACTTGGTATGCTACAGAGGATTTAATCAGGAAATAGGCTGGAATATGCTGAACAAATTAATTGCAACACATTCTAGCAGTCCTTGCCAAAGATCTGGTTGTTTCTCCTGCTTGTCCTATAACATTAAGTATATGAACAGTTGAATAGACAGGGTCAGTTCATTAATGAAGGACCTTACAAACACTTTTGAAGGACTACATTTAATCAATTAAAAATCTGGAAAAAAGCAAGATTTTTCAAATTAACAATATATCTAACTGAAATATTTTGCTACTAAAGATTTATTAGATCTCCTTTAGAGACATTTTTCCAGAGTATCAATGAGTATATATTCCAACAATTAGAGATGTAATGATTGTGGTCTCAATATACAATCTGACATTAAGAAGGCTCATCTGGAAAACACATTGATACCAGCTTAGTGCTGGTGAAGATTTATATCTAAAAATTGTAGGTTGCCTTTTCTGAGAGCTTCATTTTAATCCTGCAGTAACTACAGCCTGAGCTGCTTGCAGACACTAATCTCTCTACAAAATGAAATATTATCAAGTTCTAGGGAACTGTGATTGACAGTAAGTCTAATAATTTCATTTTAACAATGAAAATAACTATGATTAGTCTGAGACACTATTATTAATAACAATATATTGTCAATATATCAAAAATATCAGATTTTGTTGGGATCTAGACATGTATATTTTACAATTTGACCATTCTCTTCATTGACCAAATTCTTGGAAAGTGGATATGTTATGAGTTTTCAAAGGACATTCAGAAAAAAATTAAGAAAACCAATCCCATCTAAAAATCTTACTATGCATCCATTTCTTCTGCTATGCCATTGACACAATTCTTTTTTTAAATCCCTATACAGCTAATTTTTGACCTGCAATAGTTCATTTAGTTCAAAGTTACAACTGGACTGAAAAAAAGTGACATGCTCGTTTTTCACACTTACAACCATTGCAGCATGTCCATTGTCATATGATCAAAATTGCAATGCTTGGCAACTGGTTCATATTTATTATGGTTGCAGTATCCAGGAGTCAAGTGATCAGTTTCTGACAAGCAAAGTCAATGCGGAAGCCAGATTCACTTAACAACCATGTTACTATGGGCCACAGTGGTACAATGGTTATAGTACAGTACTGCAGGCTACTTCTGCTGACTGCCAGCTGCCTGCAATTTGGCAGTTCAAATCTCATCAGGCTCAGGGTTGACTGAGCCTTCCATCTTTCCAAGATGGGTAAAATGAGTACCCAAATTGTTGGGGAAAATATGCTGACTCTGTAAACCACTTAAAGAGACCTATAAAGCACTGCAAAGTGGTATATAAATATAAGTGTTATTGCTATTAGCATGTACAAGCTCACCGTATGGAAGCAAAGACCTGGTCATAGCTATTGCTACTAACTTAACAAATGCAATGATTCACTTAACAACTGTTGCAAGAAAAGTCATAAAATGGGACAAACTCATTTAACAAATGGTTTGCTTAGCAACTCACATTTTGCGCTCAGCTGTGATTGTAAATTGAGGACTACCTATATTGAAACTGTGCTCACAATAAAATAAATGTATATTCAAAAGTAAACTCATTAGTTATCTTATGCTTAATGCCAACTAAGGAAATTAAGTAATCTTAATGTCATATTTCATACTATTGCCATTATTTTCTTTCTTATCCTCTTTTCATTTGCAATTGCTTCAGTAAATTAGTAAATTCAGTAGATCATGTACTCATGACAGAAATTAAATCTCTTATAATTGCAAAAAAATCATATTTAAATAATAATGGCATTAAAATAAACAAAATATTTCTATAAATAAAATATTACAGCAAAATAGTAGGCTGTCAGCTTTATAAAATATTTATTTGGAATAAATTCATTCTTTCTTGTAGAAACCAGGTATCATACAAAAAGGTAGTTTTTTTACTTAGATTCTTTTCTGACATTATAATTCACCTGTCACCTTTGCATATATCATGTGCTGAGGATAATATGAAAACTTTTCCCTTCAAATGTGAGTTTTTATACCACAAATCCAACAACTACAAGTGGTTGTTTTCATCACATAGAGTATCTCTAAGAAAAAGAGAATGACGTCTGAGCAAAACTCCCCTAAACAATTTTCTTTGAAGTCAACAACCCCCATTGTTTGATAATGAAATGAGAAGATAGAAAAGATAGGGAACTATTACTTGGCAATACAACTTCTGATCCATTGAGATTTGTTTTTGCAGCCTAATTTTCACTGTTTCTGGCAACATTCTTAGAAGATCATTCCAAGGTCTTTTGCATAATATTGAAAGGAATACAGCTTCTCTGGGTACTGTTTATCTTTGCTTGCTTGTATTATTATTTTTTTCTTTTAGCTTCTAGTGCAACTGTATCTAATGCAATTGGTGGGATTTGGATTTTAAGAGAAATACACATGAGTGTGCAACATTTTCAATTTCCTTTGAATAACTGAATTTAGGAAGAGGGTCTATAAAAGGAACAACTGAAGACAGCAAGTAAAAATAAATAAATAAAGTCCACATTCTGGACAGAGAGGACCACTTATTTGAAAGAGGAATCAAAGAGCACATCTACATTAAAATCTAACAGCCTCTCACAACAGATATGGACAACAGTCCTTTCAGCACTTCCAGGAAGGTTTCACACCCATTTGCACTATTCACTATCCCCATTGACTCTGAGGGTAGAGATAAACCTCCAAGTGGCCTCAACGATTCTCAGGGAGTGTGCTAATGATGAGATGACTGCAAGCATACAATTCCTTCCATTCTCCACCATTCAATCAGAAGTTGAAAAAGGTTTTGGGATAAGTAGTAAAATATGTTCAAGGGAAAACAAAGGAAGTTCAGTTGCCTGTTGAAAAAGTATGTTTGGGACAACAATGACCTGGATAATTGAAAATCTCCATAAATATTTCTGGTATTGTTTAAATGTTGTTTGAGTAGGATTGTAGTTCGATTATTTAAAGAGAGAAAAGGGACAATTAGTTTAAAGCAAAATAAAATATTTAAATTAGGTGTAATATTTACAAGAATTATATGGAAAATATATTATACTGGACTGTCATGACCATGTTGAAGTCTGAACCCGAGGAGGAAGACGAAGAGCTGACAGGTAATGGGATATGTGGCTCCATTGGCTGTGGAGAAAACTGGGGAAGGGCAAAGTCAGACTGGGCAGAGCAGGATAGAGGTAGAACAAGGGAGAGGGAGTTTAGAGGAAGACCTGGGCCCACCCCCTCTTCATCCTAGGGCATACAGGGAAGAATGGAGAAGAGAGCAATGTGGATTGTGTGGCTTACAGGGGAGGAAAGGGCCCTGATTCCCTTCACTAGGCACACCTGGGAAAAGCGTTTAAATGAGAGGCAGCTGAGAGCTGCATTTGCTGGGAACAAACATGAATTTATCTTGTGTTGATTGTGGTTATTTGCATTCCTGGCGTCCTCCCAACTGGATTGGATTTACTGTTGTGCTATTTCCCTTCTGGAACTTCTTATCTTGTCCTGCTGGATTAATTACCTCATCTTGCCTTGATTGGGCTTATAGTTAAAGTTTTCTATTGACAATGTTTTGGACTTGAATCTCTGCAGCCAAAGTCTGTTCCTGGAGAGCTTTTCTCCAGACCAGAAGGTAACCACTACGTTAGGGCAAAGGATTCCTACTTATTATCTGGCTGTGTTGCCTTTGTGCCACACCCGGGGTCATCACATGGACATATCAAAGTAAATGTTGAATGATTTGATACTTAAAATGGATATGCAAACAATAAACCAAGAGAATAACCTGAATATATTTCATTGGATTTACAAAAGAGATTTGTTAAATTTTGGACGAACTTGGGGAACAAAGAAAAAAAATGAAAAGAAATAAAGTTCTGCAACATTGATGTGATTAAAAATTATCTGATAACCATTAATACACTTTATCTGAAATCAGGATTTATGGAAATGTTCCTTAAAAAGAACTGGGATATGGAACTGGAAGGCATAAATCATTTGTTGTATTTAAGAGAAGGTGCTATCTTATTAAAGTTGTTTATACTTATGATGAAATCATATTTATTTTTATTTACTAAATTCCTATTTTTCTTTCTTTCAAATTTCTCTAGTTTTTCTTTTCTGCAGCTTTTATTTTTATTCTTTATTTGATTAGTTTGTTAGTTTTTAATTGTAATTAAATTATTCCTTTCCTTTACTCTGTTGAATAGTGGTTGCTTTGTGCTTCTAGAGTGGATCCAAATCTGTATGTGACTGGCTTCTCTGAATTCTGTGATGGAATGTAGTAGGGCAGGAGGGAAAGGGTACCTATTGCCCAGCTCAGCACCTACTCCCTATGGAATATTTTCATAAGGGAAACTACATTGTGCTTTGCTTTCATATTTTTTTTAATTGAGAAGTTAGCAGAAAACATTTGCATGAATGCATGAACTGTACAACATGGCCTTGGCAAAGCTAATCACTTATCTCCTTAGCACATCTGTGTCCAAGTATCCAGCAGCTAAACTACTTGGAGTTTTCTGTGAACCATCTATAGCCCAAGGCTCTGTTTTCTTTTCTGCTCACTTTTTGCAGATTCCTTCTTTCACTTTATCTGCCTCGGGCTTTTTTCTGACTTTTCTCCCATAAGATGGATCATCTGGCCCTTGGCTCTCCTCGTCACTTCATGCCTTTCCTTGTCACTCCAGTAGCATTTCCTGCTAAATGTAAAACCTTCTTCCCCACCCACCCACCCTGTTTATCTGGTCTGGCTTCTTTTATTCTTTTTTCCTTACAAAGCCTATGTACTCACTTGCCGATGAACCTAAGGATTTTTTTTAATTTTTGCAACTGGCTATGTGCCTAAAGTGTGCGCCCAATAGACCACTATGAGTAGAATTAACCTTGATGGTTGTCTGTAACATTTTTCTATTTCAAAGAAGTTCTTTTGTGCACAGTTGGGATCTACCATTCATAAAACAGAGAAAAATGAAGGAAATGGAAAAGGACAAAGGTAATAAGGTAACTTTAATTTTCCTTTAGGGAGAAATAATTCTATATTAAATTAATTACCCTTTAGGGGAAAAAGTCACCTCCAGGTAACTCTGTCTTTTCCATACATTTGCAATTTCTTTCTTGTCCCTCAAGAAATGATTGCACAACTTATATCAGTAATAAATAATTATGATTGATTGGCTTAGCTTTTTGAAATTATTCAAGAATGTTGGGGAACAGAAATTTGCTTTGCAATGATAGAAGTAGCTTAATAAAATGTATATTGTAATTTTTTTTGTTTAACATAGGTAAATTTATAAATTTGCCCTAAAATATATAGCTTTTAATCTTTCTTTAATGTAATGGCTCTGAACTTGTACTTACATCTGTTGGTCAGAGTACCCATAAGAAACTAAGATTTAATCAGTGAAATTTAATGGAAAAACTCATTAGAAGAAGAAGGTTATAGCAGCTTCCAGAACTAAGTTTCATTCAGATGCAGAGTAAACAATTAGGATATAACCAAGCTGTGATTTAAATGTGTTTATGGAAAAAATATCTAGGCATTTAATTTTTTTTTCCTTTGGAATGCATAGGATATAAACCGCTCATCTTTAAAAATGTTTCCTGTTTGTCTTCTATTTGACTTTGAGATCCTTTGAATTGCACAAACATATCATACTCTATAGACTTCTAGGTGAAGAAGATTATAAATACAACATTATAGCCTGGAATCTCATAACAGAGGCAAGAGGTTTTTTTAAGTTGCAATATACATTTCAAATATTTTTCTTAAATTTATATTAAAAAAAGCCTCCTTGAAAGTTGACCACCTAAACTGCACATAGCAATCTGTTTGTGTATGTCCATCTGTCTGAATTTGGGAATAAGAGAGTTGAGCAAACATTTCCTTGGGGCAAGTTTCTTGTGGGAAGCATAACCAGAGAAGCATGACTGATAACTTCTCATTTTCAGAATCTCTAGAGTTATCAGCAAACAGTGAAGAGACGATTTATGAGATGAAGGATATAAGTGATTTAAAAAATACACTTGCAAAGAATGCAAAAGAAGATCAGAAGAATCTATACTGGCATTCATAATTTAAACAGAGCATTTAAAAGCAGTTATTTTTTTTATTTCTGAAGGAACTAAAGGAATTGAATCAAGAAGTTGGAAGCCTGTAAATCAGCATGATAGCAAGATGAGGTTACCCAGAAACAATAAATGTAGACCCATTTAAAAAGCTGCACAAAGTTATTTGGATATGTTTTGAACTTAAATTGTATATGAGTAGTATCGCTGATCAACACAGCAATCTATTACCATAATAGCAATAGCACTTAGCGCTTAGAATTATATACCGCTTTACAGTGCTTTACAGCTAAGTAGTTTACAGAGTCAGCATATTGCCCCAAACAATTTGGGTCCTCATTTTACCCATCTTGGAAGGATGGAAGGCTGAATCAACCTTGAGCCTGGTGAGTTTTTAACTGCCAAATTGCAGGCAGCCTGCAGTCAGCAGAAGAAGCCTGCAGTAAGTGCACTCTAACCACTCTGCCACCGTGGCTCATAATGTTGTGGATTCTGAGCTGGTTCCTACAATATGGAAAATAAGGTCTGTCAAACTGAAATGATGAGCCACGGTGGCTCAGTGGCTTAATGATACTGGAGATGGTTTCAGCTCTAGTAGTTCAAGCCCTACCTTTGGATGGCAGGATGAGCTCCTGTCATTCACCTTAGCTTCTATCCACCTCCACCAAAGATATCACTTTGGTGGAGAGATGAATTGCTGCTCTGTGCAGTCAGTCAGATTCCTGTCAGTTCTGAACCTTCCTGATTAGCACCCACTTGAGAGGCAGCTCTGGGAAGGGAGAGAGAATTGGATGACATTGCAGGAAGAGCCACTTGTCTTTCTCTCTGTTGAAAAGCCAGTTTGGCCTCTTGTTGATGCACCTTGAGAAGTATGAGAGCACTTCCTGTAGCAGGGCTTGGATCTTGGCAAGCCAAACAATTACTCTGCAATAACATTGCGGTGTCCTGGCTACTGTAACAACGCCATATGCTAATAATAATTGACGTGATCATATTTTAAGAAACCTTTCACATACAGTATTGATTGCTGGAAAATGGAACAGTGGAGGATATATAAAAGGTGATTCTTAGAGGAACAAAAACCTTGAGTATAATTTTTTCTCAGACTGGGCAAATGTCTCTGAGTAAACACAGTGCTTTCCTGTAAAGGTCTCTTCTATATTGTAGATTGCAAAGCTTTTCCTCTTTTAATCTAGGATACAGAATGCTTGACTGTCATAAACTCCCAAGAGCTGCTGAATGGCATATTTTAGAAGAAAAGGTTTGCAGAATAATATTCTTGTTAGGCTGTGTTATTTATACAATACAAAGAGGCTTTGTGCATTAGAGAAAGGTCCTGTCTTCTGGGCATTCATAGTTGAAGGCTGTCCTACTGATATATATTAAAGCAGTGAAGACTTCAAAAATTATTCAGAAAAAGTGGTTTGGACAGACCTCATATAAGTACAACTTCTTTCTGATTTTCTTTAAAGCAGGCTGACTTTTCTGAAACTCCCATGTGAGTATGACAAAAGAAAAAGATGGCACTGTTTTAAGAGTTGCATTAAATTCTGATGAATAGACTTCTTAAAATAGGTGGGCCTCTGTCACTTCCTTTATGTCAGTTCAATCCGAGGAAAAAAATTGTGGCATTATCATAAAGCCAATTTCTAATTTGTTTTCCAGTGCAGGAAGGTACCTGGCCTAATTGATGTCAAGGCTAGGAACGTTTTTTGGTTTATTGCTGAAATTCACTCCAGCCTAGACAGCTAAAGGGGAAGAATGCTAGGAGTTGTACTTCAGCACAGATTTTTCTCCTTAATGTAAATTGTGTTGTTGATTTATTTTAAAAAAATCTTATTTTTTTAACATTTATGTTAAAAATGTTTACTGATTTGTGGAATTAAGTATACATCAAATAGCCAAATATAAAACAATTGTTACTATGCATTAAAAAACTATATATTTTAAGAAATCTAATCTGATTGTTGTTGTTTTTAAAGAAAACCTGTACTAAGCTGTCTAGAGAACAAAAGAAAGAAAATGGCTCTCTAGGGGTGTATCTGTGGGTCCATAAAAGCTCAAAAAGCTCAATTGTACTTACATCCTTATTGTGATTCTGGAGAAAGGAGAATAAACTCATAAAGAAAGAATGGGAAAAGAGAAAAATACATCCCAGTGGACAAATTTCAGAAATTTAGATGGATACATTAGGATGCAAAATCAAATATATTGTTGCATTAAACAAAATGCATATATGTCCAATTACCTTTTTATATACAGTATGCTGCACAACTTCAAAAACGAGGAAAACTGACTCATTTAGAAATCAGATGTTTTAATCTTTTGCACGTGCAATAGAAGCAGAAGTCCTAAAGGCATTTCATTATACAATACAGAGTTTTCTTTTTTGTGGATATGCTTCATCTCGTCAGATACATGGACAGTGAAAAAGAATAAAGCAGCTGTCCTATTTTGCAAGTTGGCTAGAGTGTAACATATCCTCAAACTAAATAAGAGAGAATTCTATGGGTTTTCTAATCTGGTTTAGGTTTCCTACATTCTCAGTTCTGAATACTGATCAAAGAAGTAGTGTGGATGTTTCACTGAATGGAAATTATCTGCAAGTAAATGTTGAGATGAATTAATTAATTGCATTGACTGTTGTTTGGTTCACTTTGTTGTAAAAAGCTGGATGCCTTTCTGAATTAATTCTCTTTTCCCTCTTGCTCTCTTTAAAGAACACATTTCTTAACTAGGACTTCAAAAGTCCTTTTTTGTAGCGGAGATTTTTAAATGACAATTCTCTTTAAATTTCAGTTTGATCATATTAGTCAGCCTTGTGGAAATTCTAAAGTACTGCAGAAATGAACTGTAGAATAAGGCATATGTTTTGACAGTATAACAAATGGAGAAACTATGAGATAATCTCCTGTGACAAGAAATATCCCTTTATGCCTTGAAGGCAAGGATTTACAGTTAATATTTATGGTTCTTTGAGTGTAGTGTGCACTGAACAAAACTATTTATAAGAATAAAAAAAATGGATGCTAAGTACTTTAAAATCACATTATTAAAAATAACTTTGGCTATGAATCATCCAGGAAAATCTGCTTAAGAATTCCATATTGTTTCTTTACACTGTGTTTCACAAACTATTCTCTACTTCCAGGAATGTGGACCTCTGTGGTATTGGTCCAATACTGTTCTTGAGACATCTATAGAAATCCTAAAAGTTTCTTCAGCAACCACTGTTAGTGTATATCATGTTCGTAGACAACAATCCTATTTTTAGGATTAACAATCCTATTTTTAAATAAATTAAACCACATTTATAGAATATGCTAGAATTCAAATGCTCCAAATGCAGTGCCATTTGTCCGTCTGAATATATTTAGTAAATGTATTTTGTAATAAACTTGATCTTGCTACGCAGTCAAGATCAAGATGGAATTGACTTTATTTACACTACTTTCTCCATCATTGGGTTTCAATACTTTTCTATTGGGATCTAAATGAGGAATTTGCCAGAACATTGTTTTAACAATGTACTTATACATTTACTGAACATTATTGCTTACAGTGTTACAAAAAAAGCTATAATGCAAGACTAAAGCAAGTCTTCTTAGTCTCTGTAGCCTACTCTAAACTCTTTGAAGTCTCTTTCTAGAAATTTTGTAAGTCCATGGAATCATTTGGACATTCCTGAAATAGAATATCAGGATGACATGGAATATACCAAGAACATTAGGGTTGTTATTGATTAGATCAGGTGGCTATGTAGTCCGTCATTCTTTTCCATATTGTCCAGCCAAATGAGGACAATAGTTCCTTCCTGCTACAGATCCAGCAACTGATATAGAAAGGTTTTGAAAGCATCATGCAGCCATCAAGACTAGTAGCAATTAACAACATTATAGTCCATGATCCACTGTTAAAGTCATATAGAATGATATATGCACTACATAAAGCACTACATCTTTTGGCAGTAAATTATTTCATTCAACTATATCTGAAAAGTATTTTCTTTCTCTGTCCTAAATCATCCCAATTTGAAATAGAGGACTGTCCCTTGAAAGCCCTTCATATAACTTCCATAAAGCAGGAATATAGCTATGCAAATTGAAGTGGCATGCAAACCCTCCTATATTTGACTAATTCAGACCCTGAAGCAGAATCCATAAAGAAGTCTTGCCCATTTTGAATTCCGCTTGGGCACCCAGTCCTAGGATTGTCCAACTGATTTATAAGTTCAGCCCTTATTATCAAGAATCTTTTTTGCAACAAATATTTCCTTACATTTTTATTTCTTTATGTATTTATTTACTAATCAGGTTTATACAGCTACCCATGTCACAAAAGGTGACTCTGGGTGGCACACTACAGTCAGAGAAAGCAACAGATGTATATAAAAAAATCCATATTAAAAAAATATATATATTGTAAAAAACAAATATACAAACTCCAAGGAAAGGGAGAATAAAAATTGCCACCTTAACAACCACCTAAGTGTGTCTTTACTGTCCTGGGATCACCAGGCCTGATGATTAACCAAATCTTGAAGACCTTCCAACTTCAAAAGAACGGGGCTAATCTAATTTGGGGGGGAAGGGAAGGCTTAATAAGGCAAAACCCACAGCAGAAAAGGCATATCTCCTGAAACCTTCCAAATATTCTAGCTGATGGTACTGCAGCATGCCTTCTCTATCAGATCTAACAGGGCAGATTGATGTAATCAGAAAGAGGCAGTCCCTCAGATAGCATGGTCTTATCAAAGATATCATTTCCAAGTCACTATCGGAACCGTAATTTGCTATTATGGTATAACATATCCAACAAAATAAATAGTCCAAATACTATGTACTTTAATTAAGTACACAGTAATTAATCTATGTACTATATTGTACTTTGTATGTACAAGTTATAACATACAGATTCACAAATATGTATTCTATTTAGATGGTGCTAAATTATAACTCTCTGCAGTCCTATACACTGTGACTAAGAGTTCAGTAACATTTGGTTTCCACTATATTGTACACACAACATTATATATTTGTGTTGGGAAACATTTCTATCTTCCTATGGAACATGGAGCTTAATATCCTACATTTACAAATCAGACAGAAAAGAAAAACAAGAAAGGAGCTAATATTATTAATAAATGTTGTTTATAAATAGGCTCTGAGAATGCCTTTTTTAAAAAATACAAGCGAACTGGAAGTCCACGTGGTGTACAGCAGCTTAATTGATAGAAGTTTAACTCAAGAAATTCTTAGTTCAAATTTTCCTTCAGGGGCACACTCAACATTTTAGCTAAAATATTCATTTTGCTTACTTTAATAAAAACAATTTCAGTTTTCTGTAAAGGCCTAGTAATATCTCTAACTTAGAATCAATATATTCTATATGTGATATAACTTTGTTCATGCCTTAGGTAGTTTAGCTCTTTTCCTCCTGCTTTTAATTTCAATTAAATATGTTATTTCAGGAGTGTTTGTGTGACACTGTTTGAGTCTGAACTCCTCTGGAGTTCTTGCTGTTACTATCTTTTCCTCTGGGTCTAAAAGACAATTCAGTTGATATCTTGCTGTTTATAGAATTCAGTTTTGTTACATTATACAGTTGTGCAGATCAGTAACAATCCATTTTAAAGCAGAGCTTCATTTTGAAAAAGTGAGTCATTTTGATTTGTTTCAATGAGCACTATGATCCAGATTTTTTAAAAAAGATGTAAATGTAATTTACATGTATTTGTAAAAAAGGCTCTGTATTGTCCAGAATAAAACAATACAACTGTTTGAATTGAGTTGCAAGTTGAGTTGCAACTTTTCATTTCAGAAATTTAGCACTTTGCTTCAAAAGTTGCTTTGGTTGAAGATTTATTGAACTGAAGTGATTTCAAATTTTACAAAGCCATATTACATATTTTCCCCCATTCAGTTGTGTCCAATTCTCATATAATACCTGGACAGGTCCCTGAGATTTTCCTGGCAAGGCTTTTCAGAAGTGTTTTGCCATTCCCTCCTTTTTAGCATGGAGAAAAGTTACTGGCCCAAGACCACCCAGCTGGCTTAATGCCTTAGGCAGGGGCAAAACTCATGGTCTACTTAACTACTATACCAAACTGCCTCTCATCATATTACATTACCATTAATTAATTTATCTCAAGGATGTACAATTAGGTATGTCCAGATATTTTAGACTTAGTTCCATTAATCTAACAATAATAATCAATAATGCTAATTATGGGGGTTGTGGTACAACCTTTAGAAGATAACCATCCTTGTGTTAAGTTAGTGCTATTAGGCAAGCTCCAGTTTAGCTGTATTCATAAAGGAAGCGAAGCATATGAAATTCTTTCAAGCTATGTGGGAACAATGAGATGAAATAAAAAGGAGTGAGGGAAACAAAGAAGTGCATCTGACAGATAACTAAGCATGTCAGAGTGTCTGTACCTGATGAAGAGCAATCAATCACAAGGGAGTACCTTATTTTTATTACTTTTATTTTTGAACAGCTTCTTCATATGACATGGATTTTCTGAGGGGTCCCTTTTGTGGGATGTCACTGTTGTTGAAGACAGGAATTTGTTAATACAATTGAGCTAACATGCTTGAAGACTAATAAGAATTACTTGCTAGTAATTTGTGAAAATTGCTCACAGCTTTGTCACTGCTTTCGTCTCGACTGGGGACCATAAACTTCACCGTTTCTTTAGTGTTTGTTTTGAAGGTTATGGTTTATTTTTCCTGTCGTGTTGCTGCAAAGAATGATCCTGCATTCTAGGTCTGAAGAAAACTACCACAGTGACAGGGGAAAAAAATGATACCAGATTTCAAATTACTCATCCATTCCTATTTCTATAGTAAAAGATTTCTAAATGGAGAGATAAGAAAGCTAAGTTTGCAGTTCAGTTTGGTTTTGGCTGGTGTACTCATCACAACTCCATTAGCAGTAGGCTATCCAAATATGCCTCTGGGTAAACTGCAAGTATCAGATATTCATTATACGTCCAAAAACTCTGCTGTGGAAATAGTATTACAGTAATGTTATTGCATTGCCTGTTTGTACTCCTCAAACTTCAGTAGCAGTGGGAATAGTTTTCATTCTGGAAATCCAAGAATAGAACATGTCTAGAAAATAAAGCAATACCAGTGACATCACTAAAGATAGAAAGATGCACTTTTGAAACTTTACTTTTGAAAGTGTCTAAAAATGATAATTAAATATCATTAGTTATTTTGTACTAAATCCAGTACTTGTGTGAGAATCATGTATTACATCACTGAATAACCGAATGTCCTGAAGGGTACATTAAGTAATGGACAGAATTTATTCAAAATGCATGTAAGGTACTTGTAAGATATGTGATTATCTGCTCATATATGCTTTACAAGGTATCAATTGATATTCTCTCTGAGCAGGTGCATTTTCCAGAAGACCTTGCCATAGTGTGGAAATAAGAAGAAGAAGGGGTATATTTTCCAATTAAAGAATCATTAGCCTTCATAGATGGTTTGCTATGAAATAAAGAGGCCCATTTTCTAAATTAATGCTACACAATAAACAGAAGTGGAAAGGAACTATAATAACTTCATAACCTGTGGACTTCAACTCCCAGAATTCCTGAGCCAGCCAAATTTAGGAATTCTGGGAGTTGAAGTCCACTGGTCATAAAGTTGCCATAGTTGTTCACCTCTGTAATAGATAGTAGCACCAGATGAGAAAATTCAGTTTGCCTATGAAGTGGTCAACCATTTTGGTCTTTTCCTAATTCTGATGATTAATATATTGCTTTTTTTGTTTTTGAAGAATTTTAATGTTATATTTCTATCCTGGCCCTTTTATCTCTCTATTTTGGATTCCCATTGTCTCACTGCACAGAATAAAAGCAAACAGCTGCCACTTTTCACATGCTATGCAGAATTTCACCAAACAAGATATTTCACAAAGGAGAGTCTGAAATGAACTCCAGTGGTGCCCTGCATTTTCCATAGTTTTATATTTCAAAGGGAAGCATAGTTTAGGGGAAAAGTTGCCTCAAGCATTCAGAGTTTGATGTTTAGTGGTAGAGCTCCACTACCATCAGAATATGAAAAGACAACAACAAAGCCTTGAGTGCATCTTTGATTAATCTTTTACTTAGTTTACATATTGTCCTTTTGCTACAGCACTATAAGAACTTTTCCCTGTATTCCTGATGTAAAATAAACATCATCCCAGAGTGGAAAGTGAAAAACAAAAATAAGGTGAAATTCAGGTGCACCCTTTGAGAAGCTTTTAAAGAAGACAATATAATTAATTCTCTCACTGGGTGGATATAAGAGAGACTAGATCCAGTGGGATCTCTGAGTCCATTAGAATTTTAAAGTGGCAGCATTGTTATTGCCTCAGTAAAGCTTCTGGCTGTGTCCCCAGTGAACATACTAGATATAAAAAGAAAATAATAGACTCCCACTGTGTCATGGCAGTACATTGCCTAAGGACCTTGAGGATCGATTCGAATAAACCTAAAGGGCTATATCACAGCGAAACTTTAATTACCTATTCACAGGCTGATACAGCTGGGACTCCATGTGTACATGGGTAATGGAGGCAAAAACTGACCCATTTTAAAGCAATCAATGAAGCAAAAGTTTTTAAAGACTCAAGACAGTGACTTTGGGACTTCCCTGCTGTATATACAAAAGCTTCAAGGTAGAGGTAGAAGTAGAATGCTGTCATTTCCCCCCCCACCCCCATATGTATATTTAAAACCAGACATTCAATGGATATATTCATCAGTCCCAGTTGTGAAGAGAGAAGTGTTAATATTACAAAAAGTTACTTGGCTGTAAAAGCCTGCCTGGGTACAAAAGACAAACAAGTTGCACCATAGACATACAGATGAGCAGCTTGCACCACAAGGCAGAGACGAGTTCCAAATGTAAAAACCGATTTTTGATCCTGCAAATCCATGCAGTAGAATAGCATTAAATAATTTAAAATGGTGATTCAAGTTTCCTTAAGAATTGTGGTGCCGCAGTGGTTAGAATGCAATATTGCAGGCTAATTCTGCCGGCTGCCAGCAATTCGATCTTGAATGACTCAAGGTTGACTCAGCCTTCCATCTTTCCAAGGACAATAAAATGAATACCCAGATTATTGAGGGCAATAAGCTGACTCTATAAATCACTTAGGACTGTAAAGCACTATAAAGCGTTGTATAAATCTAAATGCTATTGCTATTCCTCAAGACAGCTTGCTTTTCTTTATTAACCTCCTGCAATTCTCAGCCATAGAAGGAGCTGGTTCCATTTGTTTAAGGAACTTGAAAGTGATAGTCAACAAGCTGGCATGCATTTCACTTTAATTAAAGATGCACCCCAAAATGTTTTTGCATTTAGATATAATTGTACACAGTCCCTCAAGAATAAAATTATTTAGGAGCAATAAGTTTTATACTTTGAAAATTTTCTAGCCCAGGATTTCTCAACCTTAGCAACTTTAAGATACGTAGGTTACAATTCACAAAATTCCTATCTGGCTGGAGAATTCTGGGAGTTGAATTCCACATACCTTAACATTGCTAAAGTTGACAAATACTGATGTAATCAAGAGTATCCAGCAGTGGGATCCTACCCGTTCCACTACCAATTTGGTGATCACACACACCAGTGGTGGTATTCAGCAGGTTCTGACCAGTTCTGGAGAACTGGTAGCGGAAATTTTGAGTAGTTCAAAGAATCGGCAAATCCTACCTCTGACTGGAGATTTTACACTATCCTTCCCCTGCCACGCTCGCCAAGTCATGCCCACAGAACCGGTAGTAAAAGAATTTGAATCCCACCAGTGGCACAGATGCATCTAACATGGACACACCTAATGCACGCATGCAGCTTTCCACATACCAGCTGAGACCTGCAGTGCCAATCAGCTGAAAGGCTAAAGAAAAGAAAAGCATAGGGGTGGGTGAGAGGGCTGATCCTGCACTTTTCTCTTCTTTCTCTTCTCGGCTGATCATTGGAGGCTTTTTTTACTACCAGTTCAGCTGAACTGGTAGCATACCACCACTGACTCAATCCAGATATACAGAGTATTATTGATATATATACAACCATTTCTTTTTGGGGAAAGCAATTGGTTTGCAATTGCAGAGGATGGTGAAGGAAATTGGGGTTATCTCATTCCAATTTTAGGCCCATGCTCAACATGGGGATGATCTTTGGCAGAACCAGGATAACGTAGTGTAATGTACCTGGTATCTGCATGATCTCTAGCCACTATTCAACACCACCTGTCTTATAATCAGTGATTTCCTAAGCCATCTCTAAGAGTTCACAGTGGATGGCACTGTATTATTATTTTCCATCTTCCTAAGCCCCTTTATTGGGTGGCACTGAAATCTCAATGATTTCTTTACACCTATTCAACATGCACAAGAGACCACTGTGTGATATTATGGAATCAGGTTTCATCAGATTCCTACCTGAATATGTGATGTGGTATATGTGCTTTCCTGCCACTGGAAATGCTTGGATGTAAATAAACAAATCAGAGAACACTGACACGTGAAGAGTTTTTTTTATTTCTGCAGAGACATCTATTTTTGGCTTTAGACAGGTTGTCCTACACCAGATGGCTGCCTGGATATCTATCCTCTGGTGTCCTCTAGGCTTAAAAATGGCTGACATTTTCCTTCTGCATTAGACAATTTGGAGTTAGAATGTCGTGGTTCATAGGATTCTAATTTTGTTCAGAAAACTAATAATCCAACGGAGAGGGAAGTGCTGCTTCTATTTATCCACTTTTCCCACATAATTGATATGTTTCTCAGAATTCACTCAGAGATAATGCTGTCAAAAATTACATCTGCAGCCTAGTAAAGGTAACAGAATCTATAGGATATTAATCTTCCCTGGATGGCTAACAAATAATGTACATGAAGATGTCAATCAGAATAGAGCTGGAAGAGACCTTAGAAGTTTTCTGGTCCAAACTCCTGCTCAAGCAGAAGATCCTAGATAGATAGATGATTGATAGATTGCTAGATAGATAGATAGATAGATAGATAGATAGATAGATAGATATAGTTATCTATATATAAATAGATAAAGATCAAATAGATGTCATGAGAACTCAACAACTAATGTTGATTTAAAATATATTATTATAAAGTACCATTCACAATATTATAATGCTGTAGATTTGGAAGGAGTTAACAGTAAGTTTATACTCTTCAGATATTCTTTTTTTTTTACCTTTGTAAATTAGGCAGAGGATTTTTTAATTGAAAAGACCTTCAGGGCTCCTGCTGGGTATTTTAATATTTCATTGTATAAATGATGTATCATCATCTATATCCACAATGCTGACATTTAGAGCATGTTCCCCCTTCAATGTATTTTTTTAAAATTAAATCCTATCTTTTAATGAATGATGGTTAAATATATCTGAAACAGCCTTGAAAATAGGCCCACAGAGGATAGCATTTTTAAAATAATGCCTGCAGTTTTATAGTATATTATTCCAGCCTGTAATTTTTTTCCCTCCACTGGCCTCTAATTAATTTACCAGCTATTTCTGTGTGCTGGTGTTTATATATAAAATATCAAAGTTGCAAAATCTTCTCATCTTTCATCACTGAGAGCCACAATATTTAGTCCTAAATCTGCATATTACCTCCTAAAAGCTTTAGGTGCAGACCTCAACCTCTTCCAAAAGTTGCCTCTGAATTAATTTTTAATGTGGCAAAAGGGACAGTTAATTAATTTCACAGAAAAGGCAATTAATTGAGTGAATTAATCACACATTGATATTTAAATGAAATAAATCAGTTTTTGTTTTTTCACCCACTACTATTTTAGATTCTTAGGTTAGCATTTAAAGGCCAGGTTGAACCAAGCATCTCCTTCATCTATTTTTGGAAAGTATTCCTGAGAAGTGAAGAATGTCAAAAATATACTCTAAGAATATATATCTTCATCAAGGTCTCTCATGGTTTGGAGGCAGGGGTGGGATTCAAATTTCTTAACAACTGGTTCTGTGGGCATGGCTTAATTTGTGGGTGTGGCTTGCTGGCTGGGCATGACTTGGTGGTCACATGATTGGCTTGGCCATGGCTTGGTGGTCATGTGACCTTATGGGTGTGACTAACTCAATGTCACTCATGTCAAGGAGTGCCTTGCCCTGGCCCTCCCTACCAGCCATCCTTGTCATACCCAGCCTCAACTTTATAGTTCTGTAAAAATGTTGTTCAACCATTTTTTGACTTTATTATCTATGTACTATAGATGTACTTTCATGGACCACTGAAAAAAGGAAATGGCTCACACGCTTTGCTCAAGAGTGTGATAGGCAACAGGCTTTTAAGGGGCTGCCAGAAAGAGGGGGGGGAATGTATCTTCCAAAGCACCAGAAGGCAAGCAAGAAGCAATGGATGGAAACTGAACAAAGAGAGAAGCAAACTAAGACTAAGGAGAAACTTCCTGACAGTGAGAACAATTAACCAGTGGAACTGCTTGCCACCAGAAGTTCTGGATGCTCCAATACGGGATGTTTTTTCTCTGAAATGGTACAGGGTTCTCCCCAAGATCCCTTATAAGTGTATTTCTGTTATTCTGACACTTTTTCCAGAACCTCTACTCATAGTTTAGCATCCTCAGTTTTCCTGCATGAGCATGGGTTTGGACTAGAAGACTTCCATAGTCACTTTCAACTCTGTTAAACACACATGTATTTATGCTCTGAACTATAGACATGTAAACCCTGAAAAATATCTGGGCAAAAGAAAGGCAGTAAAATCACTCTACATGTAGGTACAGTGCAAACTATTAATATATGATAAAAATGGTACAATTAAAAATAATAGCACAGAGTTTTCTCTCTCCCCCCTTCCTTCCTATTTCTTTCTTTCTTTCTTTCTTTCTTTCTTTCTTTCTTTCTTTCTTTCTTTCTTTCTTTCTTTCTTTCTTTCTTTCTTTCTCTCTCTCTCTCTCTCTCTCTCTCTCTCTCTCTCTTTCTTTCTTTCTTTCTTTCTTTCTCTTTCTCTTTCTCTCCCTTCCTTCCTTCTTTCCTTTCTCTTTCTTTCTTTCTCTCCCTTCCTTCTTTTTTCCTTTCTTTCTCTCTTTCTTTGTTTCTCTCCCTTCCTCTTTCTTTCTTGCTCTTTCTTCTCTCTCTCTCTCTCTCTCTATCTCTCTCTCTCACACACACGCACACTTCTAACCCTGCAATTCTATGATTTTGTAAGGATCTCCTACTGGAGCAGGGGATTGGACTAGAAGTTGACCTCTGAGATCCCTTCAACCCTAGATTGCTATACTGTTTCAGAGTCTTCTGAAGCCAGGGTTTGTGTCCTTCCTTCCTCTCCTTTTTTTCTCCCTCCCTCCCTCCATGTATATATCCATTCATGTATCTCATTCACTTCCTCCTTCCTCCTTCTCTTTCTTTCATTTTCTTTCTTTGTTCTTTCCATCCATCTCTCCCTTTCTTTGTCTATCCCTTTTCTTCCTTTCACTTCCTTTCTCTTTTTTCTTTCTTTCTTTCTCTTTTTTCTTCTCTCTCTTTTTCTCTCTTTCTCCCTCTTTCTCTCCCCCCCTCTGTGGCTCTCTGTGGCTCTCTCTCCCCATCTCTCTCTCTCTCTGTCTCTCTCTCTCTGCCCCTCTTCCTATCTTCCCCTCTCTTCCCCTTGTCTCTCTGTCTCTCTCTCTCTGTCTCTCTGTCTCTGTCTCTGTCTCTGTCTCTCTGTCTCTGTCTCTGTCTCTCTCTCTCTGTCTCTCTCTCTCTCTCTCTCTCTCTCTCTCTGTGTGTGTGTGTGTATGTCTCCCTCAAAGCCATGGCTGGGCCAAGCCAGCAAGGTCTCCTTGGCACTCTTCACTACTTCTTTCATTTCTTCATTTTGGAATCCAGACTGGCTCAACAACAATCGCTAGCTGTGGTGGAAGTGTCCCTTTGGGCAACCCTTCTTCTCCTTCTCCTCTCATGACCAGTGGCTGTGTTGGGGCAGGGGGTTTCCCACACATGGACTGCTCGTCAAGCAAGTGGCCGCCCGTCTTGTGCCCGGTTTTTCTGTGCTTTGGCACTCACTTGAGAAGTGTCCCCGCACACATGCAAACCCCCTGCCCCACCACAGCCACCAGTCATGACAGGAGGAGGAGGAGAAAGGTCGTTCACACTTCCACTGTGGCTGGCAATCGTTGTTGAGCCAGTCTGGGTTCCAAAACAAAGAAATGAAAGAAGTAGCAAAGAGCGCCAAGGAAAGCTTGCTTGCTTGGTTCAGCCTCAGCTTTGAGGGAGACACATAGAGAGATAGAGAGAGGGGGAGAGAGAGGTGGCAGTGCATCCTGGAAACCTACTGGTCATGGGGAATTTCCTTGGGGAGCTTTGGCAGCAGCGGCAGCAGAGCACACTGGGGGCATCCCCCTGGCTGGATCCAGAAGCACCAGGGGGAGAAGGAGAATGTTCCCTTCTGTCCCGGGCAGTGCAGCCATGGCCTTGTAGTGGAGAGAGGCAGCTAGCTAGCTAGGTCACACAAAGCAATCCAGGCAAGCCTGGGGATGGGGGAGGGATAGCATAGCAGCCTAGACTGGCCCAGGAGTCAACTTGACCGGGGCTTGCTTGTAGGCTCACTCAATCAGGGAGATCAGGACTGTGGTGAAAAGCAGGCAGAATGCAGCTGAAGGCAGGTGGAAAGCAGGTTAGCAATGGCAAGTGAGATTAGGAATGTCTAAGTGGGGTGGGGCAAGTTGGCAGGCAGGAAGGGGTGGGGCCAGCCAAGGGTGCAATATACTGGTTCTCTGAACTCTGCAGAATCATAACAACCAGTTCTACTGAACCGGTCTGAGATGGTAGAATCCCACACTTGCTTGGAGGCATTTTATCTTGGGCAGCAGCAATGTAGGAGAATTGTCAGCCCCAAACCCAGAGATGATTCTAGGTAGGAAAGCCGGTGTGGCTTGGCATGGACAGTGAGACAGAGTCCAAGTTCTCTCTCTAAGTTACACAATTATTCAGATCTGGACAAAGATGTGTCTTCCCATAAGGCTGAAAGAACTTTAAATGCATTTTGAAACAAGCATACATAGTTTTACTTAACATAACAGGAAACACGGCTCATGGTAGATAAGATGCAGAAGTTATAAACATAATAATGTTGATTTAAAATACTTATTGTAAGAACCACTTACAAATATTATTCTGTGGGTATGGAAGGAGCTGTGCACATATTCTGAAGTAATGAACACATGTTCAGCTTTAAACTAGTGATTTCTTTATCATGATTTCCACAAATCTGAAAAAGCCTGCTAAGGCTTGCCTCTTATTTCTGTCATTTCAATATAGGAATCATTAAACGAATCATTAGAGTTATCAGAATCTGGATCAGCAGTGACATAGCAAAGTCCAATTGAGTTCAGTCCTTTTCTTGCTTGTACCTAATGGATAGAACCTTGCCAAATGAAGGCTATAACTTAGTTATATACTGACAGATTGTAGGGTATGGCTATGCTGAACCTCTTACTCACTTTCCTACCTTTTGGGGGTTTGTAGTCTCTTAATCTGGGAAAGTTATTTTTTAGCCCAAAGCTTTTTAAGAAAGCTCTGTGTGACCAAAACTCTCCTTCACTTCTGTTCCAGATAGACATTCCATCACAAAGATGCTGGCTGTAGTTGATCACTTTAGTTACACTGACAAAGGTGTGAGAGAAGGCAATGGTAAACCAGTTTTGTATTTTTAACAGGAAAATAATATCCATAGAAAATATAAAATGATTAACAGAATCATGTTAGATGATGGGGCTCCTCAGGACAGATGTCACTCAACATGTACTGAGACATAGTTGAGGATCTTTTGGAGTACTAATGACATTTATGATGTGGTTTGATTAAAGCCTTTCTGGTTTCTAATGTTGCCATGCAGGAAGAGAAGAGCTAAAGCTACAAAGGCAGAATTAAAAAAACAGAACTTGGTATGTAAGTGGCATCAACATAGGAAAGCACAACACTATACAACATCAAATAAATCATTGTGACGTTAGGCTTCAGCAAATTGAGATTGATTGGGATTGGATGCTTTCTGTCAGAATATTACACACTTATTACTTGAGACACAAAACACACACACAGAGAGATATTGCTTTTATTGTTAGGAAGACTATAGCAAGAAACTTGGGCTACAATGCAACCAATGACCAAGTAATATTATTTATATTTTGTTATAAATCATTAAATATGATGTTCGTTCAAGTTTATGCTAGAACCAATGATGCAGAAGAAGAGGAGGTTGATAAGCTTGATGGTCAAGTTTAATTTGAAATTGGCAGAAAATTATTGTGATTAGAGACTAGAATGCCAATGTTAGAAATATCAAGGAGGAGGATGTTATTGGTTTAGGAAGCCAAAATAGTAAAGGAGAAGGACTTGTCATTTTTTTCCAGTTCAATTATTTCTTCATAGCTAACACTATCTTTAAACAGCCAAAATAATGTTTATATAAATGGACAGCATAAGATGGAGATAAATATCTAATTGTCTATACTATGTCTAAAAGGAACTGGAAGAGTTCAATTATAACATCAAAGATTTGCTTGGATAATGACTGCAGAACAGTGACATACACCTCTTGTGAAAATTCCAAGTTAAAATAAAGAAGAAATCCATATAGTTTCTGTGTTATGATCTCAATCAGTTTCAAGGAGACCATCAGAAACTGATTCAAATCCTGAACCTCACAATTAAAGAACAATGTTCTCTAATGTGAAAAATGACTGCCAAACACAGAGAAGCAAAATAAATAAATAAACTAAATTTGATGACAGAACAAAGAGTAGGATTTACTAAGAGAAGAGAAGCTCCAAGGAAGGAAGTGCTGCTTTCCAGAGGGCAAAGAGGCAGTGGAGTTTGGAAAGTTTGGTCAGCAGAAGGATGGTTGAAACAGGTTCTCCCTTTTCCTAGAATGTAGCTATGCAAATAGTTGTTTTAGTCAGGCAAGATTCTGTCTATAGGTAAAGAACAATAAAATAAACTACTCTTTAAGCCCATATGTCTTTCGTGAGTCTTGGGACCTAACATCATACTGTTGAGAAGGACTGAAGTAGCAATGAAGGAAACAATGGTGAGAAAGTACTTAACTCTTAAGTGCTAGTTGCCACTGATTGGAGTGGAGTCTCAAATGTGCTCAGAGGAGCCAAGAACATACTGAAAGTGAGAGAAAAATCTTGGGCTCTGAAAGGATGTAATATAATCCAGAACTATTGAAATCTTGTTTGCCTCATGTTGGATAGTGGATCAGTTCTCAAAAATAACTATGATAGCGAATACTATTGTTTGGCTTTGCAGTTTGCACATGTTTTGACATATGATAATGTTTTACATTCTGCTCAGAGTACTTTTTGATAATGAAAGAATTAAAAAAAACATGTCTATCGAAGGAGAAAATGGTTCTTTGAATTTGATCAACATTTTCCATACAGTTTTGGGAATTCTCATTCTATCAAACATCAACCCTACTACTAGCACAAATCAAGTTTGTAATAGTATGATAAAAACCACTAGGACTGTGAATACTTTGCAGTAGTTTCCAAAAGATGCTAACTGTGACAATAGCAATTCCTTGAAGCAGCCGGCCAATCTCAGCAAAAGATATGGGTGCTCTCTAGAGTTACAGACATCTATTACATTTTAATTCCCATTTACACTGATTGATCTTTTTGAAACCTTGATCTGAAGCCTTGCACAAGCTCTAAAAATCCTTGCAGTTACATTATATGGCTATTCCTTTTCAAATAGCTTTACTGCATGCCTTTGTGTATATATGAATCAGTCACTTTTTAAATTAAATTTTATACTCTAGTTCACCCTTCAGTCAGTTAGCATATATAGAACACTTTGTAAAAACAGTAATTGGATGGGGAATAGAACTAGCATGGTTCCTTAGGCAGAAACTAGAATGAGATTGACTTGGGTCTTTCATTAACTGTTAGTACCAAGAAATGCATTATTAATGGAATTTTGGTAGATTAATACTTGAACATTCAAGAAATTATTTGCAAGATCAAAATCTCAAGAGAAATCAATGTGTATACATCTGATGAGGACATGGCAAACTAAAGACGTCTATCAGGGTGCAAGCAACTAGATTTACATGTGTAAAGTTCAAGTCAACTACTGTATTATATTCTGCTTATCATCTCCCAAGACTGTCAAGCTTTGTCTAACACCAGAAAGGTTAAGCTCTATGGAGCTTTAGAGAAATCTCTATTCTGACTGTGCATCAATTAAAGCCTAATTTCCCACTTGAAATATCTGTCTTCCTGGCTGGGTGTTTCCCAACATCTTCTCTGAAAAAAAATAGGGATGACATTATGGCTTTAAATTTGTAGCTGGATTTAGGATCCAGACCAAAAAAAAAAAAAAATCTCTGGAAAAAGGGATGATTGTGAGGCAGCCCTCACACACTTCAGACAGCTGCTTCTTCTTTTTTTAAATAATTTTTATTCAGTTTTTCCACATAAAAACAAAAATCTCTTTTTAGTGGACAACATATTTCTGGGTCATCACCTTTACATACAAATATGACAATTATACATTCATATACATTCATATATGCATACTTAATTCTATTATTACCTTTTCCATTTCAAATTTTCAGTAAGGAAAGAAACAAACACATTAATTCTAGCCTTTTCATTAATCTCAATCGAATCATCTTTTTGTTTCATTTCAATTATTTCAAATATAATCCTTTAATATTTATTTTAAAAATAAAGATAAACAATGTATAATAATAATAATAATAATAATAATAATAATAATAATAATAATAATGTTACCAATGTCTCTCCTTGCTTTTAATAGTCTATATTAACTTATTAATTTATTTGGTTCTTTAGTCTGTCATATTCCCTTTCCATTACACATTCTTTTTATAAATTCTAAATTAATACAAGTTTTAACACTCAAGAAAAAAACAAGTATAGGTTTCCCTCCTTTTACTGCTTTGAGTGTGACACCTCAATGGTTAAAATATATCTTTATTCCCTCATCTTGATTCCCAATAAACCATTATTTTTAAGAAGTTACAATAATAATCATTACATCTTTTCATTTGGATTCCGCAGCATATTTCCCCCCCCTTGATTTTTAATAAGAGTTATCAGTATCTATATTACCCTATTTTCTAAATATTTTTAATTGCAGAAATATTCTTATTACCACTTGTCACCCTGCAGAATCCCCTTTTTAATTCATCAACTCTTATCTCTGAAAAAACAATTTCTTTTCAACATTTTACTCTTTCCATATTTCTTTATTTCATGCAACTGTTTCTTACTGCTTCTCCTCCCCCTCTTTTCCCCATATCTTTTCTTATTCCAATTTATATCCCTCTCTTAATATCTTCCTTTCCCCCTTTCTGCTGAGTCTTTCTGTCTTTCCCGACTTCACAGGTATTTCCCCTTTTGATTGCCTTCTTAAATCTCAATTTTTTAACCTTCCTTCTTTCCCCACTTCTTTGTAGTGTTCTTTGTGTTAATTGTCTATTTAAAATGTCTTCTCCTTGAATTGACTCCTCCTCCTCTGAAGCTCTTTCTTCTTGTTCTTCAATCGCCATTTCCATTTTTCTAAAACAGAACAAAGTGATTTGCCTCTTTCCTGTAGTAATTCTCTCATATTTTTAAGTTCCAGTTTTAATTCCTGAAGAGATATCATTATTACACACTCTTGTATTTTATGATCATTAAAGTCCACAAAAAAACACTTTTACTTTCCTTCTTTCTTCTTTCAATTTTCTAAAGTTCTCAGTTATTTCAGCCCAGGGTCTATACCAAAATCATCAATCAATCCCACAGTCAGTCTTTCTTTGCTTTTTCCTTTATTCTAGTTCTGCTTTCACTTTCTAAGATTCTTAGATTCAATATTTCTTTAATGTTATATCCACACAAGTTCATTCAGAAACAGGATGCTTTCCCTTTTGTTTGAGCTCAAGTTTTTGTCAAAAGGTGGCACTCTCCATTATACAAAGTCTTCACCTTTTTCCCCTATTTTTTTTTATTTAGGGTTTTTCGAACCTCAACATTCCAGCACAGTCCAGTCTCCAATTTGTAAACTTTATTATTATTATTTTTTGACAACCTTAAGTCCAGCTTTATTTTATGCCTGTTTATTGCCAAAATATTTTAGTCCAATTTAGTTAAATATTTAGTTCCAGCTTCTTCCTTTCCCAGTTTGTAGCCCCGCTTAGCTGTCAAAAATATTTTCTTATTTTTTTTCCTTTGTAATTTCACCGCTCACTTTTCTTTTCTTAAAAATTTCATGTTACCTTAATCCGGGGGTACTTTTGTTTAGTTGTATTGCCCAATTGTCCCGGTTCAGATGTTATCCGCCTTTTTCTTCCCTCCTTCACAAAGCTTAATCCAGCTGAATCCTCTTCTTCAGGGTGGCCATTTTAAACCACCGCTGAAGTCATCTTTGGGGGGAAAAAGACCAAGCCCAGGAGGGCAGATGCAGCTCCCCTCAACCTGGCTTGTGGCTTCCCCTTACTCCGCTGCCCCTCCAAAGCAGCTTCAGCCCCTAATCGTAATGATCAGGGATCTCCAACGAAAGAGCATGGACCATAGCCACAGAGAGTTGCGATCTAGGGTCCGTCAGCGAGGAGGCTCTGCCTTCTTCACCAGACAGCTGCTTCTTGTAAGTAAAGTTCAGGAATGGAACTTCTTGCAGTTGGCTCTTGAGTTAAGGGGCCAGAGGCAAGGATTACATTACAAACATTACACCGATAGTCATAATGCAGTCTTTGATTATTCAAAGTTCATCTGATCTTTAAAATCATCTTATATTCAACTTACTATTGCTTTTTAATATTGACAATTTTCAGGATAGTACGTTTTTATGTATTTCAGTGGATGATTTGTATTCAGTTCACTTCAAGACAAGTTTTAAGTGTGATCTATCTATATATCTGTCTGTCTGTCTATCTATCTATCTATCTATCTATCTATCTATCTATCTATCTATCTTCAAAAGTAACAGCAAAAGAGAGTGTTAGTTGATGTTAGAAAATTTTTTGACTAAAAAAATGATAGTTTACAAGAAATACATGGAAAAAGACTTAAGTATTCACTATGCAAATAGGCCCATTTATTGACTATGCAAATAGGCTGATGTTGTAATAATTCTAATAAAAAGATATACAAAATAAAAGATCAGACGAATGACTTGGATAACCTTTTTACATTATATTTATAAAAAGGACTTCTTAAAGACTGGTAGAGTGATTTTCATATTTTTTAATATTAGAGTTAGAATAGGATTTGTTAAGGTTATGAAAAAAAAGAGAAAATGCAAAGTGCCTAGACATTATTTGAAGGGACTAAAGAGTAAAATTATTGGGAGCGAGAGGAATGAATATCAGATTTGTTTATTTGATCAAGGTTAAAATAGATTGGTTGTTATTTCTAGAAAATGTAAGTGTTTTGACCAGGTCTAGATGATGATGTTTTAAGGTTTTCTTTAAGTAATCAAATAATAAGCCCACTTAAGGTTATTTGTTGCAAGGAACATTCATTGCTTTGATGCTACATTATAAAGTAGAAAAATAATAATTTTAATAGAGACAAACGATCAAGCATTATTAAAAGCTCTTAATATCAGTAGAATAATATTTACCTAATCTTTACTTTGAAACCAATGTTATTTAAAATGAGGAGTGACTCTTAATATGCATTCTGTTATAGTTTTTTCAATATACTTTAGCCATTCATTATACAAGAAGCTATGTGAAAATTTTGTATGGAAAACTGATGGAAAGAGAATATAATCCGCAAGTAAAATGTGACCAGAATGTGCTTTCTTAACTGTTAACTGTTTCCTACTTGTTAATGTCACATTTGACTTTAAATGTGACATCCCTTTAAAATTACATTGTTTCCCTTCCCAAAGAAAAAGATTATTCAGTAAGCCAGCCTTCCTTCCTTCCTTCCTTCCTTCCTTCCTTCCTTCCTTCCTTCCT
>NW_020769337.1:11403932-11425782 GCF_900518735.1 Pseudonaja textilis | reverse complement strand
TATATATATATATATATATATATATATATATATATATATATATATATGAATGAAATGGTTATGCCATTTTGTAGTTATTACAAATCTGTGAGAAAAATATTTTCACTTTTCGGTTGAATTCTTAAAATTACAAGTATCTGTCTTCTTTTAGACACTTGCTAAAGAAATAGAACTTTTGGTAACATAGATAAAGGTAAAGAAGGGGAAAAGGAAAATCAGGAAACTAGTGTGGTACAGTGGTTGGAATGCAGTCTGGCAGGCTAACTCTGACCACTGCCAACAGTGGACTGAGCCTTCCATCTTTCCTTACTTCTTTGGTTTAAGTGCTTTTAAAGGCCTAAAAGTAAGACTAGCTTTACTTTATTTATACTTACCTCTTTCAGAATCAGAGTCAGAATAGAGCTGGAAGGGACCTCAAAGTTCTTCTAGTCCAGCCCCCTGCTCAGTCAGGAGACCCTATGCCATTTCAAACAAGTCATTGTCCAGCCTTTTCTTAAAAAACCTCCAGTGATGAAGCATCCACAATGTCTGAAGACAAGCTTTTCCACTGTCATGGTACTCTTATGCCAAGTTACTTCTGCAGCTATTATCTTTTTCTAATATTTTCTCAGTCTATTCTGTGCATCTCAGAGGACATTCAAAACCTTGTTATAAGCAATGCAATAATTGTATGTTTGAAGAGGGAATATATGAGCATATATGTCTGTAAGCACTTGTAGTTTTTATTTGGTTTTCATTAACTGATGGCAGAAACATGAGATTCCTGTCTTAATGTGATTGTTTTTTAATTAGAGCAATAAATAACTCTTCAAATTGCTATTCTAAAGTTCTAAGAAGCACACACTTTTAAATAAGTCTTTCAGTAAAAGTGTATGTGTATGTGCATACAAAAAAGCAGCCTACTTCTCCCACATTCAATTTTGCTTCAAAAGATTCATATTGCAGAGTCAGAAGAAAAGAAAAGAAAAGAAGGACTCCAGAAAGGTCATTTGACTCAATCTTTTTGAAAAGAAGTTAAAAGGAATGGCTACATTCCAATTATATGAGATGGTTTCAATTCCTTTTTTTAACTGCAAGGTATTTCCTGATGCACGCCTACCTTGAGAATTCTAGTTACCTGAACTACTAACATTATTATAGGATAATTCAGCAAATGTATTTTCTTCTTTATTGGTCAGTCATAAGGAAAGTCAGAGAGTTGTTCACATTTCAACATTGTGGACAAGAACCAACACTTCCAAAATTCATTTGGAGAAATCATTGTTGGGGAATATAATTTCATAGTTAGGACTGATTCTGTGAATATGAATACGAACAATGATTCTGGTACCTTTACACAATATTGTTTCATTTGTAGTTGTATTATAGATAGGATCCCAAAGCTGATATCCAGGAATCAACACCTTAGAAGGTCCCAGCTGATATTCCAGAGCGCAGGAGTGACAGTGACAATGATCTAACTTGAGCATTTGAGCGAGCATGACCATGACATAGTCTATTCACTGACTGGTTGATGAATGAGAAAAGGAAAGAAAAAAGCGTGATAACAATTAGATTTACCATAAACAAAAGCTGACTGGAACTTTGAAAAAATGTAAGGTATTTGCAGAAGGAGAAAGTGAGAGGGAAATGTGAGTAAATAATGAAATGAGCTTTCATGATATCACAAGTTTTCTCTAAAAAAATTATTGGTTTTTAAAATGAACATTAACAAACAAAACATAAAAACATCAAGCCATCTTCAATATATATACATACAGTGTGCCGGTTGGTTTACAAATTATTTTGTGCTTCCATTTCGTAGTCTTCAATTACAATAACACTGTATACATTCTTGTATTTTCAATCAAGTATTTTATACATTAATATCATTATTAAACAATCATTTGACTATATTTTATTTTATTCATTACGAAGTAATCATATTTTACTTAATTTGTTTTATGACAGTTCATATTATCATCTCAAATCTATCCTACAATCATTTTGTAGGTATAATAAGAAAGAAGTACATCTTTATATATTTATTATTTTCTAAAAGTCTACATATTTCATTACTATATTTTGTTTTCTAACCATTGATAGAATAGATCCCAAATTTTATAAAATTGTTTATCATCTTGTTCTCTGATTTCAAATGTCAATCTACTCATCTCAGCACATTCCAATATTTTCTTAATGATTTCCTCCTGTGATGGTATTTTTTCATTTTTCCAGTTTTTAGCAAATACAATCCTAGCCGCTGTTAATACATTTACAATTAGGTATTTCAATTCTTTACTATATATTTCAGGTAAAATTCCCAATAAAAATATCTCTGGTTTCAAAATTATATTCTTTTTTGTCATTTTTTCCAATCACGTGTGGATTTTAGTCCAATATTTTTTAGCAGCCGCACATGTCCACTACATATGGTAATATGAGCCAGGTGTCTGATGACATTTCCAACATTTTTCAGATTTGTTCTTGAACATTCTTGCTATTCTTGTCAGGGGAAAATGTCACCTGTAAAACATCTTATACAAATTTTCTTTATATGCTGTTGACATTGTCATTTTATAATTTTGAGACCACAATTTTTGCCATTTCTCTAGATCAATCCCATATCCAAAATTCTTCCCCCAAGCAATCATAGTTTCTTTAACTTGTTCTTCTTCTAGTTTAATTTCTAATAAATATCCATACAATTTTTTAATCACCTTTTCATCAGTACCTGTCAAAATCTTATCTAAGTCAGTCAGTTTATCATAGAAACCTTCTGTTTTAGAGTCTTTATCATACCTTGAATGACCTTAAAGATGTATTCATCTTTATACCTGGTTCCTCTAATTTTTGTATAGATTTAAGTCCACCCTTTTCATTCAATATTTCACCATATTTAACTGTTTGTTCCTTTTTATATATTATAGGATAAGAAAATGCTTCAATAGTCAATAGCCAAACTGAAATTTTCAAATAACATTGTCTTGTAATCTTCTCCCAATTTAACCACAGAGACTCCCATATATAATGTCTTCTAAAGTACCCCTGTGTTTTAGTTCCTTTATACCATAAAAAAACATGCCACCCCAATGACAGATCATGTCCTTCTAATGTCAACAATCTAGTATTTCTTAATGTTATCCATTCCTTAACCCACATCAAATCTGTAGCTTGGTAGTACAACTCCCAATTAGGCAAACCAAATCCTCCTCTTATTCTAGCATCTTGCAAAAGTTTTAACTTTATTCTCACTTTCTTACCTTGCCGTATATATTTCAACACAATTTTATTTAAATCTTCAAAGTAATCTTTTCCAAGCCTAATTGGAATTGTTTGGAACAAATATAAAATTCTGGGTAATATATTCATCTTGATTGTTGATATTGTCCCTATTAATGACAGTTGTAAATTTTTCCATTTCGCCAAATCTAGCGCTATCTGCTGCTATAAGTTTGATAGTTTCAACGATTCTTGTAATGTTTTATAAAATTCTGCCAGAAATCCATCTGGGCCTGGTGCCTTTCCATTATTTTGCTTCTTGAGTGCTTCAGTTAACTTCATCATCGTTATATTGCTTTCTAACATTGTTTCAATCTCTTTAGGTATCTGGGGTAAATTAGCATTCTGTAAATACTGTTTAACTCTTTCCTCATCAATATTCTCTTGTGTGTATAGTTTCCCATAATAGTGTCGTATGATTTCCTTCTTCTCTTTGCTACCATTACAAACTTGGCCTTGGTCATCTATTAATTGCAATATTTTCCTTGATTCTTTTTCCTTTCTCAATTTATATGCTAACCATCTACCTGGTTTATTTGCATCTTCAAAGTAGTTCTGTTTAGCACCTCTGATTTTCTGTGCTAATTCTTCTTTTTCCATTAGACCCATTTTATGTTTAATTATATCCATTTTTAACTTAATGTCCTTTTTCTGTGGCATTTTCTGTAACTCTTTTTCAAGTCCTTTATACTCATCCTCTAATGCCTTAGAGGCTAGTCTTTTCCTTGTATAGTCTATTATCAAGCATCAGGCATATGCTTTCATTGTATCCCATACGTTCTGGATTGATGTATCTTCTTTTTTGTTTTCTCTAAAGAAGAAAGCCAGTTCTTTCTCCATCCACTGTGTGAAGTCTTTTTCCTTTAATATAGTATTATTTAACGTCCATCTAGATCTTCTTCTTTGTCCTTTCCATTTAATTGTCATTGGATTGTGATCTGCCCAAGTACTTGTTTCAATATTTATTTCTTGAATATTAGTTAACAATTCTGTTGACATCCATATCATATCTATTTTGGACCATGATAAATGTCTATTTGAGTAGAAGGTGTATTGTTTAGTTTTAGCATTTCTTTCTCTCCATGTATTTTTTAAGTTTATTTCATCTACCATTAAAAAAAAAGATTTAGGGAAAGTCTTTCTGTTTTGCTTTGTTGTTTTCTGTGCTGTTCTGATTAAACTGTTGGATACTACAAAAACTTCTGATGATGATATTAATTATAGCCTAATGGGTTTATGTATGATGCTCCCTGTGATAGAAACAGTCTTTGATAATTCCTAATGCAGCTGAGAGACAGTGATATTGTTAGTCAGATTTGGCAATGAACCCAAAACATTTGTTTGTACTGAAGACAATTCAATCATTACTTCCACCCCACACCACCCCCAGAAAAACTGAACAGAGAATAACAACTGGAAAAGAACATACCTCAGATCTGCTTTAGGCAATGAGCTTGGGGTTGGATTCTAAAATGCCCAAGTGACTCATCAATTCCATTGCATTTCCAATTTCCAGTGGAGATGTAGATTCTAGGGTAGGAGTCCTGCTAGGGACTCCTTATTATAGGACAGCTAGCAATATCATAGGTGAAGTGTTTCAATACAAAATCCCTGTCCTGAAGAAAGTATTCATCTTTGAATCTGATGGTGCCTGCAGTGTCACTGAAATCCATGAAGCCTGGGTAGTTTTCACAGATCTGTGAATAGCCCTCCCCCCAAAAGCTGATTCCTGCCAAAACGTAATATATCATCTAGTAAAAAATTTTTTTTTTGATATCAAGAAAGTACATTAAGACTCATGGCACTGAGAGTTCTGGTTTGAGCCTCTTCATAGAAAGACCAAAGCCATGATCGTGCGCAGTTTCGATCTGTGCTCACCACTGGAGCACCCTAAGCCAACTGGTTTGGGGGCTAAGCCACCCCATAGAGGTGGTGAAGATGGGGGAGATTGCCAGCAGGGTTGAGGAGAGCTGCATCTCTCCTCCTCAGCTGGCCATTACTCCCTTTCCTGAAGGTGGCTGCAGCACTGGTCAGAAATGGCCACCTCAAAGAAGAACTCGACCGGAAAAGAATATGTAGGAGGAATATAAGAAGAGAAAGTTTTGGTTGACCCGGTTAAACTGCAAAAGCAACAATTAAGGTACCCTGGAATTTAAACTATAAAAAAAATAACATTGTTCCCAAAGAAGACTTTGAAGCTGCGAAGGAGAGAGAAAAGGGAAAAGATGTGGGGTTTTTTTCTTCTTCTCTTCCTTTCCCAATACTGATAGCTAAGAGACTTAAGCATGAAATTGAAAAAAAAATCCACTTTGACATCAATAAGCATTTAAGCTGAAAATAATTTGTCAAAAAGATAATAAAGATTCCTGGATACTCAAAAGCTTTTGAAAGCAGGAAAGGAGAGAAAAAGAATAAAAGGGCAGGATCTGGAAAAAAGGGAGGAGACTGCCTAGAATTAAAAGGAATTTACAATAAGACTTCTAAAAGATACATTTTAACTGAAACTTGGCAAGAAAATAGTAGAACTCCAGTAAGAGAAAGTGGAAAAAAGAAGCAAAAAGAAACAGCTTGGGAGTATTTGGGTTACTTGGTGATCTCTGGATTTTTGGTTATTGCATTTGAAAGACTAAAATCAATCCGGTGGTTGTTTAAAAGTGTTTAAAATGGTACCACTCTTAGAAGAACTGAAAATGGAACTTAAAAAGTACAAAGAAGATGCACAAGGAGGGAGAGATTCTTTTGGCTTTGTATTTCAATCCTTAGAAATGGAGATTTGGAACGATGAGAAACAACAAAAAATGCCTGTAGAACAAGAAGATCCAGACAAAGAAGAAGCCATCTTTAAGGAACAAGTAATTTTATGTGGGGGAAAAAAAGGAAAGGGGGGAAAGAGAATGAAAAGTTTAAGATTTGAAAAAACAACCAGAAAAAAGAAGAATAGTTTGAAAAATAAGTATAATATTAGAAAGCAACAGAAGAGGGGAATACAGAAGAAAGAATTAGAAGTAGAGAGACAAGGGGGTAAAAAGGGGAGGGAGAAGAAGAGAGGGAAGAAGGAAAGGAAAAGAAGTTATAAAGGACAGAAACAAGATATAGAGGAACAGGGCCTATTTAGAGATAATGGGTGAAAATTTAATTGAAAAAGGGATTCTGCAAAGGTACATAAGATAGTATTGTTATATTAGAAATAGAAATAATTTCAGAAAATATGAAACAATGCATGATTAAAATGATGGATAAAATAGTTATCATAATCTAGAGAAATGTTTGTTAATAAATAAATGAAATAAAACAAATGAGAGAATTGAAGGAAGTATGATATTTAATTGAAAAGAAATGTTTTTAATGAATATTAATGATAGAACTGAATTGGAATGGAATGAGTGTTTTAATTACATATATTTATAATCTTTTTTTAAGATAATAGTGTGTACTTCAAGAATGTACCAAGCAGAATTCGATTGGAAGTTATGTATTACCTTAAGGTATACATTGAAGTTTAAATAAGAGTTTAATGGATAAAATTAAAAGATATAAAGGTGTCATACTCCAATTAGTAACTACAGGAGAAAATTTGTTTAATTAAAAAAATATAATATGAAATTGAAACAGGACAGACAAAAGTATAAATATGATGATTTGAATTGAGATGAGACAATCAAAACAGTAATAAGATATGGAATAGAACATAAAAATGAGCATGAAATTGAGTTTGTATCTGTATGAAGAAGTGTGATGCAGGACCATGCTATTTTTTTTAAAGATGTTTTTATTTGTATTATGTTCTTTTTTTGGTGAAAACCCAAATAAAACTTTTTTTAAAAAAAGACTCGTCTAGAAGCACCATCTAGAAGGATCATGTCATGTGGTACAAGTACACATGGAAAGAATGCATAAAGGAGCAACAAATATTATTAGGGGGCTGAAAACTAAAATATATGAAGAATGGTTTCTGGAATTGTATTTGTTTAGTCTAGTGAAAAGAAGGACCAAGGTTGACATGATAGCAGTGTTCCGATATTTGAGGGGCTGCCACAAAGAAGAGTGGGTCAAACTATTTCCCAAGGCACTAGAAGATAAGAAAAGACACAAAAGAAGGAAACTTATCAAGATGTTGTATAAACATCTGCAATTTTAAACATCTACAAACAGTATGAATGTTTAATCTATGCCTCTTTTCTCATTTTAGTTTTGTTATTCTGCAGTGCTCCAAGCCTAAAATAAGTGGGATGATAACCAGTACAGTTTTGGAATTGACTCCAAGGAACAACCCTTCAATCAATCAGGTTCAATACTGCTGCCAGAAATTTTCACTTTGGCACTTTCTTCTATTATTGTATACATTTGAGCTACCCAAGAGAAGGATGCTTACTGTCCAACTCCTTTCTGACTGAGTCAGTCCTATAATTTGCCAGTCCTGGATCTTTCTGTGCAAGGTAGACTTACATAATCAAGGTTGCCTATATGTATCTCCCAAGTTAGAACTTTGATGTTAACAACTTTGATGTAACTAGTTAACAACTTTGATGTAACTAGTTAACAACTTTGCTGTAACTGAGATGAAGAATTCATATGTGACTATAAACAAGAGGGTACTTAAACCAAACCATCTCAATCTCTTAGTTGTTGGAAATGAGTTTGGCATTTGACTCCCATCCTGTCTTCCTGACCAAAATCAAATTCATCTTACTGTAAATAACGATTTTGGGTCAGGCCTCATATAGAGAATACCATGACCCTTGCTCTGGCTATTTGACTATGCTTTACATCTTCAACTTTAGAAAAACCTCAGTATACAAATACACACAGCATGCTTTTCTATTCCTCACTTTCTATGATAGCAACTATGTGTATAACTGCACTTATAACACTTGCCTGACTCCTGCTGTTTTGGCTGGCAACTTGATGAACAAATGCATGTATTCTCTTTTGCACCTTCATTATTGGGATTTTGTCATCTTCCACAATTCTGCATGGCTGGATTATAAATATATATGATACTTTAAATTTTTGAAAATGAATAAACTAGAATTGTGAAATCAATCACTTTCATGCTTTGGTAATAAATGCAGAAATATTTATTTGAAAAGCAGTAGAAGGATACTCAACCTCTTCAACATTTCAACTTAAAAATAATCAGTTTAACTCATGTTGTTCACTTATAATTCATTATACTGTACCTCTGGTATAAGAATATGCAATTCCCAAATATTTGAGAGTTGATTAAGTTATTCAAGGATATTTGAAACACTAGATGTCTATGGAAATTCTCAGTCATCCAGGTCATGGTTGTCCCAAAGGTGCTTTTCCATGAGCCAATTGGACTTTCTTTGTTTTTCCTTGAAGATGTTTTGCTTCTAATCCAGTTTAAAGAAGCTTCTTGGATGAGAAATGAATAACTAAGTTATTTCAATAGCTCTGCCTGGTTTCTAGGTCAATGTGGATATATTTTATTCGTATTCAAATAGGCTATTGTCCATGATAGGCAGACCTGGTTATTTGCACTGTTACGTGCTGAGGCAAAAGGATACTATGCAATATCATATGAAATAGTAGATTTTTAAAATATGCTTGTGTTATATGACAATTTTGGAAGTGAATCTGTTAAAAAAGATGGCTATATTGAAAAACAAGATTATCTTGCACTTTGTGTTGATGCACAAATACTCCAAAGTTATATGAAAAGCCAGGTTTAATTTTGTTAAATGAGATTGGCCACTACTGAGTTTTATTCTGGACAAATATTTAGATCAAGTATTGGTGGATTGCATACTATCTGAAAATGGCTCAGAACTTACATGACTGTAAGTACAATATTTCTGTAACAACAAATGCTGCCAAGTTCTTTTTCATGCATTTGTGCCAATCTAAAAAAAAAATGCAACTGCTTTATACAATGATGTGGGATCAGAATGAACTTATTGTTAAAAATGCTGTTTTCTGAAGGTTATATTTTGCTTTCAGCTTTATCAAATTTATATTGGCATCCCCTTTAAAAGTGTCTAGACTGAAACTTGCTATTTTTTGAATATGGAACATTTTTGCAAATGGTCAATCAATAAATTCCTATGAAGAAATCTGCACCATATATACATACAAACACACACACATACACTAATAGTGCAAGTTCAATTTCTAAAAGATACTTGATTGCTTGCTTGTTTATTTATTTAATATTATATTATATCCATTCACGCCAAAGGATTCTGAGCTTAGAAGCACAAATTAGCATCTGTTTGCAATACTGTGAACCATCTGTATCCTTCACCACAACCCCATGGTGGAAAATACACAATGCTAGGAAAACATGCTTTGCAGTGTTGCCAAAGGGGGCTTATACTCATGCTGTGATACAAATGCCTTTTTGAGATTAAATTAAGCAGAGCACTATTTCATTCTATAAAGTTTGGGAACAATACTTTTTTTGATTAACCTCTGAACATCAGGGTCATCCTAGGAGTGGTGTGGTGGCCTAGAGGTGGAGCTCTTGCTTCCCAATTAGGAGGCTGTGAGTTTGATCCTAGATAGATGCAGATATTTCTCTCTCTGGGCATAATGAAAATATTTCTGCTGAATAAAACTCCATATTGGCAACAGAAAGGGCATCTGGCCATTAAACTCTCTACTTGTTCCATCCAGTTGTCCAGACTCCACCCCACAGGGATTATGCGATCATTAAAAGAAGAAGATGATGATCACAGTCATCCTAATTCCTGAAACCCAGTATAAACCTAGGATATCACTTTATACTTTCCTTATTCAATATACAGTAGTTCTATATTCAGCTTTATGATCAAAGTAAACATAAACTTCAAACATGCAAACTGATACCTCCTTCACCCAATCTTAAAGGTGTCTGTAGCAGAGGTGGTATTCAGCAGGTTCTGACCAGCTCTGGAGAACTGGTAGTGGGAATTTTGAGTAGTTCATACAACTGGCAAATACCACCTGTGACAGGCTCCACTCCCATCTATTCTCTGCCTCCCAAGTCCCAGCGGATCGCCTGGGTCTTCTTTTGTTGCCCTGCATAGAGAACGGAGCTGGAAAGCAGGTTAGTGGAGTGGGGAAGGAATGGGGATTTTGCAGTATCCTTCTCCTGCCATGTCCACCAAGCCATGCCTACCAAGACAAGACAAGCCCACCAAATCACGCCCACATAACCAATAATAAATTTTTTTGAATCCTACCACTGGTCTGTAGGGCAAGTCAAAGAAGTAAAGACAGAAGCCTCTCCCTTTTCTATATGCATTGCACATACAATGTATGTAAAAGAAAAAGGCTGAAGCTTCAATCATATAATTGTGGCTCCAGTTCTGACTTTTTTGTCCTGGTGGTCAGTAGTATAAACAGTCTCTTATGAAGTGATTGAGCTAATCTTTGAATGTATGTTGTTATTGTTGTTGCATAATTCTGAAATAATTTTCTCCTATGAAATACCTCAAATCAAATTTATTACAACCCTGACAGCCAGATACAAATAAAATATTTTGTATTACAACCTTCTATAATGAAAAAAGCAACATGTGTAATATAATCTAAAATAATTAAAGTACTAAAAAAATTCCAAAGGTTTCATAAGGCCAGATTTCTTTGACCAGATTGGATACATTGTCCTAAAGTTTTTGGATGTTTTAAGGGTATTCTATATGCCTTCAGTTATGTTCAAGTTCTAATAGTTCAGTAAAGCCTGTAAGCTGTATGCTATTACATTGTTCTCTACATAAGGACTCTAGATAGACCCTTATATGTTCTGTCCAGATAGGAAGTGTAATTTCTATTTAATGTTACTTCTTTCATAATCTTTTAAGTCTCCAGTTTTATGCTACCATTTGTATAATGTGCTATCCTATTACTTAGCCTTCACATTTATTATAATAGTATATTATCTTTGTTCTTAATTATTTTTAGATTCTATTGCACTTATTTTTTTAAAATGAAGCAATGTATTTTAGCTTTAAAACATTTTTTAAAAAATGTTTTAGCCAGTTTTATCTTCCTTTCAGGCCTTGCAGCTTGCAGTTTAAACAACCCAACAGTCTTATTTCAAGCTGCATTTAGAATAGCAATAAAAATAAGTTTCTACCAAGGTTTGTATTTAATGCTGGATTCTCTGCAGTAGAATATTCTAGACCACGGCGGTCAAACTCAATTTTATCAAGGGTCCCATCAGGGTTGTTTTTGACCTCAGGGGACTGGGGTGGGCATGGCAAGGGTGGGCATGGCCAGTTCAATGTTATTCGTGTCAGGAGCACCTGTGGTGGCCCAAGTGCTCTGCCAGACAAAACGGGCACCCAAGCTCCATTTTTGGGTGTCATGGCCTCCTGCAACTTTCTGCAAGTGAAAATGGAGCTCCATTTTCTCTGGCAAAGGCACCACAGGCCAATCCTTTGTTATTTCCAGAGTGGCCCTGCAGGCCAGATCTAAGCACCCCATGGGCCAGATACAACCCCCAGGCCTTGACATCCCTATTCTAGACCTATGCACAGGATACATTCTACAATTTGGTGTTGGCTAGTTTTATTAACAATTACTGACAGTATGCCTTCTAGAAATGGAAGTGTTGATATACCATAGTGCAAGCATGTTGTAATTTGTCTGTAATTTCTCTCAAAGTTCCTTGGCATCATCCTCTTTAACTCAGTGGGAGAAACTGATTTTTTTTTTACTTGATTTTTCAAGGCACTCTTCTCACTCTGAGCTTTCCTGTGTAAATTGCAACTGTTCCATCTTTAGAAATTAACTTCAGGAGTCATTTTCATTTAAAATGTTCAAGCACTAATAACAGGGGAAATTACTTCTGATTTCTTTAGAGGAATGTTTATTTTAAATATGAGTTCCAGAACATAATCTTGGTAAAGGTTGGAAGTATGACAGTGACTGGTGTACGAGGACGCCATGCCACAGAATGAGATACACAAAATGTTCAATATTATATCGTCATCTAAAATACATACAGGGATTAGAATCTGTGGCATTTTTTAATATCACTGAAGAAGATAAAGAAGAATGTTAATGTCAAAAGCATAGGCAGTGTCAAAGGCAGGGCAAGGTGTTTTAAAATAGTGGATAAATCTTCAGTATTGATGTTTCAAGAAATAAAATAGATATCATTTCTATAACTAGGATTATCTGAATACAACTAGGGGCATATTCAGCATTGAAATGTTTTCTTGGATTCTTTTTATGAAATACCTCAAAAATAAATGAATACAGATTCACAAAAGATTCCACAGGGCCAAATAACTCTGCAAACAAACCTGGAGACAGATAAAGAAAAAAATATGGCACATATAATGGGATCAAATGACCAAATAGGATAATTGAAGCTCAATCCACTATCATAAGGAGGTCTACCCCTAGATCAATGGGTTCTCCAGTCAGTTTCATTACTTTTGAACAATAGGCCACATGGATCAGCTCTGCTTCGGTTTAAGATTTCAGATTGTCTGTCATCCAACCAGCCAACTCTGCTTAGCTTTTCAGATCAGAATCAATTGGAAGCTCTGGAACACTAAAATACTTTGTTCTTCTTAGTGTTGATAGAAGAATCTCCTTCACTGACATTAGCAGAGTCTGTCACATTGATGTATTATTGTTATAAGTTATGTTGAGTGCTTATATAAGCAGCAGATGGGATGTATCTTTAATAAACAAGTTGAACAATCCCTGTAAGGCAGCATTCAAAGAGGAAGAGTTGCACGTTTCATACTAGATCCATAACTTTGCAGCATCCTAAATTAATATAATGAAGAATGAGTCCTCAAATGAATAAGGGCACAACACTAATTATTCCCTCTTTCATTAAGATTAACAGGTAGGTAACTCGATAAGACAAATTTTATTTCAACAAAATGTAGGAATATTTCAGTAAACATGGTTCAGACACAGAAAGATCAGGAACATTGTTCAAGCACTCTGGATAATGAGTGGTTAAACATTAAATGGGTGGAGAGAAACAAATTGACTTACTGGGTAAAGTTAAGGCAGTCAGTGTTATTATTTCTTCTAATGAATTTCTCATATTAAGTTGTAGTTAGAATTATATAAACTAGACAGGTTCCAGTTGGTTTTTCAAGATACATGGCCTTAACTGGATTAATAGTGAAAACAATTATATTTAGTACTGCAGCATACTAGAAATTGAAAAGATAATGCCATTTATTTGTAATTCAAAATTTCAGTGTAATTCTAGCTTTGCTTTTCCCAACATAGGCAATCTGGTATCTTCTGGATTCTTTGACTATACGACTCATAAGCTTCACTTACCAAGGTCAATGGTGTGGGAGTTAATGTTCAAAATGCCTGATACCATTATCCCAACTGTTGTTCCTTAACTATTTCAACTGGTTACAGATACAGTATATTCTTTGGATGTGGAAAACCTACATGCGAATAATTGAATAATTCTTTTGTTACAAGAGTAGCACAGGTAGTAACAAATTGACTGTGGTATTATAATGAAAACTAGAAGGTGCTACCACATAAGCATTTGTATTCCTAATGTGCTTAGCATACACTTTTAATTTCAAAATTTCTACAAAAGGAATTTGTATTTAACTTCTAGAGTAAAGCACAGTGGCTTTTGTGCTGAGGACACAGGGCTGGAGGTAGCAAGCCTGAGTGCTGCCATGAAGTCAGGTGAGCTCTCATTCTTTGCTCCCATTCCTGCCATGGATATTAAAAAAAACCCCAAGTGGGTATATCCAGGCAATGGTGATGTCACTGGTTAATCCTTTCAACCAGGAAGCACTTCAGTGTTTCTAACATGAGTACAAACAAACAAACAAACAAACAAACAAACCTTCTAGAATTACGAGCATGTATGGATCATAATGATTATCCATGAATTATGGATATTAAATGATTCTATTAAAATGTATAAAAATATGCATGTTCTTCCTATATGTTTTAAACAAGTCAGACCTGTGATGTCATGGTGGTTAGAGTGCAGTACTGCAGGCTACCTCTGCCCACACATTAGAAATTTGATCCTGATTGGCTCAAGGTTGAGTCAGCTTCCATCCTTCCAAGGCCAGTAAAATAAGTACCCAGATTGTTAGAGGCAGTAAACTGACATTTGTAGACCACTACATTTTTACGGGTGATATATAAATCTAAGTGCTATTGCTATTGCTATATACTCCTACCTTATATATTGAAAATTGCCCAGGTATGTGTTGACACTCATTTGGAATATATTTTGTACTTTGTCTTCATGGGTATTCAGTTATTTAGAAATTTGATTAGAAAGAATTCCTTGTCATTTCATTTTTGGATGTATCATATAATCAAACAGGACTTCTGGGTTGAACCACCTGCCAAACTTTAATTAATTTAACTTAGTATCCCTTAGGACCCAAACTACTTCATCTACTTTTTCAATTTTTCTAGGACTTTAATATTTTAGTACAGTGGGTAGGTTCTTATTAGTAAATATTTAGATATGTATAATAAACAGAGGCATATACCCTGACCTTCAATTTCCTACTTGTGTGTAATAAATCAAACACTGGGAAGTAATCATATTATGTTTACCTATTATTATGGTAATGCATGCTAATAAAGGACCTGATCTCTTTTCAGTTGAAGTCACTGGAAAAAATAATAATGCTTGTTTGTTGGTTGAAAAGTATGTTGCATCTTGCTTTCAAGAATAGAAGCCAGAACATATATTCTAAAGTGTTTAGAAAGTAAAGACATTACAAACAAAATGAAATATTGGAATTTCTTTTCTTTTTTTCACAGTGAGCTATTTTAGTAGATCCATCATGATATGGCTCATATCATGGGTTTGTTCTCACAATCTATTTAACACTATACAAAGACATCATCATAATAAAGGATATGCCTTAAAGACATTGTCTCTGTATCATTTCCCTCCCACAGTTCAGGCAACTTAGAAATGTATTTAATTGTTCTAATATGAAAGTGATGGTTTGTTTCTTATCCATATGTAATTATTCTTAGGAAAATAACTTATTAAAATAAAGATGAGTATCTCAAGCTGTATAGTGCAGATAAATAGGGATATTAAGTGATAAAAATATCTGTGTAGAACTGAAAATAAATGTAAGTTTAAAACTTCAAAACTGATATAGGGAAAGCATTGATTTCACTCAGTTAAACAAAAGAGCTGAAAAGTAATAAACACAGCTTGATGATTTATCCAGTGATATGGCTAAAAATAAAAAAAAAAAACCCTCCTTCTGATCATTTTCGGTTTTTAATTTCCTTATTCCATTTGGGTTTATTAATTTCAATGAGGCATTGGAATGCAAATGCAATTTTATATATTATTACAGTATACCACCAACAACTAAGATTTTAAGGAATTCCAACTATTATATGTTTCTTATTATATGAAAACAAGCTTTATTCAACAACAACAAAAATAATATTAATGTTTATTGAATTCCACCCATATCAAAAAGGTTGGTTAACAGCCTTTCAATATTGGAGTTGCAATACATTTGAAAGTTTATTGGAGAAGAGTGCAGAGATATCATTGAAAAAGGAGTGCAAGAATTATTATGAGAATCATTAAGAAAAAATAAAAGACAACTCAGTCATGGGAAAGGAGGGAGCATAATAAAGAAATTCAAAATAACCCAACCTTGATTCTCTTTAGTGAAAGAAGAAATTGATAGAAACTCTGGCAGGTTTGAAGATTCTGCTATTATACCTTACAACAGTATTACTCAAACTTATCTACTTTAAGATGTTTTGACTTCAACTCCTAGGATGTACTATTCATTTACATGTTTTTGTCACTTTCTTTGATAAAAAATTTGGTCATATGTTATTACTATGTTTTTCCAAGTTCTTAGGGTAAATTTAAGTTTTAAAATATTAATATACTTTAATTATACTGCCAAAACTTGGAATTTGTCCATTTAAGAAGAGCTTGAAATTATTGGGCTTGGATTATTGCCCAAACATTCATTATGCAATCCTGGAGGAATATGAACATATCAGATTTCAAAGGTTGGCTTAATTAAATTTGTCCATTTTCAAGCTTGGTATGATTAAGACTCAATAGGATTCAGATTGTTGTGGGCAATATGAAAATAATGCTTCTACATTGTAAACTACTCAGAGAGTACTGTAAAGCTCTATGGGATGGTATATAATCGGGGGTAAGATTCAAATTTCTTAACAACCGGTTCTGTGGGTGTGGCCTAATTTGTGGATGTGGCTTGGTGGTCATGTGACTGGGTGGGCATGGCTTGTTGGTCATATGACTGGGGTAGGCATGGCTAGCTGGCCATGTGACTAGCAAACCAAATATAAGTGGTCCTCGCTTAATGGCCAGTTGCTTTCCAAGTGTTCTAATTTACGACTAACCTCCCTAGAGCTACTTGACCTGTTTTTGGTGTTTTGACAGCCATGTGCACACACATGCATACACACACACACACACACACACACACACACACACACACACACTTATGATCAGTTACAACATCCCACATCGTCTTGTGACTGAGGTTTTCTATGTTTTTGCCAGTTTCCAACAATTCCTTCTGGTTTCCAGTTAAAAATGCCCATTGGGAAAAATTGACCTGTTTAACAACCACAGTGTTTGCTTAATGACAAGATTCAAGGTTAGGTGTTTGCCTAACCTGGGGTCTTCAACCTTTAATACCCAAAGAGCCATTTTTCTATTTTCTTTTAAACAGGTATCTCTCTCTATTTCTCTCTTTCTTTCTCCCTCTTTCTCATCTCTTTTTCTTTCTCCATTTTTCTTTCTTTCTCTCTCTCTCATCTCTCTGTCTCTTCTCTCCCTCTCTTTCCCTCCCTCTCTCCCTCCCTCCCTTCTCCCTCCCTCCCTCTCTCTGTGTGTCTGTCTTCCCTCTCTCTGTCTGTCTTCTCTCTCTCTCTCCCTCCCTCTCTTTCTTTTTCTCTATCTATATGTGTCTTGTCTCTCTTTTTCCTTCCTTCTATCTCTGTCTCTTGTCTCTCTTTCCTTCTCTCTCTCTTTCTGTGTGTGTGTGTTGTCTCTCTCTTTCCCCCCTCTTTCTCTCTGTCTCTTGTCTCTCTCTTTCCCTTCCTCCCCTCTCTCTTTGTGTCTTTCTTGGTCTCTCTCTCTTTCCCTCCCTCCCTCCCTCTGTCTCTCTTTCTCTCTCTCTCTCTGTCCCTGGGGGTGGGGGGGGAATATAAGTCACTTTTTTCAGTGCTGTTGAAACTTTAAATGGAGGCTAAACAAATAGTTGTAAGTCAAAGATTATCTGTATCTGCTTCCAATTGGCATTTAACTAAGTTTCAGCTGCATCTCTGCACCAGGCACATAGGATATGTTATAATTACATACAAAGTAATGTTTTGACAGAAAAGTTGTTTCAACATGTTACAAAGAGACAAATCAGTATAGAAAGCATATTCCTAAATTTAATTCATATGTAGGTTTTTAAATTCATACCAAATGCATATCTTCAGATAATAGAGGGCTTTCTGTCTAGGATGGTATTCATAGATTTATTCTGGTGGTTTTTCTGAAGTGTTTCCTTTCCAATTGTTTTTTATAAAAGTATTATATAGTATACATACATACATATATACACATATGCATATGCATATACCTATCTACACAAACACACACAGAGAGAGACCAAGACTCCTAATTAGAAACACCAATCAAGCAGAACACAGCAAACTCCAAGACCAATAAACACAGACCAAGACTCCCAACCTATCAGGATGAAGAAAAAAAAACATTCTGGCACAGCGTAGGCCAGCACCAAATTTAAAACAGAAACCGCTGTGAAAGTCTGACTCACAGACAAACACAATACAGAAGCCTGATGATGGCAGATGAGATTAAGCAATAATTAAGACTGTGACCAGCTCTTTCTTGAGCAGTTTTAATTGATTCAAGTAGAAACAGTTCAAATTCTGATTCATATAGAAACTCATTTACTCCCAAAAGAAAAACAAAACAAAGCTTTCTAGAAAAATGAGATGGAAGCAAATTATATTTTTAGCACAATTGGTAGCATAACATTCCAAACAAAAATTATCAGGAAAAACAGTCAGTGTAAGGTTGAATGTCGTACTTACAAAGGTAAGAAGACCGTGATTATGAGTTCATTTAAAATGGACTGTATTAGTTGCTTATTTGCATCAATAATCATACAGCTTAATTTAATTAACCAGGCAGGGTAAAAACCTAAACCTGTAAGATTTTTTTTTTTACTGTATTGTATGAACTAAAGCTTAGAGACAAATATATATTAGAAGGGCAGGGTCTGAGCTCTTTTACAGGAAGATAAATAAGCTGTCAAAATGTTCTTCATTTTTTAAATAAGTGTAATTGTGTGTACTGCCACATATGTACAAAACTTGACTTACTTTGACTTTCTCTTTTGTTTCTCACCTGACAGACACTCAGCAACACTATTAAAAATGCTTCTTTCCTTTCACTTCCTTCAATGCTATTAATAAAGAGGAACGATTTCCAAAATTCCCAACTGGTCTTCATGTAAATTCAGCTAATTGTACATTAATTGACAAGGCTGTAAAAGGACACTCTAGAGAGACAATCACTTTGGAAGCCAGTGCATTAAAAATGATTGTGTATAAGCTTTTGATGCATCTCCCATGGAATCTTGATGTAGGAGTAAAATAGAAAGAGAGACAAAAATGAAATATCCCTTCTCCCTGCCATCAGTAGAGGATCATTACGTTACATAGGGCTCTGATTGTTTGCAATTGCACACATATAGACATACTGAGCTGAGCAAACGCAGACATTGAGGGAGATCGATAATACAACAATAATGACACAGCTTCTTCTTGGAAGAAAAAAAATCAATTGTACCAGACCATTACCTGAATCAGCAGGTTTTAATTCTTTAGAACTCCATTGTTGGATTGAATAAGAGTTGGAAATAAATCAGAAAGCTCTGTACATAGGCATGTAAAATGCAGGGAGAAATGGATAAATTTTAGTTGATGTATAAGTGGAAACTTCTGCAGCCATCTGGGAAGATTAAAACAGTGAGCAACTTTTCCTTTGGGTGGAATGGTGCCTGATCAAAGTTCACCCAAATCTACTCCAAGAAAAATGTGAATTTCTATGTACAACGTATTTTCTCCTTTTAGTTCTGTATAAAGTGTCACTGTATGCTCATCAGAACTAACAAAATAACAGAGATGTAAGGGATCTTGGAGTTATTCTAGTACAATCCACTGCTCGATCAGGAGACCCTACATCATTTTAGACAAGTGGTTCTTTAGACAATCTTGTTTTAAAAACCTCCAATGATGGAAGGCCCACAATTTCTGAAGGCAAGCTGTTCCACTGTTTAATTGTTTTAACTATAAATCAGACGTAGAATGGTAGACTTGGAATCAATGCCGTAACTTTGCTTCTGAGCACCAATTCTGTGATTTAAAAAATAGCTAAGAGAAGAATAAAGGAATGACTGGGGCTAACTTCACATTTTAATTTTAAATGAATTAAAAATAATTTTTGATGTTTTCAAAGAAGGATAAATGGCCAGTTTGGGAGATGGTTTAGTGGGTTCCTGTTTTGAGAAGATGGTTAGACTAAAGAAAGAGCCAAAAATATCTTCCAAACAGAGGTGGTATTCAGCGGATTCTGACCAGTTCTAGAGAACCGGTAGTGGAAATTTTGAGTAGTTCAGAGAACTGGCAAATACCACCTCTGACTGGCCCCATCCCATCTATTCTATGCCTCCTGAGTCCCAGCTGATTGGCTGGGTCTTCTTTTGTTGCCCTGCACAGGAGAACGGAGCTGGAAAGCAGGTTAGTGGGGTGGGAAGGGAAGGGAAGGGAAGGGAATTTTGCAGTAACCTTCTCCTGCCATGTCCACTAAGCCACACTCACCAAGCCATGCCCACAGAATCGGTAGTAATTTTTTTTGAATCTCACCACTGCTTCCAACCCATATATTTTGTGATGCTATGAAATTTAAGCTACTTGGATTTAGGAAACCTGAGGAAAGAAGCAATATTAACTCTCTCATGACTGAATTAAGCTATGTCTAGTTTCCTTTTTTCTTTTATCCCAGCCTATCAGCATTATCTTTTCCTTTGATGCTGCTTATAGTCTTTGGAACTGGATGCTTTCCTGTGACTGTCTTTTAAATACTTCCAAAAATTGTATTTATTGATTGATTATCTGTGGTCAAAACATTTTTAACTCATAGCAACCACCTAGATAGATTTTTTTTCCCATAACAATCTTAGTTTACCTTTACTTTCAGGTCATCCAATGATAATATTTCTATGAGAGCAATATATAGTACCTCTATTTTTTCCCGTAGTCCTAAAATATATACTACATGCATAGAACTAGCTATTTATCTATCTGAAATTGTTTAATAAATAATACATAGAAAAAGAAATGTAGATTTTATTTCCATTCCATTAACCAAGGTCTAAATCATCTGATCATTATTTCTAGAAAAAAGTGACATTATTTGTGTTTCATATTTCAACATTCATGATGAATTTTGGGCCATTTGTTCAGTTCAAATATTTGTAGAAGAAAGGACAAGGAGGTATTTGACCTCTTCTTCCATTCTCAGACATGCCCAAAGAAGAAATTATTACTATGACAAATGTAATCTATTGAAGAACTAGAAGAATATTTACCAAGAATCTAGAGGGAGCCTGCTAACAGATTTGACAAAAATGAAGAACAGTCAAGCAAAGTTAAGCAAAGAACTTAGCAGTCTTTGCAGTTAAACAACATATTGTTAAAGATCAGCACATTGTTGTTAGGGGCAACAGTGTTTCTATCATTCCATATTCTGCTTATAGCTGTTTCTTTTGAGAGTTAAAAGAAATATAATTACAACTTTTAAAATGATAGTATGAAAGGGAAAATCTTTTTCCTTAGAAGGTAAATACATATTACTTGTTTAAAACATCAGAAATATTTTTGCTTATTGGATTGACATGTCAGAGCACACAATCAGAGGTTATTAATCCATTCTTTATATTTTTAACTTTCCTAATAAGAATTCTCAAGAAAGCAAATTAAACCAAATTAGTATATTTGGAAAGACATTTTGAAAAACTTTGCAACTAAGATGATTAAAGGCCTGGAGGCTAAAACATATGAAGAATATGTTGGAGGATTTGGGTTTGGCTAGTCTAGAGAAAAGGAATATTGGGGATAGCAGTATGATAGCAGTATTCCAGAATTTGAGAAGCTGTCACAAAGAAGAGGAGGGTCAATTTATTTTCCAAAGCATTAGAGGTCAGGACAAGAAACAATGGATGAAAACTAATCAAGGAGAGAAGCAACTTGGAATTGAGGAGAAATTTCAAAAAAGTGAGAACAGTTAACCAGTGGAACAGCTTGCCTTCAGAAGTTGTGGGTGTTTCATCACTGGAGGTTTTTAAGAAGAGACTGGACAATCACTTGTCTGAAATGGCATAGGATCTCTTGCTTAAGCAGGGGACTGGACTAGAAGATCTCAAGATCCCTTCCACTCTATTCTGATTCTGATATAAGGACAAGTTCCAAAAGTAGGTGCCATTTTTGAAATACTATAGCTTTCCTTCCTTCCTTCCTTCCTTCCTTCCTTCCTTCCTTCCTTCCTTCCTTCCTTCCTTCC
>NW_020769337.1:11369349-11400618 GCF_900518735.1 Pseudonaja textilis | reverse complement strand
ATCTATCTATCTATCTATCTATCTATCTATCTATCTATCTATCTATCATCTATTTATTGGTAGCTGACATAGTGTGATTAGAACCTCTATTCGTTCTTTTGTTGTTGCTTGTCATTTTTCAGTGGGTATGCCACCAGTTCCTGTATCCTTCTGACTTCATAAGGACGGAAGTGCTTATGTAACTTCATATTTTGGTACTAGATATTTTTTTTAAATAAGAAATATCTTCCAAAATGTTTTTGGAATTGACATCACTAGTGTACTGAATTTCTAAATAAGGCATATTGCAAGCTGATTATTGCATCAACACATTTTCTGAGTTTACCAACTGCTATCAAATAAATTAGCTTTGCACAACATATACCCAAAATTAACTCAAATAAATTAAAATATGGCATGAATATAAATGCTACGTCTCTAAGGAAGAATTGCAGAGATGAATCAACTTTTTAAAGTCCCTATTGGCTGAAAGGTCATAGCAGTATTCTTGAAAGTTTTAGCAAAGGGTGCGTGTGTGGAAAATTCCTTCTTTTCTCTAAGGTTTGACAGAACATATTTTTTCATTACTGGTAAGATGACAAAATTAGTTTTTCTCTTTCAAAGCATCCTCAGAGTCTATTTTCCCAAGAGTTTATTTTCTCAGAATATGATGCAAAATTGTTACTTGATTTTTGTGTTCAATCATAAGGAAGTTTGCTGGAATCAAAGGATGAGCAGAAAATATTTATCCACTTGTTACTTTTAATTTACATCAAATTCCTAAATAAACAGAGTTAAGCTTCTAGGTAGTTAAATACATTTAAATTGATACCTAATTATGTTTTTTAATGTATTACCTTTCACTATGAATTTTGAGAAATTTTTTTTAAAATAGATTTCTATATAGTAAAATTGTACTATGTTTCCAAATACCTGCTTTTCTTGTGTAATTGATCTTTACTGAAACCTAGTACGCTACTGATTTATTTCAGTTATTAGTATTTGTTCTTCGTACAAGGCAGGGATAATTATATTTTATGGGGTAAGATCATATTCAGAAGTGTCTATTTATTATTTTAGAGCAAGGAGGGAGATAAATATGTATGAAAAGAAAATCTATCTATGTGGGTTATTTATTTCATAATACTTTCTAAAGCATGGTGACATTTCAAATGCAATTCTGCACATCATAAAGGGATTTATTATTATTTTTATTATTTGTTGTCAGAGAATGATAACCAAAAAAGAATGATTGCCAAACTCTACAAGAATAAAACTTGTGGTAGTAAGTAAATCATTCTTAGTTATGAAAGATTGATTATAGCAAAGGAGATCTGCATATGAAACTAGTCTCCTATGTTCTGATTAATCTTCAGAATTAAACTGCAGATGAAAGCCAGAAGTTGCACGAGGCCAAGAATAAGGATTACATTCATACATACAGTGCGTATCCTGTATGCTTGTCTGTGGCAAAGTGTTTCGGATGGAGAAAAAATAAATTAATATTTCTGGGGCCTTAAAGTCTATCCTGGCTTTATTTTGGGGGTCTGGCAAGATTTTCCAAGAAAGGACCTGGATAAGTCCCTGCAGTTTTCTTGGTAAGATTTCAGAAGTATCTTACCCTTGACTTCTTCCTAGGTCTAAGATACATGACTGGTCCAAGGCTACTCAGTTGGCTTTGTGCCCAAAGTGGAAGTAGAAGTCTTGTACTTTCTAGCCTTACAATTTAGACACTTTAGGCACTTTAGACACTTGACTCTTCAAGATAAATAAATATCTTCCATTAGTTCTTTGGAATTATCTTTGTCAAATCCACCATATGGACATTCAGTAGCTCTATTAATATCTGTTGGTTGATATTCAGAATCTGCCCAGAAAATGATTGGTTTGAAAAGTATTATTTCTCAAAGCTGAATACAAAAAATAAGGTGCATATGTTTGATGTATTTGCCTTTATTTATTTATTTATTTGATTTGCCAATTGCTTACAAGATAATAGGTATAAGTATAAACATGAGTAAGAATACAGGAAATAGGTAAGTCTAACTGTAGGTGGTGTAGTTCAAGGTTGTCCAACCTCAAAATCTCAAGCCTGGTGATATAAGGTGTTCTGTTGTGAGCAGAGGAGTGTAGTACTCTTCCCATGAAATACTTCTGGACTTGCTCGATTGTATTAATGTCCAATATACAAGTGTGGATTCCAGACTGATGAGCTGTATTCGAATATTGATCTGGCAAAAGTTTTGTATGCTCTAGTTAGCATTCGATATTTCTGGAGGAGAAGCTTCGTAAGATTAGATTTACAACTCTTAATGCCTTTTTGGCAATGCTGTTACAGTGAGCTCTGATGAGAGCTCCAGTGAGCTCTGGTCATTTGATATGAAAACTCCAAGGTCCTTGACAGAGTGAGGATCATCAATGAGGTCATATCCACCTAACGTTTATTTGGTGTACTGATTTCTTTTTTACCACTGTGTAGGACAGAACATTTGTTGGTCGAGATTTGGAGTTGCCAATTGTTTGACCATTCAGACACATAATCAAGGTCGCTTTGAAGGACAGTAGCATTGTTGGTGGTATTGAATATTTTTATGTCATCCGCAAAGAGGACACAGTTGCTTATAAGGTGATTGCAAAGGTCATTTATATAGGGTATAAAGAGTGTGGGTCCTAGAATGCTGCCTTGGGGGACACCGCTGTTAAATGGTGCAGGGTTTGATAGGGTGCTTCCTATTTTTGCTATTTGTTGCCTGTTTGACAGGAACACAGTAATCCACTTTTTTATTTTTTTAAAAATAAACTTTATTAATTTTACAATTAAAACAGACAAACAACACATACATAAATGTGAAAGAGAAAAAAGAAAGAAAGAAAGAAAAGTAGAAAGAGAGATCTGAAAACAATTAAAAAACAGCAATCCACTTATGAAGGGATTCGGAAATGCACAATAATTTGTCATGTACCACTGAATCAAAGACTTTGCAGAACTCTATGTAAATTGAGTCTATAGCTTTACCCTCCTCAAGTAGAGTGGTCCATATGTTTTGCAGTGTAGGAGTTGAAGATTGCAGGACAATTTTTTCCTGAAACCAAATTGTTTTTGGTAGAGTAGGTTGTTTGACTCTAAGTGGAGAGTGATAATTGGTTAATGATTGATTCCATGACTTTGCATGTGACACATCACAGTGAGATTGGTCTGTAGTTTTCAACCAGGCTGGGATCACCTTTTTCGAAGATAGGGATGACCGTAGCTAAGGACTATAGGTTTGGTAAGAAGCTGGTTCTGAATGATATCTCATATATAATGCTTAGGGGTTCCACTATGGCAGAGGAGAGCTGTTTAAAGATATATGCACATAATCCATTGGGGCCAATAGATAGAGATGGTTTTAGGTTACGTATTGTCTAATAGTTTACCTCAGGAAAAAAAGAAAAGAAAGAAAATAAAAATCTAAAAAAATAAAAGCAGTGGAGAAAATATTAAAAAGTTTATGTAAAACTAGTTATTTAGGAAAACTCATATTAAAACATATTACTACTATGTAATAGTACTAATAGTACTAATACTACTATGTAATACTACTACTACCATTACTGCTATACTATTCATGGCATTTATGTCTGTAGCAAGCAATGGAGTGATATTGTATCCTCCTGGTGTTAAGGAACATGAAGTTACAACTGGTTTGGTTAGAACAAGGGTCTTCAAACTTGGCAAGTTTAAGACCTGTGGACTTCAAGTTCCAGAATTGCTGAGCTAACATGACTGGAAGAGAAACTCTGGGAGTTGAAGTCGACAAGTCTTAAGGCTGTCAAGTTTGAAGACCTCCGGGTTAGAAGAAATATGGACAATTTCATAAATGGTTTGGAAACTGTTTGTATATTAAAAGCCTTTTGCTGTCATTTAGAATTGATCAGTTGTTTTGATTGGCTATTAAATTCATGGCTGTAACACTCTGTTCTAAGCTCTGTTGTGGGATTGTTGAAGAATGAAGGAGAAACTGCTGTATCTATTTATGTAATGCTTCCTTTGCCAAAGCAATTCAAAGCCCTGTAAAATCATGTAAAAACACCTTCATTAAAATACTTTAAATACAATTAAATAACAATTAAATACAATTGTTCCTATGAACAATTGAAATATTAGATTTAAAACATATTATAAAATGTCAATAATGGGTCTAAAAGTAATATGTATATAGTTTATGCAAGGAAAACATAGCTATAACGTTGGATAAAACATTTAATCTTATAAATTAAAAGTTTTAAATATTTTCAGTTTTTTTAAATAAAAATGTTTATTAAACAAAAAAATGCAGAATATTTCCTAATGATCTTAAACACTTTGTAATGGTCTGGTTAGCATTGATGTATACATTCATTTTTTTTAGATAAGTAGAATTTCATCTTCCATAATTAAGCTAAATGATTGGAACATAATTTTTAAGACTCACAAAATATTGCAAGTATGTCATCAAATTCAGATCTGAATTAGAACACCATAATGTTAAGCATGTTTTCAACTCCAATTCTCCTTTTAGTATGGGAGATCTTATAAAATGTGCACAATAGCTTATATCTAGAGATCTCAGTAATGGAAGTGAATTAATAAGAAACTATTGATTTTCACTGCTTTTTTTCCTTGCATCTTCTTACAGTTTTTGAAGATATATTATGAATAGTTGGGGATCACTCCAGAATAATGTAACTGACTTCCAAAGAAGTTAGTAAAAAATGACTTAATCCTTTTTCTTCTACTGGAAATCAATATTAGATTTCAGTCTATTAATCAGGTGGAGTAAGAACTTCCATTTCTGAAAATATAAACTTTATAAACTTTGTTTGGGTAATAGGCCTTGGGTTATAAAAAAAGCAATCAAACAATCAACAAAGGAAATTATTTGTAGCTCAGGGTTGAAATGAGGGGTCCTCATTTGATGTTTTCATTACCCTAACAAGGTAACATCATCAGTGCTAGCATCTGCAAGAAAACAAGCAATCTCAGAGAGCACCAAGGACTCCTCAAACAATCAACAATCCATCGAATACAACTTTTATTAAAAACATTTCAAATATACAGAGCTATCCTTTGGATTTTTTAAAACATTTTGATAAACAATAGTCAAATTGTCTTTTGTCAACGAGTCTTAGGGAAATGTAGGCTAATAATAACAACATAATTTGTCTGTCTTAAAGCATAGCGGGACTTCTGTTTTAGAAGATTTGCATTTGAAATGGACATTTTGAAGCTATTTATTGGATATAAATATGATCCTTTAAAATTGTTAATATTCTTATATTTTAACAAAACTTGGATGGTGTTAAATGTATCACAATCTAGAGGCAGAGTTATTTGGCTGGTATAATATCACCGTAAGTACAACTTCTTATTTATAGAAATATAATTGTTTGTGGTTTTTGAAATGCCAAATGATCTCTTGGCACTTCTAACTTTCAACAGAATATATTTCCCTTCTATTAATATTGCAGGACTATTCATCCCATTTGAGAAGAATCATTACAAAAAAGAAAGAGCAATACCATAAAAATAACTATTGGAAATTTAGGTGAAATTTAAACGCTAATTTTTTATTATATAGTGCAAAAGATCTTTATTAGATTGACAGCCTGATGCATTCTATTTATGAAATAAAAATAAAATTACTTTATTCCAGCCATTAATCAGACTTGTTTAATTAATTATACAAATGAGCCAATAGAAACATAAAAAGTTATTCCTTTTAGTTGATGGAAGATCTTGAGAGGAAAAAAAATTCCCATAGTTGAGTGGCAAATTGCATTTGATGAATTTGTAAGAGAAAATATATATTTGCATCTTTTTATATTCAACTTAATTTAGGTTGTGTTTTCAGAAGGCTTCTTTTGAAATTATTCAGATATGACGTAGAAAACCCACTATTGTTTTGAATTATGCTCTTGATAAGTTATAATTAGATACACGGTGAATAACAGTATGGGCTTCTTCTCTGAATTCTATCAGTTATAAAGCAATATTGGTATAAAGTTAATGTCCCCAAATGTAGTCATTTGACAGTGACTTTTTAATAAATGTACATGTTTCTTTCATGTAGCAATTACAATAGAGTTCCATTCCTCAACCTTACTTTCAAAAGTTATTTTTCAAGGACGACATGACAGGTAGAACAAGTTCAAGTTCAAAATCAAATCTTTTTAACCAGCATTTGTACAAAACTTCAAAGAAAAAGAAAACCATTATAGTAAATGGAATTGAAAATAATTCATGCTGAATTATAGTAACCCAGTTTTGCCTGTCCATTGATGGATGTATTATGATGCAATTCTATCAATTACAAAGCAAATGGGTATAAAGTTAATATCACATAAGATAGTCATTCAATAGTGAGTTTACCAATGAATGTATACAAGGGTCAATTATTTAATTTGTTAAAAAAAGGTTTCTTAAAGCTGCTGTAAGTTTCTCTGGCAGGAAGAATGGAATATAAAATACATCGGTACATATCTTTTTGCATATTATCTAAATTAGTTGAGATTTGTTTTCCCAAAAGTTCTATAGAAATTTGTAGGTAACCAATATATCCAGATTGATATCCTTGCACCATCATGGGAAACTTCCTCTCCCATTGTGTTAAAAATGTACTTAATATCATCAGACTAATGCTGGAAAATACAATTGAAATTGAAAACACAATGCAGGTTTTGAAAGGTTAATGGGATTCTGGGTGATCAAAAGTTTTGGCTTTGACAGTAGATATAGTAAGATAAAGTATTGGGACACATTAAAACTTGTTTTATGTTTTTTTTTTTATTCTATACAGCAGAATGAATTGAAATCCCATCTTCTACAATCTTACAGTTTTTCCATGTTTATAGCTTAAAGAATATTGGATTTACACTTAGGAGCAACTAATTTGATAAAAATATAGATGCATGAGTGAAAAAATGGGCTCCATACGGGCAAGCTCTAATGAAATTCTCCACATTTGACACTTTTGTTGACATAAAGTGCTAATAAATTGTGTGAAATCACTGTTTTACATAGGAGACAGCTGTTCACGCTAAAATGAAAACACACACACACACACACACACACACACACACAGACACAAAAAGATGCATGATCCATTGTTACTTTTCAGAGAGATGTCTTCAGTTGGAAGTCTGGGACAATCTTTGGATTTCATTCACTATATTAATGAATGGATCTCAGAGCTATAGAAATAATACTACATTGAAGAGAGTAGATAACACTATGCTATGACTACATATGTATGTATGATAACACCAGGAGTGGGATTCAATTTTTTTAACAACCAGTTCTGTAGGCATGGCTTAGTTGGTGGGTGTGGCTTGGTGGTCATGTGACTGGCTGGGCATGAACAACTCAACATCACTCACATCGAGGCACGCATCTCCTCGCCTGGCCTCTCATGACTGTGGGGATGCTGCAACAGTCATAAGTGTGAAAAATGGTCATAAGTCACTTTTTTCAGTGCCATTGTAACTTTGAATGGTCACTCCACACAAGCAAAGTACCAGCAAAGGAGGAAAAAAAACCTCCAGAGAAGTTCCTGAGACAGGAAGTCTAGTCCTGCCAAGAATGTAATAAGGGTTAACTGAGAGGCAGTTTCTGTAAGCAACACCAGAATGTTTCCTTCCTGCCTTCCTTACAGGATTAGGCCAGTAATTTCTTCTAACAACTGGTTCTCCGAACTGCTTAGAATGTTAACAACCGGTTCTAGAGAATAGGTGCAAACCTGTAGAATCCCACCCCTGGATAACACTATGTAGAAATTAAACATGACAATGGAATCTGCAGACTCCAAGCAATACAATTTCCTGTCCTTGTTAAACTCTCAATAGGAATGGATTATGGGAAATGAATTTGTGCTCCAAGGGACATATTTAGTAATTTACAATGTCAAATGACATGTTTAGTAATTTACAATGACAAATTGGGCCTTTATAAACATTGGTTCTTGATGCTCAAATAACATTGTGCCATAAATCAATGATAGAGCCTTTCCAACATGGCAAGATAAAATAGTCTGTCCAAATCATGTGTCGATAAGACAAGATGCGATTTTCAATAAAGGGTGATATTTTTGCACAGAAAAAGAAACTATAAAAACTGTAGCAATTGTTGCTATGTCTGAACCTATCCACTTTGGTCATCCTCTACTTCTTCCACTTTTCAAGCATCCTCTAGAGAGTTAGGTTTGGGTGTGATGCCATAATGAAAAAGGAAACAAAAAAATGTTATAATGGCTCTCCTTAGTGCTTACATTTCAAGGTTAAATATTCTTAGTTCCTTTAACCTTCTGAATAAGGCTTAGTTTCTGCTCTAATCATTCATTAACTTGTTTTGTCTAAAACAATCCTGTTTGGTCAGAGCAATGCAAAATGAATTGAGGCTTTCAATTTTCCATGATTTATACACATTACTTTGTAGATTAAGAATTTATTTTTTGTTCCCATTCATTTTGAGTTTGTTGTTTTTTTCAAATTACCATTGCCCAATCAGGTATCTGAACATTTAATTTCTTACTTCTAAATATATAACTTTGTATCCCCTCCTCTTAAATTTTATATTTTGAAATCGAAGTCCTATGTTTTTTAACTTGAAGATCAGTTCAAATTTCAGTTCTGCATTCTAGGGTCTTGATTATCTCATCCAATTTTGTGAAGTTTTGACGAGCATTTAGAAATTCTAAGGAAGCAGTTTTTAAAGCTTCTATAGAATTAAAACAGTTGGATTTATGTCAAGTGTTCTTGGCAGTTCATTCAGTTCAAGCACTTGTTATTTTGTCTATTCAATCCAGATGTTACTGCTGTTTTTGAAGTGGTTGAATATTTTGGAAGTATGAATTGGGGTTGCTAAACTGGCAAACTAAATTTTTATAAGAAGTTGTAGAAAACTGATTATTTAATATATGTGAATGTCCTATTGAAAGAAACCAGAGGAAGATTGGTTAAAAGAAAATAGAGTTTTCTTTGATTTTAAAATGTGATTCATGCAACAAAATATTATAAATCTTTGCATGCACACACATACACACACACATACAAACACAAAGGTTCTGCAGAAATTTGGATATGAAGCAGCAAATCTTATTTCAAGTGTATGTAGTCATATATAACAAATTAACAGAATAACAGAATTTGAAGGGATCACGTAGGCTTTCTAGTTCCAACCCCTACTTAGGCAGGAAACCCTACACCACTTCAGTGGTTATCCAATCTCTTCTTAAAAACTTCCAGTGTTATATCATTTACAGCTTCTGGAGGCAAGTTGTTCCACTGATTAATTGTTCTAAATGTCAGGAAATTTCTCCTTAGTTCTAAACTGCTTATCTCCTTGATTAGTTTCCCACCCATACGTCTTGTCCTACCCTCAGGTGCAGAACAGCTTGACTCTGTCTTCTTTGTGGCAGCCCCTGAGATAGTGGAACACTGTTATCATGTCACCCCTAGTCCTTCTTTTCATCAGACTAGACATACCCAATTCCAGCAATTGTTCTTTATATGTTTTAGCATCCAGTCCCTTAATCATCTTTGTTGCTCTTCTACTTGGGGATGGGTTTATTTCCTACTTTAATTATACTGAATTAAATTATACATGTAAGTATCAACTTTGAATTGAACCTGGTAGAAGCCATTTTACTGTTCTTCAGTTGCCACACAGAAGGGGAAGAAGGCTGGAATATCCTACTAGACACAACAAATAACTTTCTCATGGGAACCAAGGGTACCATGTGTGGTGGATAAGGTTGGGGAAAGAGTGCTTGGAGAGCTTGCCAATTGACCTAATTGGCTAAAGTGACCTGTGACACTTGGGGATAGGTTTATTTCCTACTGTAATTATATTGAAACCATGGGAAATAGTTAGAGTTGGTTTTTCTTTAATTCATACCGATATAACATACTCAATAAAGAATTCCTCTGAAGTGGATTCAATCAGAGTTCTGATTTGCTTGCGTTCATTAGCCAGAACTTTGACAGTAAGACTTATTGGAAACTTATTTAAGTCATCAGCTACTATAAAAGTTAATTTAGGTTTATATTTCAAGGATACTCTAAATTGTTGGTATGATTGATAACCCACACATTTCCAATAGAGAAGTGTGAATTTAGCATAATTTTTATTATTTTAGGATTTTATTTTTCACTTTTTGCTCTAATTCAATTTTTCTGTTTATATATTTTGGAACCAGTATAGTTCCATGATAGTTTATTTCACAGCACATCATACTCAATGCTCAGTCTCTATTAGCATCCAGAGAGGTGTTATAGAAAAAGTTACCAAAAGAACAAGCTTATAGCATGGTTGCTAATAGCATTCCATAGTTTTAACAATAATATTCTCACCATTGGCTATGTAATTAGATAGGAAGGTCTCTTGTAATGTGTAAATTTAATCTCTAGTATGTTTAATATTTGATAATGCTGATAATACCAATAGTATTATTACATCACTTGAGTGGTGCAATTGCCTAGAGGTAGAACTCTTGCTTCACATTCAGGAGGCTGTGATTTCAATCCTAGATAGAAGCAGATTTCTCTCTCTTGGCACTCTAACATTCTGCTGAATATAATTTCACATTGGTGACAGGAAGGGCATCCAGCCAGTAAACACTCAGCTCCATTTAGTTGCCCAGACTCCACCTGCAAGGGAATATGGGGTTGTTAAAAAAGGTTTGATATTTTTTAGTATTTATTTAATTTGTCAGTCGCTTACAAGATACAGGTATAAGAATAAATATAGTTTTGAATACATGAGATAGATACTTATAAGAAAAATAAAAAACAATAGGACAGGGACAGTAGGCACAATTGGTGTGCTTATGCACACCCCCTACAGGCCTCTTAGGAAAGGGGTGAGGTCAATAGTAGACAGTCTAAGGTTAAAGTTTTTGGGGTTTGGGGATGAAACCACAGAGTCAGGTAGAGTATTCCAAACATTGACCACTCTGTTGCTGAAGTTGTATTTTCTGCAGTCAAGTTTGGTGTGGTTAACCTTCAGTTTGTATCTATTGTGTGCTCTTGTATTGTTATGATTGAAGCTGAAGTATTCATTGACAGGTAGGACATTGCATTGTATGATTTTATATACTATATTTAGATCGGACCGGAGGCAGCGTAGTTCTAGGTTTTCTAGGTCTAGAGTTTCAAGCTGGTGGCATAAGGTATCCTGCAATGAGTAGAGGAGTGGAGAGCTCTTCTTGTGAAATATTTCTGGACTTTTTCAATTGTGTTAATATCATATACATGATACGGGTTCCAGACTGATGAGCTGTATTCAAGTATAGGTCTTGATGATGATGATTATATCATTTATTTATGAACTAGATAATGCTCTCAACTAGAACAAGTTTTCATAGCATTTGGGGGACCAAATATCCCATTAAAGAAGAAACACAAACTCCTAAACATTTTTTTAAAGTTCTATTCACAACAAGAAGCAAATAAGAAAGTCTAAACGTCTATGATTACTCCATGAAAGGTATTTAAATATATACCTCAAAATAGATACAAATAGATAATGGGAATTAAATACTGACTTTTAGAAAACAATACTTTAAGAATAGATAGATGAGAATTGGAATAAAATCACAGGAGGGGAAAAAGAAACAAAGGAAAACAAAATCCCCCACCCTCCAACCATCTGTGCAGTTCCATGGGTTTTAATGTTTCTATTCCTAAGAGAATCAAGCAAAAGAATATAGAACAGATTTGAACTTCAGGATCATATGCACAAACAAAATGCTCAATGGAACATATGGCATACAGAGTCTCTGTTAATCTGCAAAAGTGTTGTTAATTACAGCTACTTAAACCTGAAGGAATGAAACTTACAATCCCTTGCCATGTTGCACTCTGACCAGATGATGCATAGACACTAAGGAGGACACAGGTGCCCAGAGATAGTAACTATATGCACAAATAAAGAAGCTTCCAAACAGCTGGCTTGCTTCTTTACCTGTTTATATTCTTATCTCTTAAAATGCTACATCAACCTCTCTCAACATTTTAATTCTTGTAACGGGTGTCAAATTTCCATTTGCCTACCATGCCCCAAGAAAAACTTGCTTTGTTTTTCTCTTGTTATATCTCCTTGATTCGTCATTCCTGAGATAGGTTCAGTTTTTCCATCAAGATGGTATTCAGCTCACAACATGGATGGCCAAACTCCTCACAACTTCTTTCAGCCCCTCATACTCTTCTTATGCCTTACCACTCAAGAAGTGAGCTATCTAATGCCTGTCTAATGTTCCTGTCTTATATCCAGCTCAGCAATTTCCCCAATCTTCTCCAATAAGAACCGTCTTACTGCTCTTAGGAGAGTGTTTTATCCCTTTCTTAGTCTTGGTCTATATTTCTGGGCTCCCCAAACTTACCATATTTTTGCCAACAGTTAGCAGGTTTTTTCCTGGGGACTTTCATAAACGATCATCTGAAGAGTAGGTAGGGCTTTCATATGGCACACCACTTATTCATCACCATTTCAAGCTAATCTTATTTTGTTTTTTCTTCCCATTATATGGACAACATATAATGGGAAGAAGACTCTTTTCTAAATTCTTTCTTATAGCCCTAACTTCTTTCTCACCCTTACTTTCAAGCAATTCTCCAACTTATCCCTTTTCTTAAGCTTACATCCCTTATTTTGCACACTGGATAACTAACTCTCTCAGTGGCCATATTATTGAAATAATTGTTTGGGAATTCTGTGTATTCTGTGCAACACTTAGATACCTTAGTTGCTAGCAGTTTATTCTCTAGAGAAATCAACTTCAATAGGAAGATAAAAGAAACAGACAGACAGAAACAACACTGGTTATGTTAGAATTCCAGATGCTGAAAGATATAATTTCCTGCTTCTGTCATTTAGTTTGCAAGCAAGTTAGGGTACAAATTAACCTACTAAAATGGTTTTTCAGAACATCCACAAGGTAGATAATAACTAGCTCACCAGACCTAAAATATACATCTCTATTATAGATCTAAACTGTCATGCCCTTTAGGAAGCTCCTACCAGGAAGACATGGGAAATAATTCTATCTGCCATAGTTAATAACCAGTCAGGAGCCATCTATTCATCTTAAAATCACTGTGCTGTAGCACTCAGTTTTGATGTTCCTGGATCATTTCTAATGCCATAAATGCACTGGAGAGTTACCGAGGGTAACGATATGTGAAAAGCAACAGAAGCTGGTAGTTATAATGCTTGGCAGTGTGCATCAACAGGCTTATTATAGCACCTACAAAGGTTGATTTACTGGAATATGCTTTTTAAAACTTCTGCTTTCAACAAAGTTACTACAGTCTGAGTAATCAAGCCCTAAGCTTATGAGAAAGCACCCTGAATAATGCACCCTGACATCAGTGGTCCTCAGTGATATAATCCAGATAAGTATCTCTGTTATCTATTAATATAATAAAATAGGAACTATAAACTAAGACAGTATCTAGCAATAATAGTGCTACTGTGAAAAAGCAGGGTTCCAAAATTTGTCTTCTCAAAACATAAGTGTTACTCTGAAAAAAATGTTTTTACTCCTCTATCTTATTTTCATGGTGCTTTAGAATTCATTCCAATTTTTAATTTAAGATATTGTTGTGAGGTCTCCAAAAATGTTACTTCTTTTTTTTTTTTAATTTTCAACAGTGTATTGGAAAGGGGGTGCTAGTGATCCAAATCCATTCTTGGTTTAACCTCGCCAAGTGACAATCAGCAACATAGGATGACTCAGTAGAATTTATAATGAAAAACAATTTGAACCAAGACCTTTAGTTTAAGTTATAGATGTTCCTCACAATTTCAAACTGTCTCTCTAACTGTGGACTAGAACAGACTTTTGTAGGAGCTAATTGTATTGAAGATTTAAAAATGAAAGAAAATTGAATGCCTTCATTTTTATTTTTTAAGTGCAATTTTCTAAAGAAACACTACAGAGGTCCATATCACTTTGTTTGATTTCCACATTACTTGAAGGGACAATCTGGGAAGAAAATGGGAGCCAGTATTCCATGTGAGGTATACTACACTCTGTTATCCAAGCATAAAATGTGAGGGTTTCCTTCTCAAACCAATTACTACCTTTCGATCTTTTAAATTTTTCCTGCGTTTAGCTTTATCTTTTTAAAAAAAGTGAATAGTAATTTAATTTATTTTTGGAAAGGTATTTAATAAATACCAAAATCATCAGTTCTCTTCTTGGGTTTTAATCTCCATGACTCACCATGAAGAATAATCTCTACCTAATCTGTCTCTTGCCCAAGGTTGAAGGAAAGTGGATTTGGTTCCTCTTCTATGTACATTTAGATTCCACATTTAGATTTATCTTTAGGCCTTTTTCTAAATTTCCCTTCTCAAAATCAGTTGTTGCCTTTGAGCTTTGATAACTGATTCTCCTGTGTCACAAGTTCAAAAAGATCTTGTGTGACCACTGTTTCAGTTTTAGCCTTTTGAAAGGTCACTTTCCCAGAAAGTTCCTTTTATAAGCAATTTACCTCCACCATGACAAGTCAGTGTTCTCCTTTAATGTTACTTCATAGCATCTTTTGTGACAGATTTCACTGACCTTAAACTACAATATTGAACATTTCTACTAATCAGCAAAATCTTCTATTTGAAAATTGAATTTCCATTTCCCATGCAATCTTTCTTATCCTTGTGGCAGAGAAAACATAAGGAAATGTCAAATTATTTCTGTGAAAGTCAGGCTGAAGCAGAAGGGTAAAGTATTGAAAGCAAGAAATAATAGAACCTTGAGGGAATCCCTTGTTTACTTTTTCTTGTCCCATTATAAGCAATAGAATAAAGAATAGAAAGCATTATTCCAACAGAAGTCATCAATGGATTCTACCTTCTAGTTTCCCAACAGCTTCCTTAATCCATCTTTTTCTGAAATTGGGAATGCATGGATTCAGGAAGACCCAGTTGTGAATGAGGAAAAAGAAAGACTTACAAGGTTAATGGTAATGTATTGTACAAGAAGGGTCACTCATGCCAGACAGGCCTCAGCAGAAGAGCCAGCTTAAGGGTATCCATCACACCATTAACTATGGCGAGAAAACAGGAAAAAAATCCTATACAGGATCAGTCATTGCTTGGGTCAACAAGGACCACATCATATGGTAGAATTCCTGGGCATCTCGCAACAAGTGGGCAACAAGTCTCAGGAGTCTGGGAAACTAGGGCTTAGCCTTAGGATTATTGCAAGAATAACAAATACACATAAGAAAAAAAAACACATTATGGCCTATTATTAAAAACCAGGACCAATAAAGAGGGACTACTGTTTGGATCTGTACATATATTATGCTGATGCATTAGAACACCCTAGATTCTTGGAAATAATTTGATGTATATGAAGGTCAACACCAGTCAAACAACTGGGAAATATGATTTCATTGTGTTGTGTATATAATGATAATATTTTTTTAAAGAAGTCAGAAATGCTCTTTGCTGGTTTTTGTTAATGTTGAGGTAATTCCCCATTAGGAGAATGAGTGCACACAGGGAGATGTAGTGAGAGTGGTGAAGAATAACACACAACCAGCATACAGATACACTGTATAGTAAAATTGTAGGTTTTTACTTCCAGTAAACGGTTAAGCAAAGTCCAACAAGCAGTCCAAGTCATACACAGTTATAGCAGTTAGTTTTTCAGTCAAGGGATAATCCAATAACAAAGTCCAGTATAAAAAAAAGTTCAGTAACAGACTTACATCAAACTCAAGAAGAATGATGATGAGTTACAGTCAATAGGGAAATGCAGGAACCAAAAACAGCAAACATCACCCAACTAGCAACTAGCAACACTCAGGACAGAACTAACAACCCAGGTTTCTGGCTCCATTTTATGGCCATTTGAGGAACCACACCCAATTACAATTTTAGTATTCCCTTAAAGAGACACTATTAAAATGTCTATCCTGGTTTATATATTTCCAACCCAACTGTTAGGTGACTTACATTCCTAACATTCTCCCCTTTGGGTAGGACAATATATACAACCTTACATTCTAAGTCCATAATCCTCACAGCAAGCCTTATGCTCTACAGAGCCTTGGGCCTTTGTAAAATGATCTGCAATGTTATTTTCTGACATACAGTATTCTGGTTTAATCATTTTACTTTACACACATTGTCTCACATTTAAATATCTTAAATCTGTGTGTTTTGTTCTTGTCTTTACAGCAAGATTTGAAGCCATCTGTATTGCTGATTGGTTCTCTTCATAAACAACAATAGAATCTGTTACAACAATAGTATCTGTTACATCAATTTCCATATCAATAAATAATTGCTTATAATAAACTAAATCTGTACATAATAGAGATAAACATGAGAATTCAGTTTCCATTGTTGATAAACTTAGATGTTTCTGTTGAATAGACCTCCATCCAATCAACACCTTTCCTAATAATACTACAGTACCTGACGTAGATTTTCATGTATTTACGTCTGTAACAAAACTTGCATCAGCATATGCAGTTAAGCTTCGTTCATCCTTAGGCTCCAAATATAATGCACAATGCATTGTCTGTTTCAGATATCTTAACACATGCTTAGCAGCTTGTCAGTGCCTTTCAGTTGGCTCAGCATTAAATCTTGCTAATTGGTTAACACTGGCCTTGACCAATTACTGAGATAAGATAAGCTACCAATCAAGGACTGATAAATCTTCTTATCAAAAATAGGACTTTGTACATCACTGTGACTAAACCCCTGGCTCATTGGTGTCTTAGCTAGTTTACAAAGTTCCATTTTAAAATTATTTAATAATTGGTTAATTTTATCTGCCTGTGAGATTTTGTATCCTCCGCTAGTTTTATCTATCTTTAAACCAAGATATTGTTTAATTTCACCTAACTGTTTTATTTTAAATTTCTTTTATAATAGTAAAATTATTTCAGTAGCTTCTTGTTCAGTTTTGATGATTAATGCTATGTTATCAGTGAACTATAGCAACAATGAAATTATACCATTACTTTCTTTTTTAAACAAATGTGGATCAGCCATGCCAGCTACAAAACCTATCTTAGTTAATTCCTGAACTTTACACTGGTTCCACTCATATCCTGATTGCTTCAAGCCATAAAGACTCTTTTTTTAAAATCTTTTTTCAATCAGTTGTATTATCATTTTTGATATCTAAAGGTTTTTTTAAATATATAGTGTGTTGCAACGGTGCATGCAGATATGCCATCTCTACATCTAAATGATTTACAATATATTTCTCCTTAGCTGCCCACCCTAAAGCTGTCCTTAATGTAGCTTTCAGACTAGGCGCAAACACCTCATCATAGTTATTTGCTGTCTGATTGAACCCTTGTGCTACTAACCTGGCTTTTGGGGTAACAGTCCCATCTACACTAGTCATAAGTTTATAAAACCATTTGCATGGCATGTTTACCAGATGGCAAGTTAACATTTTCGTATACCTCCAACTTTTTTAACGATTCCAGTTCCTTATCCATTGCTTGCTGCCAAGCAGCCTGATCCTTAGCAGGATACAGTTTCAGTTCATTATAGTTACCAGGAACTGTATTCACTTGGCCTACAACACTAGCCTGATATCTATCAGGTGGTCATGTTACTCGGGTTGAACATCTAGGTAATACAGGGTTTACTGGTGGACTCTTCTGTTCCACCTGCTCCTGTTCTTCTACCTTCTTCTGTGCTTGTTCTCCAACTTCCTCCTGTGCCTGTTCTTCCTCTTTAATGGCTATTGATGGTTTAACTATTTCATCTTTAGGGACTACTTGGGTGTCAATAATAATATCATTGCTGGATTCCTGTTCAGTTTATTCCACCCAACGTGCTCAAGAAATTTAGCCCTAGTGCTGCAGTAAATATTAGCTGTGCCTGGATCCCAAAATCTAAACGATCTATGGTTGGTCTCGTAACCTACAAAAAATAATTTTCTAGCTCTATGTTGCCCTTTCAGTCTTACTTGTGAGGGAATATGAACCCATGCTGGAGCTCCAAATGTATGTAGATAGCTTAAATTTGGCTTTCTGCCATGCCAATGAGTGAATGGCAATTCTCCAGTTGTTATGTTCACCACATTGTTTAAAACATGGTTACTATACATTATGGCCTCACCCCAAAGTGTTTCAGGCAAACCTGAATCAGATAACATAGTGTGAACCATAGCTTGTAATGTTTGCCCTCTTTGTTCTACAAATGAGTTATGTTGTAGTCTGTAAGATGCAGAACATTTATGCTCGACACCAGCCAATTTTAGCAGAGTTTTGAATCTCTTGTTAATAAACTCAGTCCCGTTATCAGTAACTAAAGTAATTACTTTACTCCTCATTTTTCTCTCAGTAAATCTTAGCTAGTTAAAGAAATGTTGGAATGTTTCTGTTTTGTTTTTCATGAGATAGTAGAAACCGCACTGTGAGTAATGATCCATTATACTCAAAACATAGTAGGCACCTCCCAAACTGGGTTTCTTAGGACCAATTATGTCAGCAAACACAACCTCTAAAGGTTCTCTGGTCTTAAACCCATTAAGTCTGTTTTCTGGAGTAACCTTGCTCTTCTCCTGGCTACAGGCATTACAGTTTAAATACTTGCTACAGGCTTTAATTTTACTCCTTCTGACAATGTAACAGTTTGAGCATTTTGAAATTAATGTGCCCCAAATGTCTATGCAGTAAATGTATAAATTTATCATATGGCTTAACATTGCTATAAACTGAGTTAGCCATCTGCAACTGGTCATCATGTATCACATATAAATCATTCTCCAAATTAGCAGTAACACTTTTACCCTCTTTCTCTATTATACAGTTATCTCCCCTAAAGGTTACTACATAACCAAGATTAACTAAAGCCCTTACTGATAACAAATTAAATTTCAGTTTAGGTACATATAACATAGATAAATGCTCATTTACATATGAACAATATGCAGTACCTTCACCAGACATTTTCATCTTCCATCCATTTGCCAATGATACATGTTGCTTACTCATGGACATCTTTACAAACCTCTCTCTATTTTTAGTAATGCACTGTGATGCCCCATTATCAACTATCCACAAATCATGGTTTACAGTTGAATTGCTAGACATAGCTAAACTAACATTCTTCTTAGCCTTCTGGTGATTACCAGTATTCTGTCATTTTCCCTTCTTACAGAATCTAGCTTTTTGTCCCTTAGCCCGAAAAACATTTCCTAATAGTATAGGCAGTTGAACACAAATCCTCTTCTTATGGTTGTTTCTTTCTCAGTTGGTCCCTATCCAGCCATCTTCTTGCCTCTTCTAACAACCTTCCAGTTATGTCAGTCAATATCAGTTTATCTCTGTTCAGGACTTCCAGTGAAGATACGTAATCATCATAATTTTTATCCAATGAGGAAAGAACGATGTAAACTTGATGCAGCTCTGAAAATATAGTTCCTTTTCATGTAGCTCTTGAAAAGTTCTTTTCATGAAGTTCAAATGAGCTAACATATCTCAAACAGATGTAAGATGCATGTATGCACCTACACTGTCAGGAACATAAATCCTCTTCAAATTCTCCCAACACCTAGCAGCAGACTCTTCTCCATGAATATGGACTAGCTGCTGGTCACTCAGTGTTAGTCCAATTATACAAAGAGTTCGTTCATTGTTCCGTTTAAAATCGGCTAATGTCTTGGCATTGTCCTCATTATTTGGATCCCAAGCATTTACATCTGGTGGATCTTGAACTGTATTCCATAAGCCTTCTCTATGCAGAAGTAGACTGCACTTCATAGACCAGGAAACATAGTTTGTTCCATCCAACTAGGTTATCAGTGATAGACTTGTTGATGAGTCTTGTGCCATCTTTACCAGGACAGCAACCCACAAGTTAAACAGTAAACAGCTTTCTGTATACAGTACTGTTTATTCACACTAACTCTCAGTTATCTGAGCCTTATTCAAAAATTAGTCTAAATATTTCCTAGTATGTGTACCATAGAAATTGCAGGCTTACTATACTTTTGCTACACAGGTTGTCCTTGACTTATAACCATTTATTTAGTGACTGTTTGAAGTTACAACTGTTCCTCACATTTACAAGCATTATAGCATCCTCACAGTTGCATAATATTTGGTAACCAACATTATGATGGTCACAGTATCCCAGGAACATGTGATCATCATTTGTGACCTTCCCAGCTGGCTTCCAACTAGCAAAGACAATGTGGGAAGTTGAATTTGCTCAATGACTTCAGGATTCACTTAACAATTGAAGTGATTTGCTTAACAGCTGTGACAAAAAGGTTATAAAACCAAAGGTTATAAATTCAGGTCCCAGTGATGGTCATAAGTTGAGCACTACCTCTATAATACATTTTTTTGTCTGTTCTATATTTCAGAATTGCAATCACATAATACAATTTTGATATTAAAAATAAATGAAATGGCATTTTGATACCATTAACATCCTAGTTTAATTATTAGTTATATAAACTAAACACTGCATGGCTTAATTATAGGGGAATCATAGTCCCAGCTGAGAGTACTCTGAGGAATATGTATTCAGGAAAAAAAATTGTCAACTATAATTGTAACCAACTAGATCCTATTTTGATTGTAGAATAAAATATTTAATTCTATTTTATATTGGTGTTTTGGATCCAAGCCATAATGAATAAGAACGAAGCTAATGAGTTCTTGCAATGAAAAAGCTGCAATTATCCATATTTATATTTAACCTTTTGAAACACCAGTCATTAATGTCTAGTTAACAATGGCCTAGTTTAACATTTTATGTATCATCCATATTATATCCTGCTTTTGTAAGATGGTGTAATACATATACACAACTTTTAAAAAAAACTTTAATAAAAGAAAGCATAATATAATGGCACAAAAATAAAGATGCATGCACTTTGGATTCCTAATAATTATATTTTACTTATTTATTTATTACTGAATTATAAATATTATTACTCTTGATTCTATGCATTTTATGAATAACATACCTTTCTATACTGAATGCAGCAAGCAAGCATTTCTTGGCTATAAATTCTTTCATTAAGAATTGACACAGATTTGGTATTTTTGTCCATTCAACAAGTCCTTTCCAAAAATCTGGGATATGCAGATGTTGACATTTAACAAGATTAATATTGAGCAACTGGTTGGTCACACAGTTATGCAGATATTTAGAGTGATTCGGCATTTTGTCCCCTTACTGTGTCTTTCACAAGGACCAGGGATAGGCAGATGTTATTATTTAATAATGTTAAGGTTATTGTTGCAGAATGTAAGCTGTTCCAAGTAAAGCTGCCCTTTGCAATTGAGTGGGGCAGGAATAACCAGTGGCTATCCACAGTATTGAAAAAGGAGCACAGCTGGCAGGTGAGATTGGTGGCAGCAGTGGCAGCAATTATGAATGTAACTGTTCTGATCTGGCTCTGAAACACAATGAAACATCTGTAGTTAAATAAATGTCCCCCTTATTAGGAGTGCCAGCAGCCCTGGCGAAAGTCTCTCTCTCTCTCTCTCTCTCTCTCTCACAGCAGACTAACAAGTCTGTCCAGTAGGGAGATGAATAGTTGTCTGCCACACCTTAATTTCTTCCCCCTGCCTTTTATCCCCACGGCTAGGGTGGGGTTTCGTTAGCAGTGGTGGCTCTTTTGTCCCAAGTATCAGCCCATAGATTTCCACTGTTCTCCTCTCCTGTCGCTGAGTATCTACATATCAGGCACTGGACCCAGCTGTCCCTCCTCTTCCTCATCAGCCACGTTCAGACCTGGGGTTGACTTTCTATTTGAGGACTGATGGACAGCCCAGGCTCTGTCTGTGTCTCCATCTTTGACAGCCCCATTCCCTCTTCCCGCTCAGATTGCCTCAATGCTGACTCCCACATGTCTCCTTGTCTGATTTAGCTGCTAGAGAGGTTGACAGCCAGCAGACTACAACAGTAACTGGTAGGCACAGCCGGTAGCATTGGTGGTTATGCAACCTTTAGCTGTTTAAATCTGCCAGGGCTAGAAAACAACAGTGGTTAGTATCAGGTTTGCCTTCCCTGAGAGTATCCTGCTCTTTAACTCCATCCATATCTCCCTGCATGACACTAGTACAATGATACTCCCTGCCTTATCTCCACCGGTGTTGCAGTCCACCCACTACCTTCCAGTCCTAAAAGCTAATAGGAAGATCCCAAAACAATTTCCAGCACCTTTCAAAATTATTTTCTCCTTAATTTTTAATCTCCTATTAAAACATACTATTTATTGCTATCAATAAATGATATGTCTGATATATTCTTGAAAGCTAATCGCATTTTTGGACTGATATTCCAGGCAAAAAATAATTGTACATCATCACATCATCTGCAAAGAAACAAATTAAATGTTTTTTGTCATTGATTTTCAAAGTCTTGATATGTTGATTACTTCTAATTATTTGAAGAAAAGGTTACAATTGTTTATACTAAACAGTAACAGTAAAAGTGGCAACCCTCTTTATTAACTCTGTTTTTCTAAAACAGAGAATAAATTCCATGAATTTTATCTGAACTGACGCAAAATATTTAACACAGAAATAATGAATAAGATTTATAAAGTAATCTGCTACTTTTCAACTAATTTAAACAAGTAAACTTTCTAAAATTGTTTAAAAAATCTTAAAAATATATACAGAATGCAATTAATTCCATATTTTAATTTAATATACTTATTAAATTAACTTAATATATTGCCACGTATCAGAGATATAACTGCTTTGAATTAAAGGGAAGATTTTAATAGGGAAAAAAATCATTCATGATTTTTTTTAAAAAATAGGCAACTATAATATTATCAGTTTCAGGTCTTTAGTTACTTTTCAATTCATTTTTCAAATAAAAACAGATAATTTAGATTCATTCTATAAGCTTCTAATAAGTGAAGGATTTTAAACTATGTCTATGAAATCATCTATTTTACTTAAATCATGTTGGTTGAACAATACAGTTTAGCACAGGACTGTCAAACTCAAAGCCCACTCTCCAGATCTGGCCCATGGCATGCTTACATCTGGACTGTGGGGCTACCCTGGAAACAGCTAGAGGGTGGCCTGTGGTGTCTCTGCCAGTAAAAACAAAACTCAGGAGGCCTGCAAGCAGCCCTCCCCAGCTCTGTTTTCACTGTCAGATGGTTGCAGGAGGACATCATAGCCATAAATGGAGCTCGGGAGCCCATTTTCTCTGGCAGAACACTTGGGCCACTATAGGCGCCCCCAACATAAGTGATGTTGAGCTGTCCATGCCCTGCTTGGCCACATCCCTCCCATCGCCCCCAAGCTCAAACACAATCCTAAATGAAATCAAGTTTGACACCTCTGGTTTAGCATAAACCTATATTTAAAAAACTCCTTTTAATTACCCTATGTTAAAAAAACAAAAATAAAAACCTCTTTCCTGTGTCTTCTTTAATGAATTAGATTTAATCCATTAAGATCTTTTTCTAATGCATTTGATAATAATTTCTTACTATCACGCTCATAAATTTTCCACTAAATAAATTGGCAAATTTATTATGTTATTACTAACTCTCTTTTGCAATAATTTTTCATAACTATCCTTCAAACTCAAAATGTCATCATGTTTCTGAAATTCAAATGTTTTCATTTAGAACACATCTAATCTGATATTTGAAAAGGGGATTTAAATTAAAAAAAATGTTTATTATAATACTTATTGGGCATGGTGAAGCTAAACATATTGATCTAGGGTCTGATTCAGTGGTGATATTCAGCTGGTTCGCAGCGGATCGGGCGAACCAGTAGCAAGAATTTGGTGTGGGTCACCGAACCGGTAGTAAGTTCTGGCTGGCCATGCCCCCCACCCGGTCGTCTTCCTGCTCGATGCTCGCTTACTCCACCTGCCTTCCTGCCATTCACCTAAGGTATGTATTTCTTTTTTTCCCCTCCCAATAATCAGCTGTAGATAAGATCAACTGTGGCGGGATTCCCCTTGCTGAGGCCCAGGAAGGCAAAAAATGGAGAGAGGAACTCAGCCTCCCCTCCATTTTTTTGCCTTCCAGAGCCCCAGAGGAGCCTTAGGGGAACAAAAATGCCCCCACAGAGGCTTCTCTGAGGCTAGGAAGCTCCCAAAATGGAGCTTGGAGGAGTGCTGCATGCCCCTTCCATGGTCTGTTTTTTTCCTTCCTGAGCCCCAGATGAGCCTTAGGGAAGCAAAAATGTCCCCGCAGAGGCTCCTCTGTGGCTAAGAAGCTCCCCAAAATGGATGGGGGCTGCAAAAATAAAAAGCCACGCCCACCCAGTCACATGGCCATGTGCACCAAGCCACACCCACAGAACCGGTAGTAAAAGTTTTTGAATCCCACCACTGGTCTGATTAGCATTATATTTAATTCAGCAACAATGAAACCAGAATATAAACAATGTTATAAAATGTTTAAATTTGGGAATAATATATTTAGGTGTTCTTCATATATTAATTAAAATTATCTGGGCATGACATAATATAATAATGTATATTAAAAATAAAAGTACTTTAAAAACATTACCTCTATCCAATCCCTTTTATGACTTTACCTTCCCCATATTTAATAAGCAGTACCAAGATTGAAAGTTTAGTGTATCCTTATTATAACATGTGAAAGCAATATACTTCTATATATCTCCCCCTTGAGAAAAACAAATGTATATAGTTTTTTCAGAACAGTTAGATGATTTATAGAAAAGTTCTGAGCAGAGAAATATGGTTTTGTGCTTTAGTGTAGATATGTTGCAAATTCATAAAAAGAAGATATATTGATGTGGAGTGAAAAATTTAAAAGTTCTTGGAGCTATTATACAAAATAAGCAAGCAATTAAAATTCTGTATAGTACCACCCTACAATATACCAAAGTTGAATGATATAATGGATATGTATCAGACATCTGTCAAGCTCCATTTAAGCCTCAGAGGGAATCAGATCAATCAATTAGAATCAATTAGATCAATAAGTGAACTCTTCAGGAAGTGTCAGATTGAGAGATGCCAACTCTATATTCCTTCAGAGATTGAATGTGGATTTATCCTCATTATCATGCTAATACCTTTAAGATCACATGCCTAGTTTTAAAGAAAGAGGATAGAGCAGATAAGTTTTTCATATAGGGATCACTTTTGTTGGAATAGGTTTATTTCCAATTTTGAAAATGAGGTATCACTGATAATACATCCTTAGATGAAATGCACATTTTGAAGAATAACTGATCACAGTTTGTTTGTATCTGTCAGACATTTTCCTTCAGAATCTTCAAAAATTTACTGTGTCGCTATGATTTGCTATGTATTAGATGTTAGAGTCACATTTGAATCTTAGCATGGGGTAGCAGTATGATAAAGGGATGAAAGGAAATGAATCATCATGTTGATTTCTATTCATGTTTCTTTTTCATTCTGTCCCTAACCAGAGAGTGGTAGTAGACTAAATGTATCCTGGGAATGTGAACATCTCAGGAATTCCAGTGAATTGCATACTCTGACATGATTTGATTAATTGACTGGAGAGAATCAATTTAGGTGTCTGAGACCGATTGTAAGGTGTTATATAAGTAGAGCAAACTGTAGTAAACCTCATTTATGCTGGTGACCTGGACAATGCAGAAGTTAACTTTTTCAGCTTTTGATCCTTTGTGCCCCTTGAATCACAGGGTAGGTATTTAGGCATAGTCAATTTCATCAGCTTTTTAAAAAAAACATAAAAATCTGCAAAAATTAGATGAGCTGTTTGCATATACATTTATATTAGTATAGCATAGCATAATATTATATGTGCATTTATTTAGAAATTTTCAATAATTTTAAAAGAGAGCTTGTTCTTCTCTAGGTAAGAGGTAACCAGGAACATCTTTTTACATAAAAACCACAAGGGAAGTATCACAACAGAATAAGTTTTAAAGTCAGTGGTGCTTCATGGAACTGCTAAAATGAGGGTTTTCCAGAGAACTAGATGACCCACACTCTATGGAAAAATCTGTTTCTTTGCCCAAGACTTTAATAAAAGTAAATGAGACACCTTGCTTCATCCCATCTGCACTGTCAACTTTATTGGTTTTATTGTAATTTCTTTGTTTGATGGATGTGAATTGCCCAGAACTGTTAGGAAGTGGGTGACATACAAATTTAATAAATTATTGTTACTATTATTATAAATGCTTTTGAATTAGTAATGGTGTGGGGCAGGAGAAGACCTTTGAGAGTTCCTTGATCTTCAAGGAGATAAAATCAGATAATCCTGATTTGGAAATTAAGCTTGACTGTTCTTTGGAGGGACAGATACTGAAGCTGAAGTTCAAATATTTTGACCACCAAATGAGAAGAGAGGATTCTTTAGAAAAAACCCTGATTTGAAGATTGAAGGGAACAACAGAGGATGAGATAGTTAGATAGTGTCATCAATGAAATGGGCATGACTTTGGGCAAACACAGGAAGATGGAAGAAAGCAGGGTGGGGTTGGAGTGCTATGGTCCATGGGGTCAACAAGATTCAGTCATAACTTAGTGACTAAACAACAATTATATAAATAGACCCACAATGCTGCTACCAAATAAATTATATAAAGATGTAAGTGAAACTTCTGATTTTCCTATAAACATTCTTCCTCCGAGATAATTTCCTTTCTTCTATCCAATAAAACAAACTTGTTTAGGGATTAATTTTAAAGTTAAAAGAAACTTTTATAGGTCTTTTTTCTTTATAGGTCTTCCTGGGCCATTATGGGACCAGCTGATCATTTCAGAAATACAGAATAAACTTATACTGCTTTTGAAATTGTAGAGATAGCATAATTTTATACTGCTATAGGTGCTTGTATATAGCAAGTTTAGTGTTTAGAAAGGAAGAGAAATTCTTCAACCGGTTCATGCACTTAATAAGGCAGTTATATCTTTTGCCTTATACTGTGATGTTTTAATTCTTTCACTCCTTGTGGGGAAAAATATTATTTGTACAGAAAAAAGAAACAATATATGAGAACACAGATTGAGACTGGGTGCAACCTTAATTTCTACACCTCTTTCCTTAATATATAACCAGTTGTATACATTTTCTTATGTATTTATGTACTTACAATTATAAGAAATGTGTGATTTTCATATTTAATAAATATTTTTTAGCCATATACAGTATGGGGCAGTATTGGTCTTCAAGGTTTAGGGACTATGGTCCAAATCCTGAAGTTCGGTATTGCTCAATAGATACAGGCCATGAAAGCTTATATCAATATATGCATTTTTATTTGTAGTTTTTGAATGAAGAAAAATTAGGGGATGGTTAGGTGTTGACTCTATGAATTATTGGACTATTTGTGCTTCAGTGTATTCTGCTTTCAGCATCTCCTTTTCCACTTGAAAAGCTCTCTGTTGGATTTCCTTTACATCTTTAGTTAACCACCCATAGATCGTACCTGTCTCCAGAGATGTTAAAGAAAATACAGATACGTCTTTTATTCAATTTTACACCATCAGGAACTTGGAATCTTTTCACTGAACATGATTAATCAGTATTATTATCTGTTAAATCAGGGTGGCATTTGTCATGTTCATTTCTTTGTGAGTTTTCATCACCCCACTATTGAGATAACAGTAAGTTATCAACTGAATAGGCAGGAAAAATGCTACTATGGAAAAAAAGTGTAGCATTTTATTAGCAATATAGTAGGTATCTGAATTTTCAGGAAAAGTAAAAACCTTGAGATACAAAACATATTATATAAAAATGGAGTAACTTCAGACTATCTAATTATATTGCTAAGATTAACAGCCTATAATATATGATGGGATAAAACATACAATTACGTCTCAGTAATAGTAATAATAAACTAGACACTGTGGATCTTTCTTTAAAACAAGCCCCTCTCCCACTTCGGGGTTGCCCCTGAAAGAGACTATAAACAAGGCCAAAAGTGCTTATTACAACAGGATGAAAATTTTTGCTCCAAAGACTAATTAGGTCTACCAATATAGCTTATCTGACCACAGGTCTCTTAGCATAAACCTTTCTCTCTCTCTCAAGGTTTCTTCTTTTCAGAAAAACTTCATCAAATCACAGTTCTAAATCATCCATGCTTCCTTCTTCTTCCTTTAGGCAGTAAAATAAACAATTCTTCTGGTTGTTTTTCTGAAGTTGATGCTCAAGTCAAAACCTAATGTTAGATACTATTCTGAATGGGATAAATATATGCATAAATGTTCATGAGGCTAGCTGTAGCTCTTCTTTGAATTCAAACTGCTACAAGATATCTTTGCTGCTGAGTTAGTCCAGAAAGATTTTCATATAGTCTACTAGGTTTGTTACAGGAATCAAAATTTCTTAAACAGCTGTCACCTTCAAGTACCACTTTTTAGAGCTTAATGTAGGAAAATGTACATAAATCTGGCATTTTGGCAATTATTCTGCCACTTTGATGCATAATAACTTCTCAGGCATATTGACCTCTTATAGCTCCCCAGAAGGAATTCAGCCCAAATGGCAGTGGTGTTGGAGAAACATAAGTAGGTCAGTTTAATAGTATAATGTTGCTTAATAAAATAGGCATTTTAGGCAAATCTGGGCTTGCATGATATTAATGATATCATCAATTAGCTGAAAAAGAAGCTGTTTTGCTGCTAGATGTTAGATTCTTGTTTTGTCAGTTTTGAGAAAATACAGTACATACTATTAATAGATTCAGAACACTTACAACTTCATGCCAAATGACAAACTGTATTATTATACAAAGGTTTTAAAGAATGGAATATAGATAAATCTACTTCAATTTTCATTGGGACCACAGAATTCAGAGAAGGCAAACATTTTAAAAAATGGGGGCATGGAGAAACACTTTCATCTCAAGCTTAAAAGGAATAGGCACATGGAGAAGAATAGTTAACTTTCTAAGAAGCATAGGTGGGAATCGAAGGCTAAACTTTTCTGTATAGAGTGGTTTGATGAAAATGAACTTTCATCTAATTGAAGATATATTTTCATTATCTCTTTCAGAATCATGAGTTAGATTTGTTGAAGCATTCAGGGAGTTAAAAATGTCCAAAGTTTATTAATATTCAAAAATATTGAAAAAAGTCAAAAGCAGTTAAAAACTCAACCAGCAGGATACGATCTTATTCTAGATTTCTTGAAAGGAAGTTCTCAAGCTACACTAACTTAGCTGAATTAAATCAACACTGAACAAAGACATTCAAAATACTGTAGTATTAAAAACTACTATACTGTAGTAATTCTGAACTATTGTAGATATTTGATTTCAATATGGGACCTCTAAAATTTTCAATCTGATGGAACACATTTATATGTTCTCTTCTTTTACTAAGATATGTTTGGCAAAGAATAGTTTTTGGCACTATTTCTCATATGGACTTAAATCTAATTTCAAACTTTTTCCTTAAGCAGTCAGTTCCAATCTCTTTCAAAGAAGAACTGTCCTTTATCTCACAGCCCAGGGGGCACTAGATAGTGATAGGGAAAAAGAGTAAGAGAAGTCACAAAAAGCAAAAGTGATAGAAAAAAGACAGAGAAAAACCAACATTTTAGCCAGATTTTGGTTAAACATGACTACCCATTGTCAGTCTGAGACCCCTGAGAGATTGCAATTGAAAAGATAAACTACAAAAGAACAACAAGAAAGGAAATATGTTTGCCAGTCTGTCCTAGAATAAATACCAGAGATGCATAAATGGAGGCTGAATGACTTAGGTTAACACAAATAAGCAGAAGTTTTCTAGAAATATTTATTGTAATCCAGGAAGCATAGCTGTCATGCTTGACAGTAACAAAACAATCTGAGGCTGAAACAGAACTCAGCCTCTGTCTTACTTTAAATTTACATATATATGGGAGAGCTTTCATTTAGACCTCACCAAATGATCAAAATCATGCTATATGTTCATTTAAACCAGGGGTGGGCAACTATGGCCCTTTTATGAATTATGGATTTCAACTCCCAGAATTCCTGAGCAAGCCATGCTAGCTCAGGAATTTTGGGAGTTGAAGTTCACAAGTCATAAAGGGGCCATAGTTGCCCACCTCTGATTTAAACCATTGCTTCCCAAACCTGGGCAGATATTTCATTACCCTAACTAGGTAATACCATAATCAAACCTGGGCAAATTACTCAAAATTGAGTGATTTTGGGGGGAGATAGTAACATAAAAAACTGATTCACAACAGAGGCATTTAAATTGACTTAAAGTGTTTTACCTACATTATGTAAAAAAGGTTCTCTGATAAAAGGTTTCGGATAATGAAGAAAAAAGTTTGAGAAGCATTGTTTTAAATCATTATGTTTTCATCAGAATGTAGATTTTTTTTTTTCTGATTTGGCTGATGGTTTTCAAGATCACAGCATCAGTTCCATTTATCATGACTCAGTCTCATATAATTTTCTTGGTAATACTTTTTTTATAAAAGTATTCTTTACTTCTTCAGAAATAAGACTCCCACCTTCATTCTAGTTTATTTCCATGTAAACATGCAGAAGATTGTAGCTTCAAGACAGGAAATTACACAATAAATCTCTCATACAAACATATAAGTGGTTTCTTTTTTTTGTATGGAAGGTTGGATCAATTGCTTTTTGCTCAGTGCAACCTTTATATCCCTATTCAGCTGTGGGTCCAACTGAGGCTTACCTCAAATGAGAAGGATGTAATAGGATCACAATCTTCTTAAACAGAACTAGAAAATATAAGCAGAATCAGACAGCACCGATTTCATTCAGAAAACACAATTCCTTGCTTTCTAATGACTGGTGTCTACAAAACTCTGTTTTAATCAATGTACAAATAAATTATGAATTTTTGAATCTGTATACAAAAGGAATGCACAGTCCTTAACTGAGGATCAGGGGAAATTGGCTCAGCTTGTTAATTTATCTTTCTTTTCTTCTTATTGTTGTTTTCAGTTTCCCTTTACCCCCAACTGGCTGCAGAAAATCATACTTCCAGGAGCAGAAGAAGATAAATCTTCCATTTATAAAATAACTTCAAATGAGAATGCCCAGATGAAGCCCTGAGGGAGAAAAAAAAGAAGAGAAATGGAAACTAATCAAGTCAGTAAGTTTATTGATTTCAGCTGATTTTTCTGGGGCAGGGTTTTGCTCCGAGACTGGCACTTTGAAAAATGTGGCACTGCTTGGAAATTTATGACATTTGGTAAGTAGACACCTTTAGATATAAACATATAAAAAGTATAAAAGAGGACTAACTTAAGAAACAATTCAAATAATTATTTCCAAAAACAAATTAAAGAAGAAAGAAAGAAAGAAAGAAAGAAAGAAAGAAAGAAAGAAAGAAAG
>NW_020769337.1:11339818-11361512 GCF_900518735.1 Pseudonaja textilis | reverse complement strand
GTCCTGGATTTATTATAGATGGTTGGTTATAAAGCTGTCCTATTAAATAGAATAAAATGCTTCTGTTTTGTTTTGTTTGTTTGTTTTTTTGTTATTTTGCATAGATAATGGGAGTATCTCAAAACTCTTTAAGTTCATGTTGAAGATTGCTTTTTAAGAAAATATTTTAAAAAAATATTTTGAAATGGACATAAGGAATCTCCAGCAAACTGAATGACCCAAGCAATATTGTATTGTTCATACAATTTTAGGTGTATGAAAATGACAGGGATATTTGTTTATTTATTTATTAAAGTTTATTAGCTTCCTAATTTCAATGAATTTCTTTTTCAATTGTTTAATGAAATGGATACACATTTAAGAAAAATGAATAAAAATGAAGTCATGTGCCATGAAGTATCATTATGACAATGATAAGGCTGAATATGTAGATAGTTTTATTAGAGAAATTTAACATGTAGCATTTGGATGCAAATTGTCTACAGAATGGCTGTGAAAATTGCTTCAGGCATGCATAAAAGCTACACTTGCATATGAAGACTGGAAGAATATTTTTAGTCCTCTTCTATAGAAAGGGAAACATAGCAGGAGTGAAAAGAAAAGCTAAGTTGGGATTGTGTTTGGCATACTTACGTACATCATTCCTTCGTAATGTAAAGAAAGTGAAAGGATGAGCTAAAAATGTGAAACTCAACCAACCAAATATAAATAGGGATAAGTTTTAACACATTTTGGTTAGTATGCTACAAGCACAAGCAAATTTCAATTTTAGTCCAAGCATGTATTTATTATACTGTGTAATCTAGAAACTCTCATTTAAAGTCTATGTTGTGGGCCAAAATACTTTTGATGATATTCTCACCACATGGGAGCTATATTCAATGCATTAACACATTCAGGATAGAGAAGAAATTTTGGCTGAAAGGTAAAAATAATTTACCTCATTTATCTTGGAATTGGAAATATAAAGAAGTTTCATTGGAAGTTCAAGATACCTTGGAGAGAGAGAAAGACAGAGAGAGAGACAGAGACAGAGGCAGAGACAGAGACAGAGAGAGACAGAGACAGAGAGACAAAAAGACAGACAGACAGAAAAAGAGAGAGAGAGATACAGAGAGAGAGAGAGAGAGAAGGAAGGAATGAAACAAACAAATATACACCTGCATACATATTCTAACATGCAAACAACCTGAAATAAAATAAGAATGATATCCTCTTGCTTATAAATTCTCAATTCACAAATTTTCTGTAAAAATTCATACATTGCGATGCACCAAAACTTGACTTTCTTAGGTTCAGTTCTCTTGTATGTGCATATCTTGTGCAACAGAGCTTTCAAGAACATTATTTTAGTTGACAATAAGTATAATCAATATGCTGTATGTGATGCATGTATGTGAGCCACCTTAGATGGCTCATTCACACATGCATTAGGTCATCATTTGATTCTAAGCAGCTGAGAAAAGTTAAAAAAAAAGCTTCAAGATACTGCTATTTCATATGATGAACACCAATTTCAGTAATGCTATTGCTACTTTAATGCATTCTTCTTAAATTGTTGTCTTATTATTGAAAAGAGTTTGCACTGCTTTTTAATTACTACAAATAAACTAACCAAACTATATTCGATGCTAAAGACAATATAATGCTTATATGTGAACTGGCTTAATTTCATAAGTTATTTCCCTGTTTTCCTTCAGCTCTACAACTGCACAAGGAGATATGGAAATAAATCTTTAGACCACAGAATACAATAAAGAATCTTTTATTTGCTTTCTCATTTAACATCTTATGCATTGCCTTAATGTTAACTATGTTTCCTGCTATGATCTAAGACTTTTTTCATTGTTTCTGCCAGTGTTCTACAAAATCACTATATTTTTATGTTAGCAAATAAATCAGGGGCCCAAAGCAGATTGCTTTGGTTATTGATAGTAAAGACAAGAAAGAAAGAAGGAAAGTTGCTATCCCCCTTCAAGGGTTGCAAACAGGACTGCACTTGTAAAGTGTAAATTACAGGTTTTACACTAACCTTGGACTATTTCTAGATGAAAGTTTTATTAGGTAATTACTCAGCTTCAAAGTTGAATCACAACATTACAAGCTTCTGTTTATGGATCCCAAGTGTTTTGCGAACATTCTTCTTCTTTTTTCTGATTCTAAAATATGTTGGAGAGGAATAGATTAATCTCATAAAGTCTTTTGATTGGTTCTAAAAATAAAGAAGAATGGCTGGCAAAAGTTACAAAATAATGGATATCTGCTAATTTTTGCTTTTATAGTACCTAGCTTCATGTTGATTGATCACATGTCATTAAGTTGGTGTCTACTCTTTGCTATTACACAGAGAGATTTTGCCAAGGATAAATCCATTTTACTTCTCATGAAGCTTTGAATATTGCTTTAATCAATATTACTTTAAACAAAAACTAATCATACCATAAATACACTGGATAAACTATTACCAGACATTAACTATTTTCAACAAAAAAGGGCCATGAAAACAATATTCATTACACTTCTATTGGATAATCCAAGTATTTCCAGGAATTACTGTAAGTATGGGCAATAAGATTCCATCTGTTATTATATTCCAGACACATTATTTGTTTGGAAAGGTGTATTTATTACTACCTCTAATGATCCACAACCATCCTGTTTTATTTGTTTATATTTATGTAATTAATTGTTTTTATGCCACTCATTTACCCCATAAGGCAACTCTTTTCTCTTCCTTTCTCTCCCAACACTGAGAATTCACAGAGTTTGTAAATATGTTGCATTCAGAAACCTTCAAACATATGATGCTGAAGCAGAGGCTCACCATACTGATTTCAGAATCCTACACTTGACATTTAGTATTACTACTTCTCAATGTTGACAACAGCAATTTTTTTCTTCCTCTATTAAATTTCATGACACTGCTGGCTTTCCTTAAGAGACTGCTTCATTGCTTACTGTTGAGCATAAACAATGCACAGTATTCATAATGCAGGGCATTGATATGAGTGGGTGTACTGCAGTATTAGATATTTTGCTTTGCTTATAAACAGACTTGTAGGAAATAGGAGAATTATTAGAGGTGGTATTCAGCAGGTTCTGATCAGTTCTGGAGAACCAGTAGCAGAAATTTTGAGTTGTTTCTGTACTATACCACCTCTTACTGCCCCCCCCCCAGCTATTTTCTGCCTCCCAAGTCCCAGCTTATTGGCTGGGTCTTCTTTTGTTGCCCTTCACAGGAGAATGGAGCTGGAAAGGAGGTTAGTGGGGTGGGAAGGGAATTTTGGGTGGGAATGGAGATTTTGCTGTATCTTTCCCCTGGAGTGGGGTGGGAATGGAGATTTTGCTGTATCCTTCCTTGCCACACCCACCAAGCCATGCCCACCAAGCCGAGCCATGCTCACCAAGCCATGCCCACAGAACTGGTAGTAATTTTTTTTTTTTTGAATCCCACCACTGGGCATTATTCCTGAACATGTTACAGAGATGATGCAGTCTGCCTTCTTGGTGTACAGCAATGAGACAATTCAACTTATTGAGTCTCTTTGCTTCTGAAGCCTTGTTTGGCATACCCATTAGTGGGTGCTTAGAAACAGAAGAGTACTTTTTTTCAGCAATACCCTTGAAGAATTGTCGGAGCTCGGGATCCTTTTGAGCCTTTGTACTATCTATTAAAACATTGCTGAGAAATAATTGTATCTGAGAAGTATTCTGATAAATACTGTTCTTTCCTTTATAGAACTTGGCTTATTTTGATTCCTTTGCACTTTCTTTGCTGAGAAAATCCAGTTGCGATTCAATATTTCATTTTTGGGATGTGGGCGGATGCTGTGAGCTTCACATACCATTCAGAGTGGCAATTGAAACAAGAAAAGTTGCTCGTGGTGGGATTGGCACATTTATCATTGCAGCTCTGCTGATCTCATGATCAATGCAGAATATTCAGTATGGAAAAAAGTAGGACAGATGCCTCAGTATTGCAAAATGCAGACAAGCCATATTTCAGCAATTAACAAAAGACCTGCAGCTGCAATTTGAAATAGAGGTCAATAATTAGGTAGAAATGCTATTCAGCAGTTGCCCACATTTAAGTCAACAAAATTATGTAATTCCCAAATATAGTCTAGATCAAAAGTGGGGAACTACAGCCTTTGTGGACTTCAACTCCAAAATTCCTGAGTCAGCCGTTCTAGTTCAGGAATTCTGGTGGTTGAAGTCTACAGGTTGTAAAAGGCCCCATCCCCGGTCTTGGTCTTAATCCATTCTTGATCTTAAAAAGATGGCACCATGGGGAAAAATGTGTCTTGATCATACCTAAGTACGATTCCCTCAGACAAGAGTTAATTGCTAAAAATTAACTTACTATTTATTTATTTCATCTGTGATTCGGTAGCCATATCAGAAATTTGACATTTTTTGAATGGGAGGAACAGAAGCTACAGACTTATGTAATATTTCTGGACACTTTTACAGTACTGTCCCATTCTTCCATGAAGGTTTTGAGTTTCCTTTCCTCATTCAGTCTTGTTTCAACCATTGAAGGTGGGTGAATGTATACAGTCACTCCATTCCTGTTCTCTTACCCAGATAATTTCCACAAAGCTAGGATTTCCTGACGTTTGTACAGCCCTGACAACTGGGGGTTAAAATAATTCTGCCAGTCAACTATATCATTTGGACAAAATTGAAAAGGGTAATGTAGCATTAACAGCCCTCTTCTCTCTGCTTCCAGAAGAGATTCAAAGTACTAAAGAGGAACTGAAAAGCAGGGTATCTCTAAATCATTCTTTATCTGTCTTCTTTTCTCTTTTTACCCATAATCCCAGAAGCCATACTGAAAATTGGACAAATCATTGCATTGTGGCAGGATGAATGTATGAATGAATAAGCAAACAAATGAACTTAAAACTGGGATGGGATGGGAGGATGGCAGGTATTACTAAATCTGTTGACTCACTTTATAGTAGTAATTATGCCAAGCAACCACTAATCCTTTTGAATTAATTGTTTTGATTCTTAAAAAGGCAGGATTTGGCAGTCTTCTAATCTATTTTGAAGCCCAGTTCTGAATATGTTACTTAACTAGATTTATAAGGCTGCCCAACTAAAAAAAAAAAATGTGACTCTGGGAGATATACAATAACAAAAACAATAAAGAAAAAATGTACATAGTCCTTGTTTAATGTCTGCCTTTTTTTGTAGTAACCAATCATATTTATGATAGTGATGAAAAGATAACTTTGTAACCAATTCTCATAAAAATAATTATTTAAATAATATTCTATCAAATTTAGATGTAAAATCTTAGAAAACCGGTTTTTCAAATAAGAAAGACATACTAAATTTAGTAATGTGTAAAAATGAAATTCATCAAAATTTTATTTGTGTGTGAATGGCACAGAAATAAGAAATTACTGATTCCATCTGGATATAGATAAAATCAATATGAGTTGCTGACTAAAGTTAATAATGACATAATTTCCACAATTTACGATCTATTATACATGTGTTCAAGTCTTTTCTCTGAGTTATGCTGCAAAGCAATTATTCATAAAGCTGTAGAAGAAACAGAAACCAGAAGACCAGAAGGGGAGTTTGTTCTGCTGTGGTGCCTGTCCTTTAGATTCCATCCACCTGGAGATCAGTTTAACCCTGAGTCTGTTGACCTTGAAGACACATTTCTGTGATCAAGTCTAGAGACCCAAGTATGTGATGAAGCCCAGTTCTTGATTGTGCTAATGAATGTGTTTGTAATTTCTCGTGGATGTCATGGTATGTATGTTATTGTCAGGCTACAGAACTTTTTCCCATTCACTTAACAAGAATGAACTTCTGAAAACCAAATATATCAAAAGGAATCCTTTATTTAGATGAGACAATTCATGTAGGAGTTCAAAGCAGCATCTGATGTCCCTGAGGCATACAGGGATAGATAAGGGAGATTAGAACCCCTCCCCTTATCTTGATGTGTATTTAGTGAAACAAAAGCCAGTATATTAATCCCCCACCCCAACCCCTTCTGTAGAAATGATCTTTTTCACAGTTTCCCAGGGCATACCTAATTTCCACCCACCCTCTTTTTAGAACGAACTTTTCCAGAGATTCCCAGGACACATCTCACTGTGGAATTTTTTATGATTTTCTCATCTCCTGGCTGTGCCTCTCAGAGGTAATAGGTTCTGGCCATCTGGGTTTTCTCCCTCCATTGTATCATGTGTGGGTTATACAAATTCGATATAAGATTAAATATATTCAGGTTACATCAAGAAAGTCTCCCCCCCCCTTTTTCTTCTTCAACTGAAGAAATGACAGATACATGGATCTAACAGCTATTTTTATATATACATATTATTTGCTTACTTATTTTTGGCATTGTTAGCTGCTCAGGGTCATGTTTTGAGATATCCTCCAACTCAAGCTAAATGTCTATGGAGTTATCCAGGTCATGGTTTCCCCAAAGCTGCTTTTTCAAGAGGCAACTGGAGTTTCTGGAAAGCACCTTTGGGGTGCCAATTCAACCATATTTCACAGCACCACATTGCATAAAGATGCAACTCTGCCATAGGCTAGCTGCATCTGAGTTGAAGGATCCTTGGTGCTCTCTGAGCTTGCTTGTTTTCTTGCAGATGTTTCATTACCCAAATTAGGTAACCCCATCAGTGCTAGAATGAATGAAACCTTTCAACCCTCATTTCAATCCTGAGCTACAAATATTCTTCTTTATTGGTGGATCTGAGCTGTCAAGGTACCTCTGGAATTATAAGTTTGCCATCTGTTCTCTTAAACACTCAACAAAAATTTATGAATTCTTTATAAAATTCATGAAAAAGAATTCATGTACTTTAATAAGAATAAATATTGATTAAACCCATATACACTTTATTTAAATCTGTAATGTACCAATTGATGTCTTGATAGGATCAGCCATTACTGATCTCTGTTAAAATATTCAGTGCCTAAAACAAATGAGATCTGTTTGCTACTGTGTGTTGTGCACTTATATCTGCAATGGTGCTATGACTGCAAGATCTTATATCAAAGGAAGAAGTTGATATTAACTATTATATTTTCCATCAGGCTGAAGCCAATCTGCTTAATCAAACATTGATGAGCATAACCAATATGGTGAGATCTATAATTTGAAGCTATATTTCATTGGTTTTACTATAATTAAAGAATCTGTAAATCAGTAAGATGTTACTTTTTTAAATTTTAATATTATTGCTGATCCTCTCCCCAGAATACTTTATGTATAGTGCCAAACAAACACAATAAATGCAGGACTGCTTGGAACACACCATGGCATTGATTTGCACAGCCACAGTTAAAAGCAATTTAAAATCCTACAGCTCAGAATTATACAAGAAAGGGGAGGGGGAAAGAAAACAATTATAACCAGCAATTCCTGTTTTCATTTTGCAGAGACCAACAGATCTATTTTAGTTTGCTAAGTATGTTTAAAAACAGCTTCTTGAGAATAGAAAATGTCATTGTGTTAATCCATTCTCACGGCAAGAACAAAAAAATGGCACATCAATTATTTGTCCTGACAAACTAACGAGAATAGGGAAAGGTACAATCTCATTACCACCTTAATCATCTGGCAGTTGCTGGATGCACTACAAGTGATTCTATCAAACTTGAAACAAAGGGATTATTTCAGGGCCAATTATGCAAACCCCAAGACTCTCTGCATTTGAAGTGGGTTGATCTGAAAAGCCCATGGCACTGACAGAAGTTAAAGGCAGACAAAATTATGTTGGCAGCCAGTAATTTGTTTCGTTAATAAGATTATTTTTCATGCAAGTATGAATATACTTCCACTGCTTCCCGTTTATAGGCCATTGAAACTGCCATGCTGGGTTTGCCTTACTCTTTCTGCTTTTGTTTTTATTTTGATGCTTAAACAAATGTTTAAACTTTGTTAGGACTTCCGTGGGTTCATATTAATAACTCATTCCTATTGATGCTCCTTAAACCATCAATAGTGGCATACACTACATGTAGTGACTACATATACTTCCTAGAACCCTGGATTATCAACCCTGAATGAATAACATCTGCAAATGGATATTTTTATTTTTTGCTGTTGTGAATAGTAGAAGACATATTTCTGTTGTCACCTTAAAGGGCCACAAGTAGGAAATTATTTGAATGAAGTGAGTCACAAAAGGCTTTTCAAAATTTTATAACAACATTGTGGGTAGGCAAATTGAATGGATTGTACTTCTCAGGAACAGAGTAATTCTTCAAATGTTTGTTAAAGAGCAGGGCCCCTTTTAGGAATGACAGGAGTTAATAGAATTGAAGAAGCCACAGAAACTGCACACCATGGAAGAGATGACTGAAGAATGAAAGACAGCATATTAATACCTCATAATGAAATAAGTGCAGGAACATATTCTGCCAATATAGATAACTCCCAAATTCTTTTTTCTTAGCTTGTAAAATAATTTCTAAAACAAATTCACTTTCATCAAATGAGAATATGAACAGATAGAAAAAAAATGCATGAAAAATTCTCTACCTAATTTGATTGTGGCCAGGAAATGAGAGAGACAAATTTCAATGTTATAGCTGATTATTAAATAGTAGTCTTAGAAGCGCTGTAGCTTAAGAAAAAAAAGATTGCTTTATGAACAAATGTATGTTGCTTGCCTGCTTCCTCCAACTTATATATTTATGCCAGATGGGACCAACCTGGCAAGAACTAAATTTTAGTAATCAAAAGTATCCCAGCTCCCTTTCCATGAGCATAATTTTTTTTGAAGATGGGCTTCTTGTAGAAGAGGGTTGGGGAAGGTCAGAAAAAAAAGAAAGAAAATATATGGACTACATGTTCCAAAAGTTTTTTCGTCATTCTAAGCCTTCTGGTTTATCTACAATAATTGGATCAAGTTATTCTCTAGAGCAGGGGTGTTAAATTCAAGGCCTATGGGGCAGATCCTGTTCATGGGATGCTTAGATCTGGCTCACAGGGCCACCCTGGAAACAGCAAAGAACTGGCCCGTGGTGCCTCTGCCAGCAAAAATGGAGCTGGGGAGGGCTGCAGGCTGTCCTCCAGAGCTTCATTTTTACTGGCAGAGGGTTTCAGGAGGCCGTCACAGCTGAAAACAACTCAGGAGCCCATTTTCACTGGCTGAACATTTGGGCCACCACAGGCACTCCTGACATGAATGACGTCAAGATGGCCATACCCACGCTGGCCATGCCCCACCCTGCCCTCCCAAGATCAAACAAAACCTTGATGTGGGCCTCAATAAAATCGAGTTTGACACCCCTGTTCTAGAGAGCCCTCATTTGTAAGAGTGTCTAAGGTCTCATTAATTTTTTATCAAACAATTATCTAGAGAACTCACCTTATGGTCAGAGAAGCAATCAAACCACCTTCTGCAGAGATAAAACATCAAGGTAAGTTTAGATAGTGAGTGATAAAACCAGAAATTCATGCTCTGACAACCATGCTCTCTACAAGCATAATAAAGGGACTGTCTTTTAGATAAAAAAAAAGCACCAGGACTAAAATACTAAAATACACAATTACCTTCAGTCACTATTTGACTATTTTTAAAAAAAGTTTTTTAGTTTATTATAGAGTGTTGTATGTACACATATGTTGACTCCGCATATGACAGCTATGAAAAGGGGCTATTTCATAAGGTAGTTCTTGGGAACAAATGCTAACATTTTAAGGCACATAAACTCTATGGTATGTTCTTCTCTGGAATACTTTGTAAAATTCTGATCACTAGACTCGAGTAAGGTAAAGGTAAAAGTTCCCCTCACACATATGTGCTAGTTGTTTCTGGCTCTAGGGAGCAGTACTCATCTCTGTTACAAAGTTGAAGGTGCATGGAAAACTGTTACCTTCCCACTAAAGTTGTCTCTATTTTTCTACTTGCATTTTTATGTGCTTTTGAACTGCTAGGTTGGCAGAAGCTGGGACAAGTAACGGGAATTCACTCCGTTATGTGGTGCTAGGGATTCGAAGCATTGAACTGCTGACCTTTCTGATCAACAAGCTCAGCGTCTTGCAATAGAGGGGGAAAAGTGTGGAAGGCACCAATCAAATTGATCAGGGAATATAAACATCTTTCATAAGGGAAGAAGCTAGAATTTTTGGATTTTTTTTTTTTTGTCTTGGGGAAAAATAGAATGAGGGATATGGTCAATATATTCAATCAGGCATAGATGGAAAAAGTAAACAGGGAGCAGTTTTTCTTCTTATTTCATAATATTGCAATCAGAGACCATGCAGTGAAGCTTATAGGAAGATTTTTAAAATAAATCAAAGGAAGCATTTCATTTAACTGTACATCCTGTGGAATTATTATTATTCTAAGATTAGGTGGTGGTCAGTACCTTAACTTAATTCACCTAAAATGGTATTGGATAAATTCAGGAATGACCTGTGTATCAATACTTATTGCTCTTGATGTTAATTTTGGGTTAGGGACACAAGGCCTTCAAATGTCAGTTTCAGGCTAACAGTGATGCAAGAAGAATATTGCATTTCCTGCTTGCAAAAGACCTCAGAGGCAGCAGGCTGTCCCTTCTGAGAAACAAAATTTTGGCCCAAGATGAGCCTTGACCTGAACCAAAAGGGAAGTTTTTAGAAGACCAACATTGTTGAAGACCCAGCAATAATATTTTGCAGTTTGCTGTAGTACAATTTGATATGCTGTGTTCATAATATCTCTTTACTATCTTATCCATGGTACTTATATTTTTGTAATTACTTCATTACTTCATTCAGATTATGTTTTTGTAATGGTTTCCAGTAAAGATTTATAACAAAACTACTGCTGTGGTGACGGGGGTGGGGGGGGGGGGGGGGGTGGGTGGGCATATTCACCTAAATTACTTGAGTACTAGAGAGAGCAAACAGCCATTTGTAAAACCATGCTAATTATACTTGCCAAACAAGAATAACTGCTTTCAGCTTTGTGTTCACAGATCTTTTGGCACTGAGGATTAAATTCGCTTCTAAATACATTTTTCCCAAATCATAAACCCTGACAAAGACAAAGATACATATTTATGCCTTTCTCCTTTTCTTCATTCCTATTAGCCTCCTATCTCTGATAGACACCTCCAAGATAGACACCCAAATTTACCAGCATGTCAAAAACAAGCTCTTCTGTTTCTATGGCATAAAGCTTCTCTATGTCATCTTTCCATATTCATGCACCTGCATTAGTACTAATATACATATTCTATCTCTTCTATTTGAATAAGTCCAGATTAAAATATCATTTACCAATTGAAAATAGGACAGTCCTTTACTGATTTCTTTCCTGCCTGATAGAGGAATGTTGGGGGCTGTCTGAAAAATTATTGCATTATTTTCTAGTAACTTTTGAGGAACCTCTTAGAGCCAATTTTTGCATTATTTTTATTTATATATAGATAATAAATATTATATATCATCAACAGGCTGTGGATAGTAATATGTTTCAGTTTAAAAATCCTCAACTATGGCTATTAAGGATACTGCATTTTTGCTAAAAAAAAAAAAAAGCTGATACGAATTGGTGGTTCAGGCATTAGAATATTGCTTTGGAAACTCAGCTTGACATCCATGCTCAGCTATGGAGGCTCACTGGATAATTTGATAACAGGTACTTTCTCTCAGCTCAGTCTTCACAAGTTCTTTGAAGGCTCAGGGAAAATAAAACAACACTTGAAGTAGAAAGTGTTGTTTATATCATCTTGGCCACCGGGAAGAAACCAACCAAAAACTGTTTGTGCTTGGGATTTATGTTCTCATCTAAATTCTCCAAAGTACTAAAATGATACAGTTATCAAGTCTCTTATCTATTCTGCCTCTCAACTTCCTAATCTTCTTTCCCTCAGGCAGAGGTGAAGGGAATGATATGGCATCCTATGTAGGGATATACAGAAAATTGTTTCAATTCAGCAATTGCAAACAAACCATCTGGACTTAGTAAAGGTATAGTCTGGCACAAAGTTACCTTGTAAGTCTTGCAACTCTCTTAATAGTTCATCAATGATGTAAAGATATGTATGTATACAATACATACTATGTTTTGGTAGGTTTTTAAAAGATCACATTACAAATATCACAGCATGGGGAATAAAACTGCCCTGATCCAGAAACAGTGCGTCATTCCACTGTAGTAAATTCTTTGGTCCTTTCAGTTAATGTATGGCTGTAAGAACATGTTTAGATAAAGCTTTGATCATATTTCTTCATATGACATCCAGTGGTAGAATGGGTGTGGTTTGGTGAGCATGGCAGGGGAAGGATACTGTAAAATCTCCAGGCAGATGTGGTATTTGCTAGTTCTTTGAACTACTCAAAATTTCCACTACCAGTTCTCCAGAACTGGTCAGAACCTGCTGAAGTATGATTATAGAAGCCCAGACCAGCACAATACCACAGAGAAAGAAAAACAAGAAATATAAGAAGAAACCATCATGGCTGCACAAAGATCTCTATGGCAAATTGAAAGAAAAAAAAGGACAAAAAATGGAAAGAAGGACATACAACTAAGGCAGAATATTCAGCAGATAGCCAGAATCTGCAAAGATGAAGTCAGGATAGCAAAGGCTCAGAATGAACAAAGACTTGCAACAAAAGTCAAAGATAATAAAAAAAGTTTCTTCCAACATATAAATAACAAGAAAAAAATCAAGGAAACAATTGGTCCACTAAAGAGAGAAGATGGCAAGGAAGTAACAGGCAACAGAGAGAAAGCAGAACTGCTTAACTCATTCTTTGCATCTATCTTCATGCAAAAAGAAACTATATCTCAACCCACCAAAAACGTAACTGTAAAAGACAGACCAGAAATAAAGGTTAAAATAAGCAAAAAAAATAGTAAGAGAACACCTGTCTGATCTTGATGAAAACAAATCACTGGGGCCTGATGGATTACATCCCAGAGTTTTAAAGGAGCTGGCAGAGGTCATCTCAGAACCACTGCACCATATCTTTCAAAAATCCTGGAGCACCGGGGAACTACCAGAGGCTTGGAAAAGAGCTAATCTGGTTCCCATCTTCAAAAAATGAAAAAAAAAAAAACGGACCTGGGAAACTATAGACCAATCAGCCTAACATCAATACCCGGGAAGATACTGGAAAAGATAATTAAAAAACAGATCTGCCAACATCTAGAAACAACTAAAGTAATAACTAGCAGTTAGCACGGATTTGTTAAGAACAGATCATGCCAAACCAATTTTATTTCATTCTTCAACACAGTGACTCAATTAGTAGATCAGCAAAATACTGTGGACATAATATATTTAGATTTCAGCAAAGCATTCAACAAAGTAAACCACGACCTACTTCTTAGTAAGCTAGAAAAAAGTGGAATAGATAGCACCACCACTAGATGGACTCACAACTGGCTGGCAAACCGTACTCAACGAGTAGTCCTTAATGGGTCTAAGTCTACATGGAGGGAAGTAAGCAGTGTGGTACCACAAGGTTCCGTCTTAGGCCCAGTACTCTTCAATATCTTCATTAACGACTTAGATGAGGGAATAGAAGGGGAACTTACCAAATTTGCAGATGATACTAAGCTGGCAGGAATAGCTAACACCCAAGAAGATAGGCTCAAGATCCAGATGGATCATGACAGACTAGAACACTGGGCTGTATCTAACAAAATGAAATTCAATGTAGAGAAAAGTAAAGTCCTACACTTAGGCAAGGAAAACCAAAAGTACACATATAGACTGGGTGAAACCAGGCTCAATAGCAGTAACTGTGAGAGGGATCTTGGAGGCCTAGTGGACAATCAGCTAAATATGAACCAGCAGTGTGCAGCAGCAGCCAAAAAAGCTAATGCAATCCTAAATTGTATTAACAGAGAGATACAATCAGGATCAAGGGAAATACTAATACTACTTTATAAAGCCTTAGTAAGATCACGCCTAGAGTACTGCATCCAGTTTGTTCACATTATAAAGAAGATATTGAGACTCTAGAAAAAGCACAGAGAAGAGCAACCAGGATGATTAGGGGACTGGAGGCTAAAACATACAATAAACAGTTGCAGGAACTGGGCTTGGTTGGTCTAGTAAAGAGAAGGACCAGGGGAAACATGATAGAAGCCTTCCAATATTTGAGGGGCTGCCACAGGGAGGAAGGGATCAAGTTATTTTCTAAAGTGCCTGTAGGCCAGACAAGGAATAATGGATGGAAACTGAACAAGGAGAGATTTAACCTGGAAATAAGGAGAAACTTTCTGACAGTGAGAACAATCAACCAATGGAACAGCTTGCCCTCGGAAGTTGTGGGAGCACCATCACTTGAGACTTTCAAGAAGAGATTGGACTACCATTTGTCAGAAATGGTGTAGGGTCTTCCGCTTGGGCAGGGGGTTGGATTAGATGACCTATAGGGTCCCTTCCAACTCTGATTATCCGTTATCTGTTATCTGATAGAAAATTAATATCTCTTTATAAATCCTTAGTAAGGCAACAACTGGAGTGCTGCATCTAGTTATGGCCATCACATTACAAAAAAGGTGTTGAGATTTTGGAAAAAGTACAAAGAATAGCAACTAAGATGATTAAAGTCCTGGAGACAAAAACATATAAAGAATGGTTGCAGGAATTGGGTATGGCCAGTCTAGAGAAAAGAAGGACTGGGGGTGAATGATAGCAGTATTCCAGTATTTGAGAGGCTGAGAGGATCAACTTGTTTTCCAAAGCACCAGAAGGGCAAGGCAAGAAACAATGGATGGAAACTAATCATGAAGAGAAACAACCTGGAAATAAGGAGAAGCTTCCTAACAGTGAGAACAATTAACCAATGGGACAGTTTGCCTTCAGAAGTTGTAGGCACTTCATCACTGGAGGTTTTTAAGAAAAGACTGGACAGTCATCTATCTCAAATGGTATAGAGTCTATAGAGGGGATTGGTCTAGAAGATCTCCAACATCCTTTCCAGCTCTACTCTGATTGATTTCCTGGAAACATGTGGCTTTGGGTTAAGCTGGGAAGCTGAAGAGCATCACCCCCAAAAGCATTAGAGATAACTTTTATACTGTTGCCAAGAAAACTGAATGGATATGACCATGAAGTCACCAGGAGTCAAGCTGAACTCCAAGGAAGCCTTATCTTACTTACATACTGTAGTTGCTAACATGGCTATCTTTGAGGATTATTGATTGGAATGCAGTCCGATAGCCATTATGCAATGTCATCTTTTCTTCTGTGGAATAAATCAGGTCTTTTCCAGGCAATCAGGAAATACAGGATCTGCTTTTCTTTGGTGCAATTTCATCTCTTATGATGGGAATGTTTTTACTGGAGTAGTAACCAAGATTAATAAACAAAAGTCAAAGATGTTAATAAAAATATGAAGATTTAAGACTAAACAGAACTGATGAATAAAACAGATTTTAAGTCTTAGAGAAAGGTAAAATATTAATATGAATTGTGTGTTATTTCAAAACAAATGTTTTAAGACATGGAATGAAGCTACAAAAAAAATGTCAAGATGGACGAAGTACAATTGTCACTGTTGGGGAAAATTTCTATGATTAAGGTTAATATTTTACACAGAGTGTTATTTTTGTTTCAGACAAAATTGGTTTTGACAACTGATACACTATTTAAGTTGGCAGAAGGTATCTCTAAATTTGTATGACAAGGAAAATAAAAACTCCATGATTAAAGTATAAGTTACAAGATGTGAAGGTATGAGGAAGATTGGGTTTACTAGATTTGAAACTATACATTAGTGTTGTCTGTTTAATTTTTATGAATTTTTTATGTTGAGGGGTCCTTGGTACTCTCTGAGCTTGGTTGCTTTCTTGAAGACATTACTTAAGTAATATTACTTAGGTAATATTCCAACACTTTGTGCAACAATGAAATGGTTGGTGAAAATGATAGAACATGGAGAGATTGATAATTCAAACATCTTTGATTAGAGAAAAAAAAACAATATCTACATTTATGATTGACTGGAAACCTCATATAGACTTTTTGCATGAAACAGAAAAAAATGCATTTAGGGTTTGTAATTTAAGGATTAGAGAAAAAAACTTGGATAACAGAAAAAAGTAAACTTTCTTCTGTAATCATAGAGCAAGAGATAATTTTTATTGTATTTATATTGACTGCAAAGAAAAGTAGATTGCTTGCTCACTTCTACTTTTTATAGTTTGTGTTAATTTTTAGGTGTTTTATAAAAGTTTAATAAAATAATTATTTAATAAAAAAGTTTTAAAAAGGCAAAGATATAAAGCAGAGTAATCTTGCCACTTTCCAATGGGAAATCACAACCACAGACACATCGTTTTACAATTAGCAACTGCTTCACTTAGCTGTGGATTTACCCATAAATTAGTGTCTTTAAGTGAGGACTATATGGTAATAGTCATGGTCAGATCTGGATATGGTGATGTCACTCAGCCCAATCAAGAGCATTATACTGTATCCATGAGAATATTTCTTGTCTCTTTTTTGTATTTGAAAAATGTTGAAAGTGCAATTTAAAGCAAAATCTCTTTTAGCAAAAAAAAAAAAATGCCCGATGATTTTTTGGGGAAAGATGATTATACTAATTGAATTTTTTCCCTCCTGGTTTAAGCAAGGCTGTCAAAGGGGAAATAATATTTTGTGGATTGTAAACACCAAGTGTGACCCAGTTTAAAATAAGCCAAATATTCTAGGTAGCAAATTGGTGTATTTTCAGTACTTTATATAACTAAATCCTATTGTTTATTAAATAGGATCTGGATTTATATTTACATTTCAGGATTTGGAAAAAGTACACCTGGGTGTTGCATGCTTCAAATTAGCTTTTGAAGGCTTTACACTTTGGTGTGTGCATCTTTTGTTTGCTATAATTACTGTTTCATAAGCATGCCAACACAATTAGTTAAATTCCTGGAACTCTGCTAGCACCAGCTTTCAAGGCAATGATGGCTTTTATTTTTAAACAAAACAGGATAAATCACTAATTTTAGTAACTATTGTCAGTTTTGCCTATGTCAGTGTTTCTGGGACAGCTTGTAGAGATGTCAGGAGTGCATATTTGGCTTCAAAAAGTGACAAAAACAGATACCCTGACAGATGCAAAGAACATCTTTTGTTCATTATGGAAATAACTTGTATCCTTCTGAAGGAAGAGAATTACAGTGCAAAGGAAGGAAGGAAAGACATAAAAGGCTCATTGGCTAACATATGCAAAGTCTTCTCTTGGCTGGACAGACAATCTCAGAATTTACACTGGTGGAATTATATGGACCAATCAGACAAAAAAAAGCTCTACAAAAAACCCCACCTCTACTTTGAGTGTTCAATCCTAACACAACACAACACAAATCACATCACACAACACCACACACCTAGCATAGCATAGCATAGCATAGCATAGCATAGCATAGCATAGCATAAACAACATTTCCATGGTGAGCCAAGTGATGCTGCAGCTGCTCTTTTGCAGTGCCTGGAGGCTGTAAAGGACTGGATGTGGGTAACAGGTTTCAGCCAAATTCTGCTAAGTATCATGGATCCTTCCCTGGATCCATCTCCAGGTGTGACTTCAGAGCAGGAGGATGAGTTTGAGTTTGCAGAGGAAAGCACTGAGCCAAATATTGGTCAGAATTAGAACTCAGAGAGTGCTAGCCTGATGGAGAAGCCTCAGCTGGGTCAATCAGATGTGAGACAGGCTAAGGCAGAACAGGCAAGCCACAGCTGCATTAAGTTGGCTAGGAGACTCCAGGCAAGGACCCAGAGCAACTGTCACTTGTTAGCAATGAGGAGGAGGTGGAATCCACCTCTTCCTGATCCAAGAAACATAGAGCAGAGAGGAGACAGGCACAACACAACTCACTAGGCTACTCATAAGGAGGTAACCTTGTTATGTCCTGAGGACTCTAGGAGTTCTCACTCAGGTCCAGTCCCTTTGCGTGGGCGACCTTTCCCTTTCACCCATTGGTTGGTTCTTCCCAGCAGCCAGCTATAAAAGCAGGCTGCGGGGTCCAACCAGTTGCTGATTGCTGCGAGCCAGTTCCAGGCATGGCAAGCACGGTCAGCCCTTTATTGTTATAATAAAGTATTGTTGCATTCATGCTCTGGTTCAGCCTCTCATTGCCCAAACATAACACTGGCGACGAGGATGGGATGGCTACCAGAAGCACCATGCAACCGCTGAGTCACTAGCCGCCGATCCGCAGCCCAGAGAGAGCAATCGGCCGGCGATAAGAGAAACGCTGATCCGCAGCCAGAGAGAGCGGTCAGCCAACAAAAAGAGCAAACAAAAAGAGCAAACGCTGATCCGCCGACAGAGAAAGCGGTCAGCAAGCGAAGAGAAGCGAACGCTGATCCGCAGCCAGAGAAAGCGGTCAGGTTCGAAAGTTAGAAGCGTCTGTAGCCGCTTGTTAGCCCAGCTACAGGGAAAGTGAAGCGCTGCGAGCCGCAGCCGCTCTGTATCAGGCGCGAAATTCAAACGGTTGTCATTTGAATTTCAAACCTAAGAGAGACACAGCACAGCGCTGTAGCAAAGTCACTAACGCCCACACTGGCGCGAACCTAGACACCACCAACGGCTAACAGCCAATGTGGTTAACCCAGAGAGAGAGAGAGGATAGCGAAAAACCTCTCCAGAGCTGAAATCACTTGCATACCACGAGCACTAAAACCTTGCCCGTCGTCCCAGAGAGATTTTTTTCCACAGGTAGCTCAGCCGGTTCCAGCACCATGAGTTCCAATCCAGTATTCCCGGCGTTCAAACCAGACGAAGTGGGAATCGTATAAGAACCGCTTCAATCATTACATCGATGCGGTCGGCCTGGCGGATGCGGGAGAGCATCGGAAAAAATCCTATTTCCTAATCTACTGCGGAGCCACCGTTTACGATACTGCCGCAGCGCTCGTAGCTCCAAGGGAGTTGAAAAACGTTCCGTGGTCCGAGTTGCTTGAGATCCTCACTAACCACTATGCTCCCAGGCCCTCACAGATCGCCAGGAGGTTCACTTTCCGTATGAGGAAGCAATCGAGTAAAGAGACCATCAATCAATATATGGCCTCTCTCAGAACAGCAGCACTGCATTGCGGGTTTGGAACCTACCTGGAGGACATGCTCCTCGATCAATTAGTCTGCGGGGTCAAGGACCTTAACCTACAAAGGTGCCTTCTAGCAAAAAAAGACCTCAACCTCGCACAAGCGGTCGAGGAGGCCTTGGCAGCCGAGCTGGCAATGAACTCAGCCACCGAAATACAGGGCCCAAGTACCAAGCTGACTTCACTCCCAGTCCACTCCGAGGAGGTGGTAGCAGAGGAAACCCTCAACGATGAAAACGACGTCCACCGCCTTGCCAACGACAGACGGCCGCAGGTAGGGGCCAAACAAGAAAACACCGGTCCACCCAAGCACATCACCCTGTGCCTAGCCTGTGGGGGATCGCATCAAAGGGCCACCTGCAAGTTTAAAGGAGCCACCTGTAACAACTGCCATAAAAGGGGGCACATCGCGAGAGTCTGCCAAGCCCCCCAAAGCGCAGCACAAAGACACCCTCCCTCGCACTCGGGACCACAGAGGCAAGTATTAAACTGTCGCACGCACCGCCTTGCCAAGCGCACTTGCCACACTGTTAGTAAAATTTCTCTCTCCGTTTCCCTAGAAGGTAAACCGTGCCACATGGAGGTTGACACAGGGTCAGCGCTCTCAATAATTTCGTGGAACACCCTCAAGAGACTCCTCCCCAGCCTATCTACTACCCGGCTTCAAAGATGCCAGTTCGGCCTGAAGGACTACCAGGGGAAGACCATTCCTGTGATCGGCAGAGGCAAGTTCCTTGTCAGTTTTAGAACTTTTAAAGGTCACCTACCTCTAGTGGTAGTTAACGGCAATCTACCCACCTTATTGGGGCTCGATTGGTTTCCCCACCTCGGGCTAACAGGAGTCCATGCTGTCTCAACCTTAGACACTGACTCCTTATTTGCTGATTACGCAGATGTGTTCAGCGAGGAGCTGGGGTGTTATAATGGAACCCCCATCTCATTCTCAGTTGACCCCCAGGCAGTCCCAATCAGACTAAAACCGCGTAGAGTCCCATTCGCTATTCGGCCAAAACTAGACGCTGAATTGGATAAACTATTAAAACAAGGGGTCATTGAGCCAACAGATTTCGCCAAGTGGGAGACGCCCATTGTCACACCCCTCAAAAAAGACGGTAGCCTGAGAATTTGCTCGGACTACAAGACAACAATCAATAAATATTTACAAGTTAGCGCTTACCCTGTGCCCGTCATTCAGCATTTATTGCACACATTCGAGCCAGGCAGTGTTTTTGCTAAATTGGACATGTCTCAAGCATATCAGCAGTTCCCTGTTGATAACCAAACAGCGGAACTCCAGACCATCGTCACTCACAGGGGTGCCTTCCGATGCAAGCGTCTCCAATTTGGCGTTAGTGTTGCCCCAGGTATTTTTCAATCCCTCATGGAGCGGATTTTACAGGGCCTCCCTGGTGTAGTACCCTACTTCGACGACATCTTAGTCTCGGCCAGGGACAGACCCCAACTCTTCCAGAGAGTGCGAGCAGTGTTAGAGCGGTTCAGACAGCATGGCCTCAAGTTGAAAAAAGAAAAATGTGCCATTGCCACTAGACAGGTGGATTTTCTGGGTTATAAAATTGACGCCTCAGGCATTCACCCCCTGGAGTCCAAGGTTAGAGCAATCCACGAGGCCCCCACTCCAACCTCCAAAACTGAGCTACAAGCTTTCTTGGGGCTGCTGAACTTTTACGCATCCTTCTTGCCCCACAAAGCCTCAGTAGCCGAACCCCTACACAGATTACTGGACAAAAAGTCACCTTGGCACTGGGGGCACAAAGAAGACCAGGCGTCTAACGCCGTCAAATCACTACTCACGTCGGAGGCGGTGCTTATCCAATTCGACCCTAACCTTCCTTTAGTACTGGCAGCAGACGCATCCCCTTTTGGAATTGGGGCAGTCCTTAGTCATAGACTTCCCAATGGCGCCGAGGCTCCCATCGCCTTTTTCTCAAGGACACTCTCTGCCACGGAGCGCAATTACAGCCAGATCGACAAGGAAGCCCTAGCAGCTGTTGCGGCCGTGAAAAAATTTCACGAATTCCTTTTTGGCCATTTTTTCGAACTGGTTACGGACCACAAGCCCCTCCTGGGCCTACTGGCCGGGGACAAACAGACCTCTCAGGTCCTTTCCCCTAGGATGACAAGGTGGACACTCTTCCTAGCAGCCTACTCCTACAAACTTATACACCGCCCGGGCAAAACACTGTCCCACGCCGACGCTCTCAGTCGCTGCCCCTTACCCGCTCCGGCTGAAGACCCCGCTCCTGTCAACGCTATTTTCGAGATCACCCAGTTGGACCTGCCCATCACTGCCCTTGACATTGCTGCTAAAACCAAGGCAGACCAAACGCTCGCCCAGGTGCTCGACTGGGTGAGGAGGGGGTGGCCGGGTGGCAACGTTGAAAACAAATTCACACCCTTTAAGACTCGCATGCAGGAGCTGTCCAGTTTGCAGGGTTGTCTACTATGGGGCACTCGAGTGGTCATCCCGACCTCGCTGCGTACCCGAGTCCTGGAGGCGTTGCACGAGGGACACCCTGGCATCGTGAGAATGAAGGCATTAGCACGCAGCTATGTGTGGTGGCTGGGGCTCGACGAGGACATTGTCAATTGGGTAAGTTCCTGCAACATCTGTCAGGAATCC
>NW_020769337.1:11288682-11339808 GCF_900518735.1 Pseudonaja textilis | reverse complement strand
AGGACATTGTCAATTGGGTAAGTTCCTGCAACATCTGTCAGGAATCCCGTCCTGCTCCCCCCATTGCCACCCCTACCAGATGGGAGAGCGCCAGCGCCCCTTGGTCTAGAATTCATATCGATCTGGCCGGCCCCTTGCATGGGAAGATGTTCCTAGTGGTCGTGGACGCCTATTCCAAATGGATTGACGTAGCGCAGCTATCCACGACCACCACACTAGCAATCACCAATGTGTTAATGCGCCTGTTCGTAACGCATGGACTACCCGACTCCATTGTCTCCGACAATGGCCCACAGTTCGCATCGACCGAGTTCAGCCGTTTCGCTGCCAACCTGGGTATCCGCCACATTTTCACAGCCCCATTTCATCCTGCCAGTAATGGGTTGGCTGAAAGAGCCGTCAGGACCACTAAAGAAGCCCTTGCCAGGTTCAGCAGGGATGACTGGCACCACAAACTCTCGCGGTTCCTGATGAGCCAGCACTCAACCCCTTGTTCAGTCACCAATAAGTCCCCAGCGGAGCTCCTGATGGGCCGGCGCCTGAGGACTGTATTGGACAGACTTCACCCACAATACTGCCCTGACTCTCCCCTTGCTTCCTCATCGGGGGTTAGACATTTTATGTTACAGGAGCCAGTATTCGCGAGGAACTTCGCTGGGGACCCACTATGGATTCCAGGCGAGGTCATAGCCATCACCGGGCTGAGGTCGTATAGGGTCAGGCTGGAGGATGGCCGCGTCTGGAGGAGGCACATAGACCAACTGCGGAGGCGCCTCAGCACCCTTGCCAGCAGGGATCCAGAGTCACCAGACGAAAGGGAACCTCCTCATCCGCCTCACAGCCACATCGTGCCCAACGACCAGTTCGCACCTACAGTCGTTCCCGACAGCCCGAACTCGGACAACAGCGCCCAGAGGGTTGACCAGCCCGATCCAGTCCACGGGAGCTCATTCCCAGTAACCAACCCTGCGAGTCCCGGCTCTACCATCACAGACTGACCCTGAACAGACAGACAATGTTCCCGAGCTGCGCCGTTCCGGGCGCCAACACAAGCCCCCTGTCTACCTCAAGGACTATGCATGTTCGCATCTGGGGGGAAGGGGTGTTATGTCCTGAGGACTCTAGGAGTTCTCACTCAGGTCCAGTCCCTTTGCGTGGGCGACCTTTCCCTTTCACCCATTGGTTGGTTCTTCCCAGCAGCCAGCTATAAAAGCAGGCTGCGGGGTCCAACCAGTTGCTGATTGCTGCGAGCCAGTTCCAGGCGTGGCAAGCACGGTCAGCCCTTTATTGTTATAATAAAGTATTGTTGCATTCATGCTCTGGTTCAGCCTCTCATTGCCCAAACATAACAAACCTCATCTCTCATCAAAGGCTGCACCATGTTGCCTACTTAATTCTTCCCTGAGAACTTGAATGTTGCTGGAGAAACAGGCCCAATTCTGGGCCTTGTGTGCTTGTGCTGTGTATTCTGACCCATTTTAATTGTGGACTGCTTTCCTGGGTGTTGTGTGTGCCCATTGGACTCATGCTGAGCTTGGGAATGGAGACCTGTGTAATGGGAGTGCTTTCTGAGGACCTGTCTGGTGGAATTGAGTGAGAGAACTCTTGCTGTATGTGTGCATGTAGTGGGGGGGAGGGAAGCAGGGCAGCACAGTAAGATGGAGTGGGTGTGACTATGGGGAACTTTGGAATCCAGTTGTTCATCTTTATTTCTGGATGGGTGACCTGGTGTATAACTGAGGAGGGGTCTCCCAGAGGTTTTTATTCAGCAATGAGGGATTTGCTAATGATTGGATGAAGTGCCTTGAGATAGATGAGTACTGACCTTGGAAAGCTGAACCATGGAGCTGTTGTCTTATTGCAAATGGAAAGAATATTTCAAGCCATAGAACAGGGGTGTCAAGCTCACATTATCACAGCGGTGTCATGTGACATATTGGGACATTTTTTCCCCTTTGCTAAACCAGGTGTGGGTGTGGCCAGCATGTGACACATCTGGCCCACAGGCTATGAATTTGACAGCCCTGCCATAGAAGTTCTTATGCTCTAGCAGGATCTCTTTCCACTTTTTATTAGCCTGAGATAACAGCATTACTAAGCTCATTTACAAAAGCTGCAAGATACATTGATCAGAATCTTTATTCTTCTGGTATAGTTTTTACTTCCTAGCTAATTCCTGATTCTGTTCTTCTTTTCTTTATAAGATACTAGCTCTTCCATATAAGGGGAGGTTTCAATTGTCTTTCTTTTGAATGCAAAATGAGAGCTACCCCACAGCGTGAATTTATCAGTCTTTATCACTCTGTGGTGCTCTCCATTCATGCTGATTGTAAAATTCTGGCAATTCTTAAGGTTTCTAACTTTGAAAAACACTGCTCTAAAAACAGCCATTATACCAGGCCACCAGAAATGACTCCATTCTATCTATCCCTTTTTTAAATTTTATTGTATTTTTTTTCTTCATCCTCCCTCTTCATCATTATATTTAAATTTATGCATGAATACAGAAACTTCATTACAAAAATAATGTTTAGAAAAAGGTAATATGATCAAGCACCACTTTGGCCCATACTCAAATATGCTTAATGAATACAGTAAAAAGCTTCCATCTGCTATTTGTATCCCCTTTATTCTGCAATAGATTTATCTTTTTATTTAGATGTTTAATTTCCTCTTATAGTTTCTTCCTGATTACACTCCTACACATATTTGCTCAGAAAAAAAACTGGAGTTCAGTGTCATTTTCTGCCAAGAAAGTATTCATTGATTGGCAGTCTCAGTTATATATTTTAAAGGCCATTGTTTGGCCTTTAAAAATAGAGTAATGCCTTCTGGCCCTAACATACTGGTCAAAGACATAAAACACAGAAATATTTCAGTCAGTATTAAGTCTGTTATTTCATATTTAGACCGTCTAGAAATAAAGGAGGTAGAAAATCTGTCCATCTGACAAAACATTTACTTATTCTTCACAGTGATTGGAAAAAAAAAACTGAATGGCCATTTACCTCAAAAAGCATATGGAAAGGTGTCTGCCAGAAGCTAGTCAACTTATACTTTTCTAGAATACAGTCAGGCATACTATTTTTTTTTTCTGAAGGACAAATATGACATTGATATATTTCACCGAGCTTCACATGAAGAACAGCTGTGTTCTGAACAAACAAATAGCAATACCATTTAGATTTATATAATAGCATTTAGGTTAATACCCCATAGTACTCTATGGGACTCCGCATGGTTTACAGAGTCAGCATATTGCCCCCAACAATCTGGGTCCTCATTTTATCCACCTTGGATGGATGGAAGGCTGAGTCAACCTTGAGCCTTGTCAGGATCTTACTTCAAACTGCAGGCAGAATTTGCCTGTAGTACTGCATCCTCACAGTTGCGCCATCAGGGTTCCTAAAATAAAGTTGAATATAAATTCAATTATTTTTCTGTTTAAAATATTTATTTATTTTATGCATTATTTCTAAATTTTATATGTTCAGTTCCAAGAAAAAGTTTCTGAGTGGGTTACAGTAATGCAGAAGTAAAGCAGAATCAAAAGACAATGAAAAGTAGTCACTGTTTACAGTATTTGTCGAAGTTTTCCAGAACAGCCAGATGTTTCTGACTTTTCTAAATACCATAAATATTGGTGCTCTCCTCATGTGGACATCATTCCAAGTGAAAGGAGAAGCTATAAAAGCTATCTTCCTATTGGTTTCTCATGATGGCAGTCCTCTAGGGCTAAATGTAAAGGGCAGAAGAATCAATGTTGAGGAGTAGGAGGAACAGTTGCAACCAAGAGAACAGTCAGTTAAAATAATGCAATAAAACTTGAAGCATGTTTATTTCTTTTATTTTACTGGATGGGCAGAAAAAAATTGGGAAATATGGCTACATGCAGCTTTAAAGATGACAACTACTATCTTGAATTGCACCCTGACATCAACTGGATACCAAGACAGCTGTTCAGGAAGTGATGTTATTCGAGGAAAGCAGAAGGTGCCCTTAACTACTCATGTTCCTTCATGATGGACTCACTTTTGAGTGTCCTTCAATAACTACCCAATTAGAGCAAGTGGTAATATCTAATAAAAAAGTGACCAATGGTATAAAATGAATGGCATAATGAAACTTACATGACATGGATAATCATCTTAGGCATTAACTTATATGTATGTTTGTATATATAATCTATTGAGAGAGATTTGTAAATTTATTCTGAAATGCATAAAACAGTAAGTCTTTTGCAAATTTGCCAGTATTTTTCTGGGAATGTTTTCCTAATCACTTATTACAGCTCTTTTTACAGTTCATTTATATATTTATCTAACCTTCCTTCCTTCCTTCCTTCCTTCCTTCCTTCCTTCCTTCCTTCCAGCTTGTAGTTTAGAGAATGGTTTCATTAATTGTCAGCTCAATAAATCTATTGGTAACTGTGCCTTAAAGGCCAGTTATTTTGGTGGTATCTAGCCTTGGTTACTATATGGATAAATCCCTACTGATTCTATCAAGGCAATCTTCTAGAGACATTCTTATGAACTCCTTGTCCCCACCTATTCATTTTACCCATTCATTATCCTCCTTTTGTAAATATCTCAATTTTATCAAGTTGCTGTTTCTAGTAAAATGTCAACTCCTGTTACATATCCCATTGATAAGCTTCTGCTTCCTGATAATTCAGAAGAATAGTCAGTCTGTTACTGACTATTCACAGGAGTGATTACTTGAGTCTTCTTACACTGATATAAGATCTTCCTGTTATTCTTAAGCAATTGTTTCCACATCCATAATTCAAAAATATTTTTTTTCCAGATTCCAGCTTTCATAGCCATATATAACTACTGGAAAAAAAATCAATGCTTTTGAGATTTGTTCATATGGTTTTCCTGGCAATAATACAGAAATGGTTTGCTACTTTTTTTCTTTTAAGTTTGACTTTTGGACAGTAAAAGTGTGTAAATGTTGAGTTCAGTGGAGCTTTTCCTCAATAATAGAACTTAGGTTAAATTGGGAAGAAAGGAAGGGAGAGAGGCAGGGGGGAGGCAGGCAGGCAGGCAGGCAGGCAGGCAGGCAGGCAAGGAAGGAAGGAAGGAAGGAAGGAAGGAAGGAAGGAAGGAAGGAAGGAAGGAAGGGGAGATAATGGTTTACTGTATCATTCTGTATCTGAAATGTGGCAGTTTTGATCTCTTGGAAGACTCAAATTGCAAATATGCATTAACAATGTGATAATATTAAGTAATTATACCTAGCAATAGGTATGATTTTAACAACTAAATTAATGAGCTGTAAATAACAAAATGATTTTTTAAAAAGTTCTGCAACTTTTTCATGGAGAAATTTTCTGAACCTAAATCACCCTACATCAGATTGTACCATTTCAAGTTGCAAGTGCAGCTCAAATTAATGGTCTCTTCCATCATTGGTGTTAGAAGTAAGAAATGGGATGGTAATTTATCCAGATAATTCAGTGTCCTTTCAACTAAAGTGTCTTTCATAGATACAGTGCAAATAAACAATTTTTATATAACAATTATTTTTAAATCAACAATTAATAACAATTATTTCTAAATCAGTATGGTCTTAGCTTAACAAATGATTACTGTATATATTTCTGTTCAGAGCTTTCTGCCTTTCTTTAATGGTTTCAATTATTACCTCTTTCACCTTATGTAGTCGCTAAGATTAATCACTGCATTGTTATGTTAATCCCTTCTTTAGACAACTTTGTTTCATTTTTGTTTTCCCGATTTAAATGAAAGGAGGGAAAGAAGGGTGGAATCTGTTTCCTGAACTTTTTCTAGAGCTAACTTGGTCATGCTTCTCCACACCGTTACTTCAGATCTGCCTTTTTCACTGCAGCTTCAGTCTTTTTACCAACTAACTCCCATCCTCATTCTCGTTATTCCTTCTGAGTACATTAGCCTCACATTCCTCTTCCTTTAGGGAATCTCTTCTCCAGTTCCATTGCCATCCCCCCCCACTCCCCCAGCAGCTTCAACATCCTGCTCCTTAATAAGTGTCACAGCATCTCTGGAGCTATATTCCTGATCTTTTTCACTGCTGACAAAATGGGCAATGAGCAACCAACTGTAGGAGATGACCAGGCTGATCAAATATATCATCAGTCATGAGTCCCTTTATGCCCACAAGTGGTCTAAGTTCAACCCACTGTGAATTCTTAATTTACCACCAAATTGCTTTAACCATTAGTAGTTCAGATTCTTGTAGAGAGCTTCAGCTTGCAATAAATATTTACACCCATTTAAACTGCTTGGATCGCTTGATTTCCCTGGTGCTTGACAGTCTCTTTTTGAAAAGAGGGATGGGTGGTGGTGGGAATGATATAGGTTGGAACTATCATGCAGAGAAATCTTTAAAACATGCTTTCCTCACATTAGTGTCTCAGTCAAATCAAGAACTATTCTGGCAAATATGTTGCAATTAAAGATGCAATTAAAAGTATATAACAAAACAGAACATCCTCCTCAGATTTGAGAGAAACTAGAAATGTGTGCTCCTCAAAAATACACCTGTCAACTCCTATATTATTTATTTTAAAATGAACTATTTCTCTAAAAAAAATTAACTTGAGCTTAATCACTATTATTTAATCACTATTATTTTATTTTTATTTATTTATCAAATTTTGAAACTGTCCATCTCACTCTGAGTAATATTGAATGAATCATATTGTCTCAGAGAACTCAGACAGCAGGATAACACTTTTTAATTCAGGTTACTCAGGTTATCATATGAAATAGTAAATACACAACACTAAAAATAATAATGGCTATCATTAAAAATAATGATGGCTATCATTTAGGGTTTTTTAAAGGCTAATATTGAAAACCAAAGAGAAGAAAATTATGCTGTTCTGTGTTGTTTTATCTGTCACAATCTTTGTAATAAGGAACACAAAATAATATATAATTATTTAAGGATAATTAGATCCAAAGAACATAGAATACACATAGATAGAACTCCTATTTTTTCAAACAATAATAAGGAAGATAGTTACTCTCCATGTGATTTGGATTCAAAGTGTAATTATTAAGAAATAGGATAAAACCCAATTAGGATTACCATAAATCATTAAAAATGGGTGAAGGTAATCTTACTTTTGGATAGTCTTATTTTTGGATATTCTCTACCTTATGTCATGTCATTTACAACTTAGCTGTAGAAATAATTAGAGTGCAGAAGGTGTAAAATGACTAATACATTTCTCATGGTGAGCATATGTCCTCCATTTACTTTTATTTTCAAGAAATTCCAATTATTGAAATAGAGGAAAATGGTTGATACAAAGATCTCAGTGGACTAAATAAAGATACTCTCTTGCACATTTATTTAAAACAAATAAAATCATCAAATTTATTTGATGATCCCAAAGCTGATACTGGCCTAAAATTGACATTGCAGCAAAGAACAAGAGAAAATAATCCATATATATATATACTGAACTAGGACAGTTGGTTATTAGATATCCCCAAAATAATCAAACTGATAAAAGCAACAAAGAATAAATACAAAAAAGAGGCAAATTTGACTATAAATTTGGCAAAAACTCTACTAAAATGAAGATTTGTTATTGTTCTTGTATATCTATTGAGACCAGATGAAATAAGATCATATATGGGAAGCGTGAATAAATGTAACCATACAGAATAACCAAGGAATGTGTAAGGAGTACATCATGTCAAATCCAACAATTATAAATTAAATGTAATAAATTTAGTTTGTAATATTTAGGCCTACTAAAATCACATGTTGATTAATTTTGGTTTCTCTTTCATCATTACTTTCTTATACTATTAAAATGTAGAAAATCTCTTTAAATTGTTTATAAGTCTAGATTTTAGTGTTACTAAATTTTCATTTCATAAATGCCACTGGGTTCTAGAAAGGGTTCAAATTTTCAATTATCTCTGTGTTTCCTTTTAATGGCCACCCAGATATTTGCAGTGAAGACATGGAAATACTTCTTAAGACATTAAGAGAATTGCAAGGGAGATGCCTGTCTGAATTTGCTGAGGTACAGGAATCATTATTTAATACAATAGCAATAGCATACTATACTTATATACTGCTTCACAGTGCTTTAAAGCCTTCTCTAAGCTGTTTATAGAGTAAACATATTGCCCCCAACAATCTGGTCCTCATTTTACTGACCTTGGAAGGATAGAAGGATGAATCAACACTGACCTGATAAGAATCAAACTGCTGGCAGTCGGCAGTCAGTCGGCTGAATTAGCCTGCAATATTGCATTCTAATTGCTATGCCACTATAGCTCTTAAAAGTCAACTGAAAAAATATTTTATCAGTTGATTCAGAAAAGAAAACTGCATTTCCAATTTATCTTTCAGGAAATGTAATAGAGGAATGATGTCATCACCATAGTAATACCTAATTTGCTATTGCCACTCTCATCTTGTACTTTCCCTTGGTCTAATCTGTTTACCACATTCCAAACTGGGATGGAAATCTTTAGCTAAAACAGGGTTGTCAAACTGATGGCTTGCGGGTGGGATGCATCACGTGCAGGTCGTGCCATCCCCAGCTTCAGGAAGGGAAAAAATGTCATAAAATGTCATGTGACAACAACATGATGCTGTGTCATGTGACAGCAACATGATGCTGTGAGTTTGACACTGTGAGTTAGAAGATCTAAAGGCCAACAGAAGAAACCTTGGGGAATTTTTTTCCCAGAACAAACTAAATTATTTTTCTTTAAAAATCTATTGTCATCCTTCAAAAAAAACAAAAAAAACCTATTGTTACAAACCAATTGCTGCGGACCAAACCCTAAAAGGAAAACTTAAATGGTGGCAACAAACCAAACCTTACTTAAACCAAACTTAAATTTGGAACAAAGAATTGGACGGGGGAGGGGATGGTGGAGTTCTGTCTTTAAGACCTCCCAGATCCAGCTACCAAAAAGAAGTGATGCAGTATATGGATAGGGAAAATGTTTAACCTAGGCAAGAGGTGAGCAAGAAGGGACATTGTACAATTGTATAAAATTACACGTGGAGAGATTGGATAAAGAATTATTTTTCTTCCATTTTTCTAATTTTAAATGTAATGTAATCCTAAATATACTTCATTAAATTTATGCAAAAAATAAAATATAAAAAAGAAAAAAAGAAAAAAATAGCAGGGAAGGTATAAAGGAATAAGGAAAAAAAGAGAAAAGAAGTAGAAAAGGGATATCTTCCAGCTTTCTGCAATATAGTTACAAATGTAAAATACATTAACCATTTGCTCTAAAATTTAATATTATGCTACTCAGTATATATATCACAGATATAGATTCTAATTTTCAAATCCCCAAATTAATATAGCATTTTTCCCCTTTCTAGCAAATCCAAAAGTGGCTTTAACCTGAAAATAATGCTAGACAAAGTCTTTTCTTCAATTGGTGTAGTTAATTTTGCCAACTTGGTCACTTCCTTTAACTTCACTCTCCATTCTTCCATTGTGGAAATCTGTAAGTCTATTCATCTCTCTGCATACAAAAGACTTGCTGCAGCTATCATATATAAAAATAAAGTACCATTTTTTTTTCTCCAACTGTTGATCCATCAAAAAAGTTTCAACTGTACATTTATTTTAAGAATTCTCTGACTTAAAGTACACATTTGATCCCAACAACTATTAGCCTTTTATATATATCAAAGGTGATAAAACGTAATCTACGGTAATGACATTGGAGAGTGGAATATTAGGTGTTTTTTTAAAAAAGTTTCCTTCCACAGAATAGATGTACTGTACTGCAGTCTAAACTGCTTCTGTCCCATTCTGTTCCCAATGGTTTCTTAAGTCAAATTCAGAAATTCCAGTCCAGATTGTAGTGGGTGAGTAATACAGCTGGTCTGGGGTACAATTTAACTATAGCCATCATAAGATCTGATTGATCATCCCCCTACTTGTCTTTCCTATCTGTGTAGGAAAAGAAAATCTTGCTCTTTGACTTCTGTCTGGGTTGATAAATTAGTGCCTGCCTTTTCACTTAAGGATTGCTTCTCTAGACTCCATTCTTTTCTTTGCTTTCCAGATATTTGCATGGATGCCTTTATTCCTTTCCTACATCCTACATTCTCCTTTAATCCTTTCCCCTTCTCCATAGTTACAGTAATTGAACCAAGAGGGAAACAGGCTATTTATTGATTCCTACAGTCTCTGCAGTTCAGCATGCAAAGTTCCCATCTGCAACAATGAAGAAGTGATAGTTAAGATTCATAGAACAAAGTAGAAACATCTGCCACTTAAATATTTTATAAATAAACCAATAGAAGGGAAACTTTGAAGTATGGGGTTGGGTAGCAAGGGAATAAACTTCATGCAGCCTGGGTAGAAACTGAAAGAGTACCTACAGGGACATGTAAGGATTGAATGGAACATGAGCTTTTAGCTGACCTGAGGTAACATTTAATTTCAATATCAATAGTTCTTGGAAGTTCTATCTTCCATAAAGTCAAGCAACCCATAGATCCAAGTTAGTGTCCATCACCACATCTAGTAATAATAAATTGCACAATTACCTGTAAGTAAATTAAATGCTTAACATCTATTTTAAATTTCCTTTCAATCAGCTTCATATGGAATTTTCTTCATAAAATGCAATGACAGCTATGAACTCAGATAGATGTAATAAAATAATTAAGTAATAAAAGTTTTGACAAATGAGAAAAGAATCTACCAGTAACTGCTAGCTATGAAGAAAACTATCCAATATGACTTCCACTGGCTGAAAATCCTAAGTAGCTGAGGTGGAACAGGGAGGAGGTTTCTATTGCATTTATGTCCTCAGCCCTTCATTATTTAGTGTTCATTTATTACTTAAAACTTTGCTTCATTTCTGCAGATTCTGGAGAGTAAAAACAAAATAATAGGTAGTAATAGCAATAGTACTTAGACTTAAATACACCTTCATAGTGCTTTACAGCCTGCTTTAAGCTATTTACAATGTTAGCATATTGCTCCCAACAATCTGGGTCCTCATTTTACCAACCTTGGAAGGCTGAGTCAACCTTACAATAAACATCCAATCCACCCCATTCAAGGGGATTGCAATTTCAATCATTTCCTCTCAAAAAGACCAAAGTTACATAGCATTTTCAAAAATGTAGCATGGAATAAAATGGCCTTATTAAGCTTTCGATGAGAACAAAATTCTGGAGTAAGTTTTTAATGTCATTCAGCACAACTATTCTTGTGTTTCCTGGAGAACATGTGATATAAGTGGTGGTTAGCAACCTCTTATGTACATATGTAAAAACATATCTAATACAGGTTATGATATTTCAATGGAAATCCTCTTTCCTGCTCAAATGAAACTTCATAAGCTTCATAAATAAATTATTTAATGTATATTTTACTAAATTTATATTCAATTTAATATTAATGAAAACTTTGAACCATGTTATCTATAATAAAATTTTGTCATGTTTTGGCTTTACTCCAACAGTATTTCCTTTTTCCAGATTGAACAAATGTCAGTAATTTTGACTATTTCTGGCAATGAGGAGAGACTCAAGGTGGATTGCTACTCAACACTCAGCCTTATTCACTCCAGACAGTAGAGGCTCTTCTGGTTCATCAAACAAACATGAGTTAAGGGCATGCTGTTATCACCTTTGCACCTTTCCTGTCTAGTCAGACTGGGACATCATCCATCAAACAAACAGCTTAGAATTTGTCTGTGCTGCCAACTGAAATAAATCATAGTTCTTATGCCTTACAGTCTAATGTAGCTTCTAGATTAGTGGGAAAAGAGACAGAATTAAATATACATAGTCACATTTATGGGGAACTAGCAAAACACTACACATCAGCTATATATTGCATCTTGAAAAGTGCTGAGCCTCATCCCTGTTAGTAAATAGAAAATATTTGTGTTACAAAGCAAGTAGTTTAGTAAATTCACTCTGCAGGACTAGATGAGGCTATAATCCTGGACCAGGTTATCTTGTTCCTAAATGATTTAAAGAAAAAAAGAATCAAGGATCCTTGAGATGATTAAGGATCATTAAATCCTGAGTCTCAGGATTTTCTCAGTCTGTAAGCCCAAATGTCAAGATTTAAAGAAAGAAAGCATGCAATCTTGAACTCCTCTGTCTCTGTTGATTAGGTTGTACCACTAATAAACCATCTTCCCTAACTGATTAGGACCATGTGCCCTAAAATCTCTAATATTCACCCATCCAAATCTCTAATATTCACCCATTCCAACTGGTTCAGTTGGAATGCAATGAACAGCAAAGATATGTATGCCTCAGAAGCATGTCTGGAAGTGAAAAAATTAACTATTGTATTAATGGAGAAATCTGTAATAAGTATGGCTGGCAGATCAAAACTGTAGTATAGGGAAGCTGAAAATGAGATATGGTATCTTGTGCTTCACTGAGCTGAAATTAAAGTAGCCATCCATAAGGCAGGTTTGGTGTTAAGCTTAAGATTGTATTACATTAAAATTTGCTCAAGATATTCACAAGAAGATAAAAAAAGACCTGTTGGATCAAGTGAGTTATCCATCCAGTTGAGGATTGTGAGCCATAGGCTAAATCCAACATATTTCAATATTCTAAGTCTCTCTTCAGGAAGCTCAGAAACTAGGTTCCAATGCTGTTCCAAATGACTTTATTTTAATTCTTAAAATAGCATATCATCATTGAAAAACCATTGATAGTTCTCTCTCCTAACACATTTGTTGAGTTTCCCTTTAAAATATCCACCTTGGTGCTATTACTTTATGGTTGGACAAGTGGTCACGGCTGAGACTAGATCTTCTCTTCTCTTTCTTAATATGTTTCTTTCTTTTTTGTCTACTTCTCAGATGTACAGCTTAATCATACTGGCACATATGGAAGGATCATAGCCCCTTTTGGTATCTGTGAAATGGCGTATATGCTTTTATGTGCAGGACTTAAAGGGCTGTAAAGGGAAGAATACTTTCTTTCTGCATCTACTGGTGGTTTCAGACAATCTTTGAGAAAGGATGGTTAGCAAGGACACTGAAGACAAGGAGCTAAACAGGGAGGAAAGGTCAGAGAAGTCAAAGGTGTAGCAGCAACCAGTAACCATCTTTTCTCAGAGATTGTATGCACCACCTTAAAGCGAAAGGAATACTATCGGTAGCAGAGGAAAGAATTCTTGTACTTTTTGGATGGGTTGTTGACTGGTAGAGGACCCTAGCTGAGCTGAGTAAAAGAGTCACTCTGAAATGATACTTCAGTTTTACTGCAAAAGCTGAAGTGAAGTGGATGGTTTAAGAACAGTAATTTCAGAACTATAAAGCAGTAATAAGTTGCTTTTCTTTTATCTTCATTCTCTTCATAAACTAAATAGCAGAAAAGAACAATAGCAAAGTGAAAGCCAAATTAAAAACCATTCTAAGAAAAAAAAACTAGTATAGAGATCATCAATTAATTGGACTAAGGAAAAATAGCCTATCCAGGTAAATTAGAAGAATTTGGATGTTATTGTAATTTGGTGTGGAGATATGGAAAAAAGCTTTAAGAATAACAGTTGAAATAAAATTAAAATTGGGAGCTATACTCTGATTTTAGAAATGCATATTAGTAGAAAATTCCTGTGAACACAAATAAGATCACAGCAGTCTATTCTGGAGACAGTCATATGTTATTCACATTTACAGCTTAATGTATAACAAAGTTATTTAGTTGATAAAATTTATTATATATTGCGTGGATCTATTGACAGTCCTCTTTAGCATATTCAGATATTTTGGAGTCCTTTTGATCCAATTTTGGGATTTTGCCTTTGGAACACAAACTGCTTGGGATGATCACCACCCAAAACCCCTTTGGGAGGGAGATGGATGGTTAAAAGGGGAAAAATAGGGAAATTCAACTCTATTGGTTCTCTTGAACCTCTCCATAGTTTTTACCATCATTTGTAATATCATTCAGGACTAACTGTCTGATGAGGAGTTAGAGGCACTTTTTACACAAGATAATGTTGGGTTGGATTGATTTAGAGTGACAGTTCTGCATTATTTTGGGGTTCATAAAGACTCTTACAAAATCCATTATTATTTAATATATTTGAGAAACCATAAAGATAGGTTCTTCAAGTATGAAAGCTGCATTGTCATCAGTATGCAGACGATTCCTAATTTTTTCTCTCTTTTTTCATTTAATCAAGGTGAAACAATCGTTAAGTTTTTTTGTGAACAGTAATGGACAAAACAAGAGTCAATATAATGACATTCAATACAGACAAGATTGAAGATCATTTATTTAAATACCTCATGAAAAATTGGTACACAATTTCACAGTGTCTCTGGATTCATCATTATTACTGTGGGTAATGATGGCCTCATCACTAGAAGCATTGATAGCTTTAAATAATAGACAGTTGTAACCATTCCTGAGTATTAGTTGTACATTCTTCAGTTAATTCTTCAGTCAATACATTCCATATCTTACTAAAGGGTTTCAGGAATACTAATCAATCAAAATAGTACTCTAAGCTACTAACATGGATTGCATATAATGACAATGTTCCTTTTTTTTCAAAGTTTTATTTGGGTTTTCACAAAAACAAAATACAAATAAAACATCTTTTTTTGAAAATAGCATGATCCCAGGTTATCACTTCTTCATACAGACACCAAACTCAATTTCATGCTCATTTTTATATTCTATTCCATATCTTATTACCGTTTTATATTTTCTACATAGTTTTTCCCCTCTTTTAATTTTCTCAACTTTATTTTAATTATCTCATCTCAATCAAATCATTATATTTATACTTTTGTCTGTCCAGTTTCAATTTCATATTATCTTTTCTTATTAAACACATTTTTCCCTGTAGTTACCAATTGGAGTATGACACCTTTATATCTTTTAATTTTATCCATTCAAACTCTTATTTAAGCTTTAATGTATACCTTTAAGATTATAGCATTCAATATAATACATAACTTCCATTCAAATTCTGCTTGGTACATTCTTAAAATACACACTATATTCTTAAAAAGAAAAAAATGATATATATATGTAAATAAAGCACGCATTCCATTCCAATTCAATTCTATCATTAATATTCATTAAAATCTTAATATCTTTAACATTTCTTTTCAATTAAATATTAAATACTTCCTTGGGAACACTTATAAACTTTCCATAGTTAATTCTTTTTTTTCCATATTTCTCACTTATATTTTTATAAATCATTACTAACAATTAAAAATGTTCCCATTTAATTCTCTCAATCATTTTAATTCATTTATTTATTACCAAACATTCAACTACATTACAGTAAATATTTTATCCATCATTTTAATCATATTTTCTACAATTGTTTCTGTTTATAATATAACATTGCTATCTTATATACCTTTGCAGAATCCCTTTTGCAATTAAATTTTCACCCATTATCTCTAAACAAGCTTATGGTTACAATCCTTATATCTTTTCCTATTTCTTGTTTCTGTCTTTTACAACTTCTTTTTCTTGCCTTCTTCCCCCTCTTCTTCTTGTTCCATCACTTGTCCTTAGTACCAGTCTGTTTTTAAAAGCATTAGCAGCTGGGTATCACATTTGATCATCTACAGAGGACCTTTCTAGCTGCTTCAAACTACTGAAGTGATAAAGATAACCATAAGATATGATAATATATTATATTTAATTAGTTTATTATATATTATAATATAGTCATTTTTTCATAATGATCATCATTCTCCCCAGTCAGACACAATCTTAACATGGGTGTGGAGCTTATATGCTCTGAGGAAGTTGACAGTAGTGCCAGAGGTTCAATCATACTTGATAAGTCTTATCATGGGGGCCAGACAACGAGTAGCTCTCCCATAAACTCCCATAGAGAGACTTTGTATTTTATTATGGCTCCGGGGATGGAGCGCCCCCTAATACTGGGTTTGTCCTGGCTCCGTAAATGGAACCCCCATGTCGACTAGAGGAGGAGATCATTGTGCATACATTCTGACCAACCCCTAGAAGGGGAGGGGGAATATCAACCAAAACCCAAGATCCCACAGAGCTGGCCTCCACTGGCACCGAGAATCTGAGGGGGGAGGAGAAAATTCCAAAGGAATATTGGGACTTAAAGGAGGTATTCAGTAAAAAGGCCTTGGGCGAGCTCCACCACAATCGCTCCATGACACCATGGGAGCTAGAAGAGCTGCAGTCATTTATTGATAAAAATTTGGAACGTGGTTTCATCCAAACTGCTAGGCCCCAAGTAGGGGCCCCAGTATTGTTCCGTGAGAAGAAAGATGGCTCTCTGCATTTATAGAAACCTCAACATCATATTGGTGGAGAACACGTCCCCCCTGCCTTGATGAAGGATATGTTGGCCCACTTGGCCAAAGGGAAATTTTTTTACGAAACTCAACCTGAGAGAAGCATACTACCAAGTTTGAATTAAGGAAGGGGATGAATGGAAAACTGCTTTTAACTGCCCAATGGGCTGTTTCCAATTTAACGTTCTTCCATTTGGCCTACAGGGGGCCCCTGCAGTATTCATGAAAATGATAAATCAGGTGTTGTATGAACATTTACACAAAAGGGTGTTTATCTTGATGATATTCTTATCTACACAGAGACTCATGATGAACATGTGAAACTAATGCAGTCAGTTCTGGAAAAACTTCGAGCTGCTGAACTGTATGCAAAGTTGTCCAAGTGTGAATTCCACCAGGAAAAAATTGACTATTTAGGCTATCGCATATCACATGATGGCATAGAAATGGATCCGGGGAAAGTTTGTGCTGTTTTGGAATGGGCCCCTCCCCGCACCAGGAAACAACTTCAGAGTTTCTTGGGATTTGCTAAATTTTACCATCAATTTATCTCTGCTTTTGCAAAGATTGCAGTGCCTATCACAAATCTCCTAAAAAACAAAGGGGAGGTGAAACTGAAGACTAGTAAACCACCGGAGTGGTCCATGGAATGCCAAGCTGCTTTTGAGAAGCTGAAATGACTATTTGCTGCTGAACCAGTACAAAAGCACCCGGACAAGCTGATGCGAGTGACGTAGCAGTTGGAGCAGTGTTACTACAAGCAAACGAAATGGGGACTCTGCACCCATGTGCATATACTTCCTGTAAACTAACTGCAGTTATCACTGAATGATTCAGTAACCTGGTTGTAACTTATAACAATAATGCAATCCAGTGAGGCTTGCCTAAAGTAACAACCAAAGTCATGGCTTGTGGGAGAGTAATGAGGCAGTCTTCCTCAAGCAGTTTAAAAAATGTTCAGCCATGGCATAAATGAAAATGGCAAAATTTCTGTTTTAGATTGTAATCAGGATTATCTAGGATACATTAAGATTACAAGTGGACTCTCAAGCTTCAGGGAGATATGGCAGTTATGCACTGTTAATATTAATACAACTAGTTTCTCTAAACATTATTGTCTCTTTATGTCAAGTCTGAATGGAGTAGGAATATTAATAGGGATTTCAGTAACTATTTAAGCCTTAAAGTCACTGCAAGTAAGGCAAAACTGGTGGCATTTTCACCCACCTTACGATCTTCATGCCTAAAGATATTTTTATTATCAGAAAAATATTTTTGTAGTGGCCTTTGTGTTTTAGATTTTATAATGTCTCATTTTGACCAATGGTTTTACCTTTGGCTTTTATGTGCTGCCGCTTTTATGATGTAGCCATTTGCTCATTCATATAGTACATTAGTTGTCCTATAGGATGACTTACAATAAGGTCACCAATAAAACAAATTAAAATTATATAATAAAGCCATGTACTTTACCAATCAATAAAAGTGAGAATTTTTTTTAAAAAAAAATATGGCACAGGAGAGAACTACTTCAAAAGCATAATAAAGCACTTGGAAATGTGAGAGAATTAAAATTCAAAGAAAAGCAGTGTTTGTCTGGTTCTGAAAAGATAACATAGAGGGCACCAGGTAGGTTCTCTGAACTCTAGTCAAATTGAAATTCAGGAATTATAGAATGTATGGCAGCAAGCACCCAACTAAACAATAAAATAGCTAAAGTCTTTAATCAGGAAAAGAGATGTAATTTTTCAAGCAAATTTGTCTCAAAAGGAACAGAAGGGAAGACTCAGTTGCTGGAGCTTTATGTTGCTGGTGAATTTTGTGCTATATTGTTTTGATGGTTTGACTTTTAACAGCCGTACTGAAAATTCTTTAAAAATTAGGTTTGTTTATTTACATGCTAATCTCTACTCATTTGGGCACAGAAAACCTGGGTTTTTATACTGTGTCTCAGTGTGGCAAAAAGCCAGAGCTGAATGTATTGAGTGACATTATGCAAAGGTCTGGGTGTATAAAGAATTTTTGTGTAATTTATTTTATAAAAATGTATGGACTTTCCTTAGAGTGGTTGCATTGCAAAAAGTAATCAATGATGTCCAATAAGACAGAATGGTGATAAATAATAGTTTAAATAGTTTTAAAACTCTCAGTGGAGTTGCACAAATATGAAGGCACTAGTTTAACTGAAATATAGCAGGAGTACAACTCATGAGAAATCGTAAGAAGCAAATTCTACAATTAGTGCCTCATATTTTCAAAGACAGAATGACTAATCTAATCCAGAACTATATTAAAAATTAATTTCTCTCCCTCTCTCCTTCTCCCTCCCTCCCTCCCTCCCTACCTCCCTCCCTCTTTCTCTCTCTCTCATATACACACATACACATGTACACACACACACACACACACACTCACATCATATATATTATTTTATGTGTCTTCCTAAATCTTAGGTCTTTTACTAGAGGCTTAGAAGTATGGGGGTTCTCAGCTGTTCTTAGCTCTGTACTCTTCTGGACAAAGAGCTCTGATGTTGTGCCTGGGATGCTATGGAGCTACTATCCTAGCTAAGAGTAACAGCCCGAATTTTCCTACCACCACTTTGGCCTTTACTTTCCACATCTCTAGTTCTTCCTTCAAGACTTGGGACTTCCCAGCTTCTCATATTCCTTCCTGATGTTGCTGTTACCTGACACCATTACATCTATCACCATTGCTCTCTTCTGCTCCTTGCTATTATCACATGGACTTGTAATTGTACCAGTACCTGTCTGTTCACCTGGAACAAGAAGTACCACAGGATCTTTGCCCAGTTATTCTTCACAACCTTCTGTGAAACTCCAATCTGGATTTCGGTGTCCAGCTCATGTATACAGATAGTTCTGTATACAATGCCAGCTACTTGTTTGTGCCATTCATTGTAGACTGCTCCTGCCTGCATGTTCCTGCTACTATGCATTGGACTGTCAATGAGACCTCTCTGCATATAGTGTACCTTGCATCTTGTCTGGTGTCGCAGAATCCTGCTTTTGATACTTACATTTCTTGTGCTTCTGTGATCAGTGTCTCAATGCTGTATTTTAATTCGGCCCTTTCCCATGACTGATAGGATGTCTTCCATCTTGGCTATCTGTCAATTGTATTTCCCATACAGGGTCTTGCTATGGCACTTCTGCTTGCTCTTTCTCCCATATCTGCTACTGCCTCAGGCATTAACAGCTCATTTTGGGGTGCCATTTTACGTATATAATCCAGGGTACTTTAGATTTTTTTTTCCAGGACAGTGGCTTTGACACTCACAGACCCTGCCTACTCTCTTTCCAGTTTCTGTATATGCTTTATCAATGACTGCATCTCAAAAGATCCCTCTGTAAATGTACTGAAGTTTACAGATGATATGAAACCATACAGATGGCTTCATTCGAGACAATGACAAATCTGCATACAGATGGGAGGTTGAACAACTAGCCTTGTGGTGCAACCGGAACAATCTTGAACTAAATACACTCAAAACCATAGAAATGATGGTATATTTTCGGAGAAACCCTCCTCCTATACTACCTTCTTAAAATTCTAGACAACACAGTATCAGCAATAGAGACCTTCAAGTTTCTAGGTTCTATAATATCTGAAGACTTAAAATGGACACCTAACCTCAAAAACATCATCAACAAAGAATGTTCTTTTTGCACCAACTCAGAAAGCTCAGACCAGGAGCTGCTGATACAGTTTTACAGAGGAATTACTGCATCTGCCATCTGCACTTCTCTAACTATCTGGTTTGGCTCTGCAACCGAACAAGACAGATGTAAACTTCAATGGATAATTAGAACTGTCCTTGTATCTAGTTGTTCTGATGTGCAATGCCCTATAGTGTTGTTTTGAGGGTAGAAGTTGAAACAATTTATGTCCAGAATATGAGGGCTCTGTAGATATTTTCACAGCCTTCTTTTTGACTCATGCAGTATACAGGTCCTCAGGAAGGCAGGTTGTAAGCAGTTGGGGGGAGGGGGTTGTGTGTGTGCAGTTTTCCCCCATGCCATAATTCTGCTAAACAATTAATTCTCACAACACTGTCAAACTGTCTAAGGCTGTATTACTATTATTCTTCTCATCTTTTCTGTTACCTATCTCCTTTTCTATTTATGACTATAACTTTGTTGCTTACATCTTTACAATTTATATTGCTTTATTTAGTTTCCTAGTATAATTTATGTTGATTGATTATTTAGTATCCTATGACAATCACTAAGTGTTGTATCTTATGATTTATGATGAATGTATTTTATGATGACTATGACCATTACTTATCACCTATAGCTTTTATGTACACTGAGAGCTTATGCACCGAAGACAAATTCCTTGTCTGTCCAATCACACTTGGCCAATAAAGAATTATATTCTATTAAGTGTCAGACTTTGGGGTATAACCTTCCATGCATTGTGAGGAGCTTCCAGGTAGTTTTGAACAAGAAAATACAGAATGTATAGGCTAAGTAAATGTAAAAGCCTTGTTTTTTCATACTTTTAATAAAAAGACACAAATTTTCTTGCAGATGTTTCATTACCCAAACTAGGTAACATCATTAATGCTGGAGGAAAGTCCACTGTCGTCTTGCACTGACAGTGTTACCTAAATGATTTATGGTTTCCTGCTTGAGCAAGGAGTTGGACTTGAAGGTACCTCCAAGGTACCTCCCAATACTGTTATTCTGTTAAATGTTGGGTTTCCAACAGGCTTATGTTTTCATTAGACAAAATGACATGCAGATTAAAGAATGTTATGGTTAGCTAATTTCAAAACAAAAACAACCACTTATTTTATAGCAAAAGCTGGGACCAGTAAATATGATAAAATGAGTCTGAGGCTAGCAGGAAGACCAGATCAAATTATTTTGCTACTAAAAATGCATACAACATTCATAAGAAGCACTTCAGAATCACATTGGTGTGAGCAAAAGATTAAAGCAGCCAAAAATTCCAGATCAAGCATATTTAGAAAGTTCAGAGATTTTTTCCTGACTGGCTGCATGTATAAATGTATGTATAGGTACTATGTTTGATTGTCAGCCCCAGCAGAAATGTTATTTTCATGCACAGACTCATCTGAATAGCAAGAAAAAGTCGAGCTTTAAGTAGGTTGCAACTGCTTTATCTTTGAGTGACAATTATTGGTTCATCCCAGACTACTTTGTGAAGTGCCCTGTCAAATTCTTTTCACAGTCCAACTTGTTGCTTTGGATAAAGAAAAAGCTCCATCTTATTGTCATTTACAGAAGTAAACTGTATTTATAGTTGTATCTTACTGGCAGTGGGAAGGGAAGAGTATCTTTTAATGTACACAAAGTAAGCAGAAAAGCAGAAATCATGCTGAACCAATCCCTCGACCGCTTCCATCTGCATCATGATGCAACTCTCCCACTTGCAGGATCTAGGAATGGCAGAAATAATTAATCTATGATTAATCCATCAACTGAATATAAAATGTTGAACTGTGATATCTATGAGAAAGAAGACAGTGCTCAGTTTTATTCAAAGTGATATATTGTTTATTTTTTAAAAAGACAAAATAGTACAGATTGTTATGTTGTTATGTCTTGTTATGTTGTTGGATGTATCTAGTTAGTTGGCACTATCTAGTCAATCCATAATGGTGGTATGGATTCTATTCTTCTACCATTGTAGAAGGTTTACAAAGTGCTTCCAACTTTTACATTTTATAATTCTCTAAACCTTGGTTAATTTTCAAAAGCTAATCCAAATCATTTGGTTTGCAAATTGCATTGATGTTATTGAAGAACTTTCTCTGTTGCATTAAAGCAACTGTGTCTCTTTAGTTTCAGTGGAATATGGCTGCTTCAAAGGCTGTCCTGGTCTGTGTCTATGTGCATATGCATGCCAAACACTTTGTTTTGCTGGCAGTGGTCAGAAGATCTCACCTGGGTATGTTTTATAGATACCATGAAAAGCCTTGAAAAGGGAGCAGCTGCTTTAATGCTTCAAAGAGAGTAGCTGTCAGCCTTGTCAGACAAGAAGCACCAACTATGAGTACTATCACTACCTTTATTGTTAGATTACAGTAACAGAAATCTTGCAAGTCTGAAAATACATCTCTCTCTCTTCTCACCTTTATAGTCCAAGAAAATAGGAGAGTTCCTTCTAAAATATTTGACATGCCCTTTACATTCTCTTTACATTTCTTCTGTGAGCAAGCTGCCTCTTATCTTTGTTGCCTGATCTGCAACTTCTCTCCCTATCTTTCAAGGACATTTCCATAGGCTAACAGATGCTTTGTTTAGACTAACATAAATAGTTTGCTAAGCTCTTGTGAATGTACAGGACTAATAAATTAATACTATGATGGAAGATCTCCAGAAAATACCAAAGATGTAGATTAGGCTAGAACCCATAATCAACAACAAGAGGGTAACAATAACAGAATAACCCAGTTGGAGGGGACCGTGGCAGTCTTCTAGTCTCCACTCAAGCAGGAGATTCTATACCAGTATTTCTCAACTTTGACCACTTGAAAATGTGTGAACCTCAGCTTCCAGAATTCTCCAGCCAGACATGCTGGCTGAGAAATTCTAGGAGCTGAAGTCCATAAGTCTTAAAGTTGCCAAAGTTGAGAAGCACTGTCCTATTCCATTCTGGACAAATAGTTGTCTAATCTGTTTGCCAAGGAAAACCACATTGGTTTTGTTATTTTTGTCTCAAAAGAAACTTTGTCTTATTAGAGAAAATTGTACTTTCTTTCTGAAATCATTCACAGTTATTTTAATAGTGTCTTACAAAGGCACTTCAATACCGCTATTTTAAAATGTTTCTATTAGTGAAGAAAGTATCTCCTTGAAAACTGAAACTGGATGGATATTTACAATTAATGCAGTTTGATGATAATAACGAAAATATTCACAGACTTCTATAAACAGGAGGTATACACAAAGAAGCCTTAATTACCTGCTATTTTTCTACTTTTACCTTTTGTATGGGTGATTAATCCATGGAAAGTGGTGTGATAAAAATTAAATGCATTAAAGACAGCACAGTAATGGTAGCAGCTCTAAAATCCCCAAATCTGGTAGCAGTGGCAAATGAAAAATGGCTCCTGAGTGAATAATTCTGTAAGTTGGGTGATGGGCCATCTAATTAAATTACTTTTTATGTTAAAATCCCAAGTTACTTACCACTTCATCTTGCAAATGGGAATTAAGTAATTTTTTTTGTGACGCAGGGGAATGCTTTGAGAATGGAAAGAGTATCCAATTTAAGAAGGGTTTTTTTTAAAAAAAAATAATGTGCATAGAGGTTGTTAGCTGGGTTTCAGTTGCACATGGGAATTTAGAACACAAAAGCTGTCTTAATACATGGGAAATATTTAATATATAGAATATACATTGCTTTGCTAATTGAATCAAATTTTAATGGGAGATAAAAGAGACCTGATTTAATTCATAGCCATATCCCAGAATCCTACAATTATAGTCAAGCTATGTTTTTGCTTACTGTAGACTACCCTACCACCCCTTCTTCTAATCGTTTCTTTCTGTACTTATATCTGGGAGATATTATTTTAGAAGGCAGGCACATTTATTCTCTTACTAAGTTGTCCATCAGATGGCATTGTTTAATTGATGAGACCAGAGCTTCCAATACTATCAGATTATATAGGCAGCATCCATAGAAACAAATAATGAGGTCCTGTGTGATAAAGGACTTCTTTATAGGTCATAACCAGACCCTTGAATTGACAAGAAACTGGCTTGTGGTCAGTGTAGTTCCCACAGCATTTTTAAAAACCATAATTGCTTTGCTGTTGCATTCTTGACAAGCTACAGCTTCCAAATGGTCTTCAGGGGAAGCCCAGGGGTGGGATTCAGTCGATACAGACGGGTTCAGGTGAACCGGTAGTTTTGGCGATCAGTTGGCCCAGCCCACCCACCTCTGCTCTAGTCTATCCTTTATTTCCTTGTTTTGAAGCCCAGCTGATTCATGCGGCACAGCAGATTGCTGTGCCTCAGCTGTTTCACTCACCAGTGAAGCAGCAGAAGGTAAGTTTTAGCTGAAAATGGCAGTTTTTAAAATGCTGTGCGTGTGCACTCACTGAACTGGTTGTTACACTGGTTGAATCCCACCACTGGGGAAGCCCCATAAAAGCTCACTGAAATAGACAAGCATAAGGTGCCAAAAGTACCTTAAGGTGCCTCCTCATCCAGATATGAGTGTTATTGGTACACTAAATGAAGAGTTTACAATAAAGGATATAAATAAGAGAATATGATCTCTTGGTCAAGTAATGAATTTCTGAAAAGGTTCCAATGTATGAGTGGAATACTCTTATTTTTTATGATTATTTTGTTTTCTCAGAAACAATTGGAGCTTGAGTTAGCACTGCCACCAAATGTGTATCTGTACTATGAACAAAATTCTCCTTTACTGATTCTACTACCCAGTCTGATTTCTGAGTATTTTGAGAAATGTAAGTTTTGGTTACAGAAAAAAAAAAGCATCTGCAAAGGTTAGAGAAGATTTGGAAGTCAAAACAGGCCAGTAATCTTCCAGAAAATGTAAACTAGTCCAGAAATATTCTAAAAAAATTATACTATTAAATGAAAATAGTAACAATTATAATATTTTTATTTCCAGGAATTGGGGTAGATAACTCAAAGAACTTCCTGCTTCATATGCCAGAATAAATTGGCTGCCTTTTTAACGTTTGCATTTTGGCTTAGTAGCTGGCAAGAAGAAGTTTCATTTGCTGCTTCTAAGCTATAAAGTAAATGATAGTTTTATACTCTGAAATAGCTTGTTTTACCCAAGTCATACCTACTCCCTGTTTTACCTTTTTATTTAATCTATTTTTAATTATTACCACAAGTACCAATAGCCTACATGCAAAGAAGAGACCAGTTTACTGCAAAATTTAACTAGTTATCCCTTACTGTCTCTTCCCCTCACCCAATGAATTGACTTCTTTTGATTTTATGGAAACTTCTTGAGATTATGGTTTATAAAGTTTTTTTAACTTATTAATAATTTGACAGTTCTTAATTTAGCTCTTAATTAGAAGTAATATAATTCTAAATACTTATATTTGATTACCATATTATTGTTAATACCTTATTTCTCTTCAATATTATTTTATTGTCTTTCTAGTACCTTAAAAACTGTACTTCTAGTGGTTAAAGCATCAGATAAGAAAGGGGGAAACCATGAGTTTGAATCAGCCATGAAAGACATCTGGGCCAGTCTCTCTCTCTAAATCCAATCCACCTCACAGGATTGTTGTTGTAGGAGGAGGAGGAAGGTATGTTGGATATGTTTACTGCATTGAATTATTTGTAAATACAAATACATAGTAAATAAATAATATAAAACTGTTGGGCATTTTTATATCATTTCACACCTCTATTTTACCTTTTCCTTTATATTCTAATTTCTTTGGTACTTCATAATCTCAGAATAAAATATTGGTTAATGCCCAATATAAGCTTGACTTTGAACTAGTTACAATTAATAACTCACTCTTATAGTAAAAGGGATATCCTTGTTACAGAAGGAGGCTGGTGGAGATGTCTAATTGATTGCAAACAAAGCCAGACTGGTAAAAAGTGAAAAAATTTTAGAGCCCTTCCATGATTTTCTGATTCTGACAGCAGTAAGGAAATAAAACTATACAATAATGATCTGAATGTTAGTCTCTTTCAAAACAAGCTACATAACTAAAATAATAATAATAATACTCTAACCACCCAGCATCACTGGAAATTGGGCAGTATATAAATGTAATATATTATTATACTTGGTTACACAGGTAGCCAGATGTTTAAACTGATTTGCTATTTTTATCCATCTATCAACTTCTTCCCAAGGATCTGGGATAGCAGAAGTTGTTATTTAATAGTTTTAAATGTATTATCACACAACAATAAACTGTTCCAAACAAATTTGCATTTTGCAATTGATTGAGGGTGATTTTGTCAATACTTATGGTGTTCAAATGGTGCTTCAGATGTTTTGGTAATGTACTCAAGGCATATATTACTATTGGTACTCTTGGTTTATTTTGCCATTCTTCTTCTATTTGCAGGTTTTTGTATTTTGCAATTTTCTCACTTCTTTCTTTTCTGCTGTATCCAGATAGTGCCATATCTACTATCCAGAATTTTTTGTGTCTTTCTTACCAACAGTTGTTAAGACTGGGGTTGTTACATGGAAGATACTTGTCTGTTTGAATTCTAAAGTATCTTCATTTTAAATAATTTAATGTTGTGATCCCACCAGTTCTTGCTTGCAGACAAATAGCATTTTGCAGATATTCCAATGTGCCTTTGTTGCTAATTTGACATGCTATTGTTTGTAGTTAGTCTGTGTGATCCTCTTGCAGCAGCTAATTAGATGCTCTTCTTTGCAGAGATGGAACTTGATGTCTTTTGTTGTCTTCTCAATTCTGGCCTTATATTTGTTTTTAAGACTTGGTCTTGTGCAGCAAGAATTAGCTCCTCTCTCTCTTTCTTCAATTTTCCTACTCTTAACCATTGCCATATATATATCTTGTTATTATCTGCTTTTCCTGCTATTTTTAATGACCTGGCCATATAATATGTTGCCCTGTCTCTTTTCTATTCTTCATTTGCTCTGTCTTATAGACTTGTTTTCTCTCTCTACACTTAGTAAGCTCTCATAGTGTACTAGCTTCAGTGCATCTTATTCACTGTCCTTCTGGTATTCTTCTAATGCCCATTTTTCTTCTTCAACTTTGTTATTTTTTATTAAAATAACCTCTTTAATTCGATTTAATTTTTTTAAAAAACTTTGCATTGGCAATTTGTTGAACTCTTGAAAAACATGATGGAATTTTTGTTTTGGAAAAGATAAAGTCTAAAAAATAATTTGACAAATAAGAACCATTTGGGTATTTGTTGTTCATGTCTGTTGCCTAGAGAAATTCTCAATCTTGGCAACTTTAAGATGTTTGGACTTCCAGAGTTCCCCAGCCAGCATTTTGTTGAAGTCCACATATTTTAAAGCTGCAATGTTGAGAAACACTACCTTAGAGGAAAAGTCATGAATCAATTCTACTTATTGGGTGATAAGTCCAAAGTGGTTCAGTTCTCTTTGCTAGTCCCCTTCTCACTTTTCTATTAGCTTTTCTGATTCCCCTTTAAACTATAAAAGCCTCTTGATTCTTCTGCTAGATTCTTCCTTTTTTCTCTCCCCCCACTCTCTCTCTCTGTGTCTCCCCTCCACCTTTCCCTATTTCTCTCTCTCTCACACACACAGATACGCACACACACTGCTGTACTATGTCCTATGTTCACTACTTTGTGGAGTTAAAATGAATTAGTTTAAGAACTATGTGGTAGCCATCATATTAGTAGCTGGTTAGATATCTATTTTAGATGCTAATGTGGTGATTGTATAGTAAGCAATGTAGTTAGCATCAAGCTGTTCTTTCATCACATTTTATACCATCGGCATAAAAAAATTATACTAAATTGTTCTGATAGGTGATAAATTGTAGTTTTATTTTTGAACTTACTGAGTTTATATGTTTTTTTTAATAACACCAGAACTCACATACCTCCTACCCTTTATCTCTCTCCCTCTCCTTCTCCCCTCCACCTCTCCCTTTCTCTTTCCCACCCCCTATCCCCTTCACCCCCCTCTCTCTCAATGGAGAGACAAATAGAGAAATAGCTTCTGTTATAGCTATAGTATATGTGATAAGGATACACAACTTGCCATATTTTAGCCACTTGCTACATGTGCAAGAACCAAGAACATTCTGTACTAGCTAGGATCTCTAATTGAAAGTCTATCTTGCAAGCTCTCCCATTAGCAACACATGATAGAAATACACAGACAGACACAGAAACAGAGACAGAGATGAGAGAGAAGTAAACTGATAGATTGATAGCCTGAAAGATAATAGAGCATAAAACATGATAACCAAACTAAAAATTCCATCACATTTTTCTTACATTTCAAATTTAGATAAAGAGATAGAGAGAGAGAGAGATGAGAGAGAGGGAGATGAGAGAGAGGAAGATGAGAGAGAGAGAGAGAGGGAGGGAGGGGGAGAGAGAGAGGAAGGGAGGGAGGGAGGGAGATATCATTTTTAAAATTATTTCATAAGAAATTTTCACATATCAAATTCTAAAACTACTTTTCATAAAAATTAACATTGGAGCTTTTATTTCCTTATTTAAAAAAGTGCGGCTGTCAGCTACTAAAAAAATCATGTTTCCCTGCATTAAATTCTGAGCCCAGTGAATTATGCTAGATGATGGCAAACCATTTCCCTCCTTCTGGTCTTGAGTTACTTGTAATAAATTTTACATCCAGGCTTTTGTCTTTTCTACCATGTTTTGACTTATATCATAGAGATTGAAGTGATAGATCAACAGTATGTGCTATTACTACTATACAAGTTTTACAATGGCTGCTTTTCATAGTGCCATATATTAGGAGCTTATGGAGGTCTGGCTGGTTTTGTGTAATTTCCCTGTCTACTTTCAATTACTGGAATGATCAAACAAACCCTCTTATATAAAAAAAAGCTTGGCAGAAGATAAAGCATAGAATGTCACATGGGGAAAAGCAACATTGTCCAAAAAGAAAAAAAATGGTAAAAGCCTCATGAGTAGATGTGATGATAGCATCTATAAATTCTTGCTGCTTTCATTGCCTCCAAGTGAGATGGGTGACATATCAATTAAAAATCAATCAATTAAAAAATCAGGATGATTAAAGCAACATTGTGACATCATATTCCAATCCCTTTTCATTGTACATGTGGCATCATAACATGTGGAAAAATGGTGGGACTTATGTTGTAAAATGAGCATCTAATCCATCTTGCTTCATCCTGCAGATGCTGCTGGAATGGTGTATTCTTATATTTATTTAGTTTTATTTTATTTATAAGTATAAATACAGGAAATAGGTATGAATAAGTGGGACAATAGGACAGGGATGATAGGCACGATTGTGCTCTTATTAGTTATGAGTTGGGAACAGGGTTTTTGAATTGAGTTGAATAATCCTTTCTTTTGAAGATTTCAATGTCTATTATTTTCTGTAGTCCAAATAAATCACAAAATGAATAATTACAGGACAAGTCTTTTCATGAGGATTTTTCAAATTGGCAAGTGTGAGTAGTCGGGGACATACAAGGATATGTACAGAAAACAAACTGTTGTTGGGAAAAACAACAACTAAAACTTTTTAAAAAATACTTGAAACCATGTGTGGATTTTTTGCTGAAAGAAGAAAGAAATATGATTAATATTATTAATTATAGATTTGAGGCTTAAGAAAGAAGTGGATTAATGAGGACCTGAAGGGACTTATATATCTAAGAAGGACAATAAGATTGTAATTATCTGGTGAAAAGAAAATGTAAATTTACTTTAAAAACCTTTGACTTTAGTTTCTTTCTTTTTCTTTTTCTTTTTCTATTTTTTTCTTTTCTTTTTAAATTTTTTATGTTATGAAAAAAAACTCTTAATAAATATAATTTTCTTTGAAAAAAGAAAAAGAAAAAATACAGTAGTCCTCAAATTACAATCATTTACCTAGTGACTATTGAAATTTACAACTGAAAAAAGTGATTTATAATTATTTTTCACATTTATAACTGTTGCCGTATCCCCGTGGTCACATTATCAAAATTTGTACACTTGGCAACTGGCCTCTATTTATGACAGTTGCAGTGTCCCTTGGTCATATGATCATGTTTTGCAACCTTCTGTCAAACAAAGTCAATGGGGAAACCATATTCACTTAACGATCACATTACTAACTTAACCATTGCAATGATTCACTTAATTGGGTAAGCAAGATCATAAAATGCAGCAAAACTCACTTAATAACTGAGTTTTGCCTAGCAATGGAAATGTGGGCTTTAGTTGTAGTTGTAAATCAAGGATTACCTATAAAGGTATGTAAAGGACAAACCTGGAAAAAATTAGTCAAAATTCAAACCAAGTCTATTTTCCCTCAATGTTATCTCATAATTATGCATGGCACAGAAGTTAATATAAATCTACATAAGTAATCCCATACTTAGGCTTATTGGACTCATGTGGATTTTCCATTCTTTTTTAACTGATCACTTGGGAAATCAAATGCTGGACTAAATCAGTCTTTGATCTGCTCTATAACCTTCCTAGTTTCTTTTATTCTTTTGCACTCCATTACTGTCAGTCTTTGATCTGCTCTATAACCTTCCTAGTTTCTTTTATTCTTTTGCACTCCATTACTGTCGCTAATGTCTGTTTTAATCAGATACAATACTTTGCACACAGAAAAGTCCAGGTTAAGAGAAATGTAAAAGTAAATAAAGAAAAAATGGATAATGAGTAGTCTGAGAATTGTATAAAGGCAGTTTTGGACCACTATTTACATGATATTCATTGCAGACAATAAATGAAGCTACACATTTTAGACAGTGTGTGAAGGGGATGCTATGGGGAATTTTCCATATTACAGGGACAAATTACAATAGAAAATGGAAAGATTAGATTTCTTTAAAGTACAATTCACTATACTATAGTGAGGAAGTTGTTTTACGATGGTTCCTAAAAAGCTATTTTAAGTTACAATGAACAGGACAGCATAGAATCAGTTAGTCCACTTTTAATAGATGCTCTTTAAAAGTCTTCTGCTGTTTCCTGCTTTCTCTTCTTTTATCTTCTTTCATTTATGGTAAATCAATTTAATTATATATAAAATGAAATAACAGATAACATAGAAGTTAGTATTTGTTGGAACAAATTTTGCTATGTGAAATATTTGTGTTCTGGATTCAAAATGTGTCCATATTCAGGATTCTCTATTTGATGTTTCCCTGTTTCTCTAATAATCAGCCACTCTTTCATGTGTATTGAGCACACTCAGTCCTCATAAGGTTATCTCCTTTGGGTTTATTTTTTTAAAGACCTCAGAGACATTGGGATTATGGTAAACCTGCTGATGTCTTCTTGTGTGAACAAAACCAACTTACTTCAAAAAAAATTGCTTTGGGGATACTAGTTTTATCTCTTTTTAAATATATTTCTCTGCATCTTAATTTTTTCTTTATCTGGGAATTTGCTTGCCTATTGCCTGCATGGTTTTAGATCATAGGGGCATCACAGTAGAATAAGTACCAACTGAGCTGTTTCTTAATGGAAACATATCCTGTGGTGTATATATTAGATTTATATATGAACTGTAATTTACATTTCAGCTTTCCAAAATAATAATACAAATTAAATTGATTCAAACTACAATCAAATACTTTAGAATTTAAAAGAGTCCTATTTGTCAGACATTTCATTTCTTAAAATGACTTGGTTCTTCTCTATATATTTCATTATTGTAATACACCCTAGATAGTGATTCTTACAATGTAAATGCAAAATGATGAGATCTGCAGAATCAACACGACATTAGGAGTATGCGTTATGTTTTCAGTTATTCTCTCAGTGGGGAATAAATCATATTCTCGGTGTAAAATGTTCATTATTTACTAATAAGTTATTTTCTCTGCAGGAGAACATTTCAGGTATTAGCACACTTCAACTTGTTCACTAAAGGAAGAGATTTTATTGAAACTTTCTAATGCCCATATTTTTTTTTAAATCTGAAGATTTATAGTGTTGTGTATTTTTTCAAGACGTAGCTAGGCTTGGAGTTCTGAATTCTGGACTCCTACCAGGAGTAAAAACATTTTAGTTTATAGAATCTTTCATCTGTGTTGACCTTCATATTTTATATCTCCACCAACTTTTGGGAGACCAAGGATGGAGAGAAAAGTGCTTGGCCAATTGCCAAGCCAATTGTCAAGCACTAAATCCTGTCACAATTCCTTTCAAATGCTTCAGAACTTCAGCTGAAGAAAATTGTTCAGGAACATGGCTACAAAATTACTTATGACCAACTGCAGAGATTCTACAACATGACCCCTGCCATTTCACCCACCCCATCATGCTCCTCAAGGTCTCCACAGGGTCTGCTTTGCTAGCCCATGAGGTTCCACGTGCTTCTCCCCACCCTGTCACTGAACACTTACTTTCCTTTTGAAGATCTCCAGAAGAGTCTGGGACACATGGCAGAAAAACTGACCTCTTCTTTTTCAAAGGCTGCTGAAGCTGTTTTCCTTATATCTTGTGTCCTTTTACACACTCGTTTTTGTAGAGGGGACAGAATAGTCTATAACAACATGAGATCTAACACATAGGCCTTAAAGTTCCTTTAACTGATTAGTGTAGTAGATCAAATACTGGATTAAGTCAGCCTTTCACCTGCTGTATAAGCATCTCCCTAGTTTTTTGTTTTGTTGTTTTTGCACTCAATTACCATCATTAGTGATTATTTCACTGACAAAACTTTCCATGTATGCAATCTAAATTGGGAGAAATGCAAAAATGAAGTGGTGAAAATGATGACAGCTTTGGATGACAATGTCGTATTAACTGTTTTCAGCCCTTCTTTAAGTGATGTATGCTTAGGAGAATCAAAGGAATCACATATTTCAGACACTGTGTGAAAGAAGTGCCACAAAGAATTGTTTGAGATAAGGTGACAAATTCTGACAATATGACAGGAAAAGATTAGATTTCTTTTAAATACAGCTGTCTATGATGGATGATCCATAACTTAATGTGAGATCACACACAGTACTGCATTCCTAATATTATAGGTTATATGGGTTCACAAAGAGCTTGTATTTTAAAATCTTAGTAAGCTATTTCTAATCAGGATGGATTATACAAACAATGTAGCATTTGTTAAGCCATTTTTATAGACTATCCTTAAGACCTGCCTGTTGTTTTTTTAATCTTGTTCTTCTCCTTTCTTATTTTAATCCTGGTTAAGGTCATGCATAATCACAACTTTTACACATATCGTATCAAAGCTATATGTGTGTGTATATGTATGTACACATACATAATGTTTGTGTGTGTACACACACACACACACACACACACACACATTGTGCAATGAACTAAGAGTTCATATGTCTACATGGATTAGTGTTCAGGCTGCTGCTGTTGCAGGAAAAAAAAATACCTAAATGAGAAATCAAAGCATTTAGAGAGAAAAAAAAATCCATAGTTTATCTTTTTGGCAAATACTTACGTTGAGCCACGAGGCTACTTGCTGTCAGACTGCAGGAGAGGCCCCCAAACAAACCCACTCTGCACATTACATAGGTATGAACTATAGCATTTGGAGCAGATTAATAATAGAAAGATAGAAGGGGTAAAGCACTGTCACTTTTCACAGTTGCATTATCCTTTCTAAAAGTGAGCTGCTAGAAAGACAAACTCCATCACTTCACAATGCTCATGTTATGATACTTGAAGGGCTATTTCAAGACACTTAAGACATAGTTCAAAGTGATACCTTACTCAATTCCAGATAGAGAGGTTAAGAGAACTAGCACTTGAACTTTATTCACTCCAGGTAACAGAATAGTCTTTCATCACCCTGGGTGACAGCAAACTATTTTAGACAGTGATGAAGAACTTAAAACAGCACAGTAATCTTTTTCCTTCAACACACTTAGAATTCACAACCTTATGTAGTTGATGTTCTCTATCTAATGATAAGACAGATGTGCTCAAAATACACTAGATAAAGGGTGCCAAACTCGAGTCATCATGGTGACATCACATGATGTATCACAACTTTTTCCCCCTTCACTGAACCAGGTGTAGGTGTGGCCAGCATGTGATGCATCCAACCTATGGGCTACAGGTTTGGCAGCCCTGCACTAGAAGGAATTGAAAAGAAACTAACAAATTCCATAGGATAGATTTCATTAGAGTACTAATTCTAGAATATGCAGGGATGGGATTCTACCGGTTCTGACTGGTTCTACAGAACTGGTGGTTATGATTCTGTGCAGTTTGGAGAACTGGAAAATCACATCCCTGGTTGGCCCTGCCCATCCCTGCCCACCCTGCTCCTCCCACCCACTTGCCCTGCCCAGTCATTCCTCATCTCATCTACCATTACTAACATGCCTCCACCCACCATTGCTGCCTGCTTTGTGCTGAGGCCCTGATCTCCCTGGGTAAGTTAGCCTGCAAGCAAGCCCTGGTTAAGTCGACTCCCTGGCTGGCCTACTGAGCTGTCCACCTCACCATCCCTGGGATTGCCTGACTTTCTTCACTGCCGGCGTGTGCTCCTTCTCCACCTGTCCAGGAAGCTGCATGGCCGAGCTGGTTGGGAGAACAAATTCCCCAATGATTTTTTTGCATGGCTGATTTGCAGCTCCTTCATGTTTCTTGCCATTGTGTGCAGGGAAAGAAAAGTTTGTGTGGAACTAAAAAAAATTAAATCAATCAATTCCATTCCTAGCAAAAGAAAAAGACTGTGCAAAGTTGGAATTGATTGAGTGAATTTTTTTAGCCCCACACAAACTTTTCTTTCCTTGCACATGATGGCAAGAAACACGAAGGAGCTGAAAATCAGCTAGGCAAAGAAATCCTTAGAAGAAACAAGGGCATCTGGGGGGTGGGATGGGGGTGGGGAAAGCTCAATGGTGCCACACTGCAATGGTGAAATGGGCAACGAAGTGGCCAGCATGAGGTAAGGAGGAGGCTGCCTGCTGCCCTTCTCTTCTCCCTGTTCCTTCTACACCCCTTATGCTGTCTGCTCTGCTTCCCATTTCTACATTGCAGCACAGCACCCAGAAATCCACTTTGGTAGTGGGGGGTGGGGGGTAGTTTGCCTGGCCAAACTAACCTTGCACAGTTTCTGCTACATACATTGGGCTCAGCAACAGCTTCGATTGGGTCGCTCAATTGGCAGTGAACAAAACAGCCACATTGTGTTTTGAAACAACCCCGAGGGTGGGATGGGGTGTCACATTTACATGAGACACTAGATACACTGGCAATAAATCACTTTACTCATGAGTAGTGAAACACGATGACAAGGTTTTAATGCAGGCTTCCAGATGACAAATAGTAGTAACAGTCAGTAGCAAGGAACTGTTTAAAGTCAGCGTTGAGAGCAATCGTCTCTCCATGCTGACTTTATACTCTCCACTTCAATCAATACATAATAATAGCACCACACCCTCTACCCACATGCTTCACCCTGTGCTTAAATTACATAATAATAGTGTCTCACCCCGTAGCTACACCCACGCGCCTCCACCCCATTCATAAACGCTCCAGAAACCCTTCCCTCAGCTGGTTGTAACAAAGCAGTACAACATCTCCCAGGATCAGCAGCATCAGTCATAACTCCTCCTCCACTCTCCAGCTGATGACAGAGCACATAGCCAGGATTGATTGCATGGGTTTACGTAAACCGTGAATTCTCCTCTACCCAGCTGACAGCAGAATGCACAGCCAGAATGGAGGAAGAAATGGAGCGCTGCTGCCAAAATGGAGTTGGAAGACGCTCAGCATGATGTCGGGGACAGGAATAGACCCAACATACTGCCCCCTCTACCAAGGGTCATCCTATGAAAATAAAAGAGATAACTGGTATATCCCGTCTGCATGGTCTCTGTAACAGGTTCATTGGCTGCCACTGGACTTCAATGGGTGAAGATGGTGGAATTTAGTTCTCAATCTCTAGGGGCAGCCACATCTGTACAGGGAACCCATGAAGCATCTGACAATGGATATCCCTTCCATCTAACAAGATACTGCAGCATTTCCATACATCTCCTGGAATCTAGGATGCCATCTACCTCATAGTGGTCATCCCTGACAGACCCTGGACCTTTCAATCTGGGTTCTAATCTAATCATATCAGCTGGTTTCAGTAGGCTGCAATGAAGTATGGGATGGATTCTCTTGAACCTGGATGGTAGTTGTAATTTCAGAGGGACTGGATTTATTACCTCAATTATTTTAAAGGGCCCAATATATCTTGGTCCCAGTTTTTTACTATTAATCCTCAAATTTATATATTTGCTGGAGAGATGTATCTAGGTACTAATTTCTAGAGCTGGTTGTTCTGATCTCTTCTGTCTGTGTGTTGTTTATATATTTCTGCTGCTTTTGTTAATGCTCATTGTACTTCTGTTCAGAGATTTTTTATATTCTCAGTCCACTTCATAGTAGTGATCGTCTCCCCAGGCAGATGTGGCCATTCTGGTATCGGAACAAATTTCATTCCATTTACAATATGGAAAGGGGTTTATCTCATACTACTATGAACAGTATTATTATATGATACTTCAGCAAATGGTGTCATATTTACCCAATCACTTCACTGATAGCTTACATAGCATCTTAAATACTGTTCTACAGCAGCGTTGGTTCTTTTAGTTGTGCCATTAGTACATGGATGATAAGTTGTACTGAGACTTTGGGACAAATCAATAAGTCATATGAAATTATGCCAAAAGTTTACTGTGAACTGAACTTCTCTATCTAAAATTATTTTTCTAGGTACACCATGTAATCTATATATATATGCTTAATGAACAAGTCAGCTAATCTCCTTGTGGTTGGTAAACCTTTGTAGAGAATGAAATATGCCTATTTTGAGAATAAATCAATTACCGTCCAGATAATATATTCTTGATTCTCGGGCAAGTCGACTATGAAATCCATTCCGATATCTTGCCAAGGTCTTGTAGACTCTGCCACCGTTTGTATGAAGCCAGAGGGTTTCCCAATACAGATTTTAGTGGTTGCACAAATTGGGCATCCCCTTACATATCATTTCACATCCTTTCTTATAAGTGGGCCACCAAAATTGTCTGTTAATGAAATGTAACATCTTCAAAAAACCATGATGCCCAGCTTGTTTAGCATCATGACAGCAATTTAAAACAATACTCCTTAATGCCTCAGGAGCATATATTTTTGTATCCTTCCAGGCTATTCCATCTTTCATAACAACTTGATCTTCATGTATAGACAATCAGGAATCTTTTTATAATTCTAATGGAAGGTTTGCAGTTTAAAAATATGTTTGCTAAAGAACCGGTTTTAAAACATCCCGATACCACTCGTCCTTTTATTGTTCAAGCTGACGCAAGTGATGTAGCAGTGGGAGCTGTTTTATTACAAAAGAATAAGGAAGGGGAAAACTTTCTGTCACATTTACACGAGACACTAGATACTCTGGCAATAAATCACTTTACTCACGAGTAATGAAACACGGTGACAAGGTTTTAATGCAGGCTTCCAGATGACAGATAGTAGTAACAGTCAGTAGCAAGGAACTGTTTAAAGTCAGCATTGAGAGCAATCGCCTCTTCATGCTGACTTTATACTCTCCACTTCAATCAATACATAATAATAGCCTACACACCCTACACTCACATGCTCCACTCTGTGCTTAAATTACATAATAATAGTGCCTCACCCCATAGCTACATCCATGCACCTCCACCCCATTCCTAAATGCTCCAGAAACCCCTCCGTCAGCTTGTTGTAACAAAGCAATACAGCATCTCCCAGGATTAGCAGCATCAGTCCATGTGAGTCATAACTCCTCCTCCACTCCCCAGCTGACGACAGAGCACACAGCCAGGATCGATTGCATGGGTTTACGCAAACTGCGAATCCTCTGCTCCCCAGATGACAGCAGAGTGTGCAGCCAATATGCTGCAGGGGCCCCAAGGCAGGAAAATGAGAAGAGATGGCCCTCCGCACAGAAGGATGATGCTCGCACACTGGAATGGAGGAAGAAATGGAACACTGCTACCAAAATAGACTCAGAAGACGCTCATCATGATATCGGGGACAGGAATGGACCTGATGGGTTTCTAAAGTGTGCATGATTACCAACCTCATTCCCCAGCTTCTCGGCAAGCTGCAGGACATCTCTGGACTCTGCAGAGCCAATTTGGCTAGTGTCTTTTTAGATATACTGGTGTGAAAAGGCTGGTTTGTGTGTGTTCTTTCTAGGGGTCTTCTCTTTTAAGGGGCGCTAGCTTTGGGATTTACAGGATTGTGGGTTGATCTGCTCCCTACCTCCTCCTCCGCCCCTTGTCCTTTGGCTTTATAGGTAGATGGTCCTCCCTGGGATTTGCATCTGGTTCACTGCCTATAAATCTGTTATTTTTGGAGGGTTCATTTTGGAGAGGGTAAGCTGTGGTTTTGCATTGGTGTTCAGATGGATGGGTGTGTGGGTGTTTAACTTCATTAATGAAGTTCACTTTAATCTTAAGTACTGCCTTTAAAACTCTATAGTTTTTCATCTGTGCATTTTAGAAAGTTTTGGTGTAAGAGTAAGAACTTAGAGTGTATTCATACTATAGATGTTGTTCTAAAAGATCCTGTTAGTCTCTGGTAGCCAAAAAATCAGGAATCTGGTAGCTTCCTTTCAAGCTAAAACATCCTTCATCAGTTTAGCTACTACATCAGTCAGATGACATGAGATTAAAGCTTAATATCTTTTTATGCTACTTGTTAACCTGAAATGGGTGTAATAGATTCCTATCCCTTGACTTACACCACAACTGAGTCCAAAGCTTCTGTTGCTAAGAAAGACAATTGATAAGTGAGTTTTGCTCCATTTTATGACTATAATTGTTAAGTGAATCACTGCAGTTAAGTTAGTAACACAGTTACACAGTTGTTAGGTGAATCTGGCTTCCCCATTGACTTTCTTGCCAAAAAGATCACAGAAGGTGATCAAATGACCCTGGAGCATTGCAACTGTCATAAATACATACAGTTTCCAGGTTCCTGAATTTTGATCACATGACTGTGGGGATGTTGCAATGGACATAAGTGTGAAAGATGGTCATAAGTCAATTTTTTCAGTGTTGTTCTAACTTTGAATAGTCATTAAATGAATGGTTGCAAGTCAAGGACTACCTGTAGTCTATGTCAATTTGTTCCTACTGTGTTCTGTGAAACTTGTTATTTAGCTAGTATATATGTTAGGATCAGGGAGATTGGTTAGCAGCTAGCAAATATTCTAGCTTTTCTTACATGAAATCTGCCTATATATTTACATCTGTAGGTCTGCTTTTAAAATTGTTTTAAGATTGTGATCATATAAAATTGAAAGGGAATAATGATAATAAATAAAAAGTAGAATATCATAGCATTAAGTAGAAAGTTACTCTATAGACATTTGCTCTCTTGCAAAATATAGGTTATCCTGCTGTAAACATATTTATTTATGCATTTACTCATTTGTAAACTTATGCCTGAAATAAATTGCATCCTCCTGTATCAAGTATCTGGTCCTGTTGTCTAAATCCTTCATGAATCCTTCCATAAATGCCACTCCTATTTCCTCCAGGAATTGGCACATAACTATCTCTATATCCAACTGTGAAGGTAATTTACACACAGGTCTTTGACTTATGGTGTTAACAAAAGGCTGAAGTAGTCAATTAGGGAGACAATAGAGAAAAGATAACACTGCCAGAAAAGAATCTTCTGTTGCAGAAGGATGTAAATCTTAGTTAGATTACATGACTAGAGTTTTACAGCTAGTTAGATTACATGACTAGAGATTTACAAGGTAATTAGAACACTAAGAACAAAGACTTTTGTGTGTACAAGAAGGACAGGGCATCTTTATGTATTTTGTAGAATTTTCTTCCCGTGTCTCTAGAAATTTCTTACCCAGAACTTTAACTTTGATTAAAAAGTAAAGTCTGCTTTCTTTGATTCGCAAGCCTCAATTTAAGTCTTTGTTTTGTTTCATTTTTGGCTTAAGTGTACTGCCAGACCTCACAAAGTGAATAATTCAAAATTAATTTTTTTATTGATAAAATTCTGTCTCATCTCTTTATCTTGATACTGGATATAGGATCTGCAGCAAAAAAGAAGGCTGGGGAATTCTGGAAGTTGAACTCCATACAGGTAGCCCTCGATTTAATAACCATTCCTTCCACACTCTGTTCCCGCCTTCCAATAAGGCCAATAACTTTATTCTGGAAATTACATGTTCAGAATGAAGCTGAATCCAGTAGGCCCCTTCAAATTAATAGGATTAACTTCTGTATATACAGGTAGTCCTCAATTTACAACAGTTCATTTAGTGGCCATTCTAAGTTACGATGGCACTGAAATGACTGCTTTTCAACTTACAGTCATTGCAGCATCCCCATGGTCAAAATTTAGATGTTTGTCAACTGGTTCATATTTATGACAGTTGCAGTGTCCTGGGATCATGTGATCAACTTTTGCAACCTTCTGACATATTCACTTAACAACTGTGTTATTAACTTAATAACTGCAGTGACTTACTTAAGAACTGTGGCATGAAAGGTTGTTAAACGGGGCAAAATTCACTTAGTACCAAAGGAGCAGCTCCTCGTATTGTGGCTGCTGCAATGAATATGAGAAGCCCAGCATGGTTAACATCTCTAGCCCAATGTTAATACTCACCATACCTGTCAATTTACCAACTCCAGTTACTGCACCAGTGAACATTGCACATCCAGTCACTATTGCCTCACCAATGAATCTCCTAACACCAATGACATTATCTGGCCCTTTAAATATAGCCAGGAGACCTTGGAAAGCATGCCTTTCCTTCCCCAGGCATTGCCAACCTTTCCCCTCTGTTAAAAAAAAAAACCTAGAGCAAAAACTTCATGCAGTATTAAAAAGAAGAATAGAAAAGGGGCTGCTGTGTATTATTTAATGGATTGCCAAATTGGCAAAATGGACTGCTAAACTGGCCACACCCACCCTGTCACATGACAACCTAGCCATGCCCACCAAGCCACACCCAGCCACTCACGTTATCACCAAGCCACACCCAGCCAATCATGTGATCAAGCCATGCCCAACCAGCAAGCCACATCCACCCAGTCAGAGGACCACCAAGCCACACCCACAAATTAAGCCATGCCCACAGAACCGGTTGTTAAAAAAATTCAATCCCACCCCTGAAAATATGGGATAGTCTTACAGAACAGAGAACAGTTTTTGCTTCAGCTGATTACTATGAACTGTCCTAATGTGATACTAGCTAACTCTACTGAATTTATGTTAGAATCCTACAAATAATACAACTAAGTATGTTTTAGTATCATGCTTAAATACATCTCATGTATCACAAATTTAAAATAGCTTTTGGTTTCTTATACATTCTAAGTTTAAAATACCTATATTTTTTCTGCTTGGTATTTTTTTCTCCTGAACATACTTTATTTTTGTGCCTTTTGTAGAGTTGCTGTTGTTCTAGGACACTTTTCTTTTGTCCTATTTGCATGTCCTATTTCTTGGTATGAATATTCCCTAGCATAGAATTCTTTCCTGTAGTCTTCTCCTGGGATTTAACTGAAGCAAAGGAATCTGATGAAGCTTTTGACTACCAGAGTGATGGCTGTTAACAGTGACAAGCAGAAAATCCACAGGCGAAATGATGAAAACTATAATATTTAGCTATTTGTATCTAACCTCAGGATTCTGATTTGTGTCCTAACATCACCACATGCATATTATCTTTTGGAAATCATCTCAATTTGCTGTGGAGATTTTATTTTATTTATTTCTCAAATTTAGAGACTACCTTTCTCAGTCACAGAATGATTCTGAGTGGTATACAATTTAAAAAAAGTTATACTTATCCCATTCATCTAGTATGCAGGTGCTGGTGGTAATTCTGGCTGCAAAGCATAAATTACAGTACTGAAAAACGATGTTCTTAGAACTCAAGTAATCACATGATTGCTAGTAATATGTAGGGAATCTCTTAGTATGCTATTCTGTGTCCAAATTAATTATCAGAAATCTTAATAAAGCCATTGTTATATTTGCTCCTTTATTAATGTCATTCATAGATATAAATGTCAAAACTAAGATGAGATTAAGTTGGTGCTCATGGAATCTGTATGATTCTATGTACATTTGGATCAAAATCTGAGCACTGATAGACTTCATGCATTAGAAGTACAGAAAATCTCACTTAAGGCAAAACTGATTGCAGCATTTGCAGAAGTGAAGAAAATGTAAAAGGTATCAAAGGACACTCTAGTAACTAACTTGCTTAACTTTCCATATTCCTTTTAGATGACTTAATGTATTTATGAATGAAATGACTTTAAATTATCGTTGTGAGTCAGAGTTCACAGTGTGATTTAAGACAAACAAGATTAGTGGAGTTACCATTTCTGGAGACATTCTTTGATAGAGTAAATTGAACCTGTCATTCAAATTCAACATGAAAAAATCATATCTGCTTTAACCTTCTAGTTGTGAGCACTAATCAAAGTAGCTTGATCCACAAAAGCTCAGCTTACTACATACACATAGCAAGATTTCAAGATTTCTTTATATAACTTACACTGGAGCATGCCAACCTCTAACAATGGCAGTCAGTTGAAAATCTGTGGTGTAATTGCCTGCAGGATTCTGTATACATGATCTACAATGATGAATCTGCCCCTTGTGGCCAAACCATTAGATTAGAATCCCAGGCTCATTGTTCTCCTGACAAAAATTTAAGACATGACCTTATATTGGGACTTTACCAGCTAGTTATCTGAAATAAGCTGTCAATCAGAAATAGGTGAAACCAGGGATAAGAAAAAAAAAAAAGCTAGAGTTGAAAGCACCAATGTATGCTTGCTCCAAACTCTCCTTTGCAGAAAAACATGAAAAAATCTGAAGCAGACAGAAATATTCAAGAGCTTGAAAATCTACCCCAATCACATAGCAGCTTTGGAGAAAGAAAATAAAAAATCCAGCTATGACATTGGTCCTGAACACGCCATCAGAGCTTTGGGAGGTGCTTACTTATCTGCTGAAAGTTGCTTTCCTTCTCAGCAAAAGTTAGATAAGCCAAGAGCCAAACTAACTGTTATGGAAGACTAAAATCTTATCACAAAGAATGACACTTAGAATAACTTAATTCATTCAAAAACATTGCAGTGCTTTAGGGTTGCAAGCTGATCTCACTAGATATATAAACTGTTCTCTCTTCCTTCTCTTTCTCATAGATGCGTACATCATTTGTGTGTCACATTATGTAGGTATTGTGGACCAGAGAGGAATAATTTGACTTCAGTTCAGATTAATTTGATGTTATCAATTTTTCTGAAATCTCTATAAACTAATAATCCTATCCAATTGCTCTTTGTGTGACTGCTATCATATGATAAGGTTATTTTTACAAGTTGGTGGTATCAGGAATCATCTTATGATCCATCCTTGAGACTAAAAAAAAAGTGTTAAAATACGTAAAATCAAGTAGTCTTTCAAATATCTCCATTCCATCTATGACTTACTGGAAAAATCTGAATATCATCATTATTTCATTTAATCTGATCCAGTAATAATCATCCAGATATACTGAGATGTTATATCACTAGGACTAATATTTCTTGTAGTTCTTTATGGACAGGTTTAACATAACCTTTTTCAACTGATTTACTTAACAAATTTGGCAAAAAAGGTAATAAAATGGGGCAAAACTCATTTAGTATCTGCCATGCTTAGCAACAGAAATGTTGGGCCAAGTTGTGGTTATAATCCTTGGACCACCTGTAATTTAAGTGAGAACTTTTATAAAATGATGTACCATTCATAAATTACACTAAATAAATTTTCTAAGATGCATTATGATAGTTCTAATCAATGATGGGAATGTGAAAAACATGAAGGGACATTTTACTATGCACAATAGGTTTGCAAAAAAATAAAATAAAATATTGGTACAAATACACAATGATATAAAGTAGGTTAAAATAGTTTAAACCAAAAATTTTTAAATATGGATTTGTGGATTGCCAATTAAAAAAAGGTTTGCAGAACATAAGCTTTGTATATGACAAGTGCAGTGAGATTACTCTTTGCACAAAGATGAAGAAATGCTGAAATATTTGTGAAGATGGTAGAATTTTCAGGAATGGCAAAACTGACTTGTTTGATCTGGGATAAAACTATACTGTAAGTACTTTCATAAGATTGGAAATCTCTTATGTGCTTTTTGCTAAAAATGGAAAAAATGAATTGATGATTTATGGATTTACTGATTAAAAAGGGCTGAAACATGTAATGTAATATTAAAGGAGGAGAGATAAATTAATAACTGCTACAAAGAAGTCACTTTGTAGCTTTTTCTTTTCAACTTTTCTATATGTATTGTTTGCAGCACTTTTATCTTTTGTCCCTAATTTTCTTTTACCTATTTTCATCTTTTATCTACCTAAACGTCTCTAATAGTATTAATACACAATATATAACACATGTACGCACTCATGCACGCACATTATATATACATACACACACACACACACACACACACACACACACACATATACATATACATATACATATTCATATACATATTCATTCATGATCCCTTTCAACTATGAATATAACAGCTTGTTGAAATGGTCGCATTTTCCTGCAATGTACTACTGATCAAGTCAGAAAGTCAATTATTTCTTTCTATGCCCATGCTGGTGGAACAGTTTCTTTTTTCCTGCAATGGCTTTTCCTCCAGCCAGTTTTACTTTAATTAAGTTTAGAGGACAGCATTCAATTATGTCCTCTTTGCATCAGACTTCAAAGTTTATATGACAAGCCTTTTATCTCCTTTAAGCTAGAACGATGTGGCATTCCTTTGTCACTAGCAGATGAGCATATTTCCAACTGCGCTCATATAAGTTCTCTTTCCTCATCACATGTGACTTGGCACAAGTCATTAGCAAAAATGAAGAGACATTTTAATTCAAAATAAAATTAATCCAACATCATCCTCCAGACTTTGTCACTATTAAATATTTGCTGGCTATGGGCAGACAGGAAAAAATATAAAAAGCAGTAAGCTTATTTGTTTCAGTCAAAGATCAAATTAAACTGACAAATCATATTGAAATAAGACTTTAAATAATCAAAGGGAAGAAATACATTATATATACAGTATATTTTGGACTATTGTACAGTGATCCTTCAATATTCAACTGCTTCAAAACTCATCAAATTTGGTTTTGGGTGCATTTTGATGTGAAAATGTTGTCCCAGTAACTTGGCCTTTGTTCAGTATTCGACTCCCTGTTATCGGAAAAGGGAGATGGCTTTTGGGAACAGACAGGAAGTCAGCCATGCTGGGAAGTTGCTGCCTTTATAAAAACAGAAGGGAATTAGAATTGGTATTGATATTCAGATGAAGGTAGTCTTTCAATGGAGAACAGTAGAAAAAAATCTTGAAGGACATAGTAAAAAGAGTATGCATTAACCATAGACGCCAAAAAAGGGTCAACAGAAAGTTGGCCATATTAGGAAGGTTGCTGACATAGAAAAATGGATAGACAGAAAGTTCTTCCTGATTGAAACAAAGGCTTACATGGTAACTCATGTGGCTTGTTTGAGACTTGTCCTTTTAGTATCTGTTGGACTTCTCAGAACAAATTATTGGCGAATACCAAGATACCACTGTAATGTGGTCTGCATATAATAATTTTCACATGATGTGTGAAATAAACATGTTCTAAATTATTTATCCCTGTAGTAAAAGTCTCTTTTATATATGGTATTAACTAAACATTGTTGCTACATTTAAAAAGTTCATGTAAGGAAAAATATTATCTTCTTATTTGCAATCACTTGTGTCCTCAAAAATCTTTTTCAAGAGCTCAACAGGCTGAAGGACTATTAAGATGAGTGGAAAGTATTCATTTACCCTCAGGTCCCATAAGTTTTTATTACACTTACATTTTTCTGGGAGCAATTCTATGTTTTCCATAAGACTTCTTATTCCATCCCACATTATGAAGCTTCTTTGGGCTGCTGGAGGAATTTGTAACTGTGTCAGCTTGAGTGTAAAAAGAAGTGAAGAAAAAGGAATGTCTCTTTGACTAATGTCTTACTGATGTTTCATACAAGCTATTATGTCTATCCTGTTTTATCTATTTAACTATTGCATTCATGTCTTCTGGAAACTGATGGTGATGTTTATATGCCCACAATAATTTGTCAGTTAATTAGGCTGAGATATTCACCTCAAATCATCCACTCAGCTGCATGATCAACACAATATATTGCTCTTCCAAGTTAACAAAAGTACTCTGGTTGTTAATATTTTGGCATCAATGCTTAAACTATTAAATAACCTGTCAATCTCATACTCTTTTTACTATGCCCTTCAAGATTTCTTTCAACTGTTCTCCATTGAAAGACTGGCTTCATCTGAATATCAATACCAATTTTAAGTCCTTTCTGGTTTTTACGAAGTCTCTAGACTATATGAATGCATTATCCCTTTCCCTGCCCCCAAAGTATTAAACTTCATATATAGTGATCAAAATTCAGTTCTTTCTCCCACTTTTTTTTAATAGGGATGCTAGGCATCCTTTCTTCTCACATATGTATATAGAAATGCTATGCAAATTTCCTGCTCAAATGCTTGTGACAAGGCACAGATTGAGCTGTGCCGTTTTATGAGCAAGCAATAAACCTGGCATATCACATTTCATGCCTTAAATTTGCTTCACCATTTCATCAGATAGTTCCCTTAAAAAAAAAATACCTCCAACTTAGCAAGGATCAGAAAAGGAAATAGCTGAATGAGTACCACACTCCACTTCAGGAAAAGCTGCACAAAGTATCTCACTTTTGAAATGTGCTTTAAAATAAAAAGAAGAACATCATGAATTGACATCATATTTATGCACACATTTAAAGACTGACTTTTATGTCTTTCTAAGAATCTTATTACCTTCCCAAGGAAGTAATTTTTCGGGTAACTTAACAGATATAGCCATGTAGATTTTTTCCCCCCGACAATTAAAATTGATTTGCCACTTCATTCTTCCAGGAATTTTCCTTCAACATTGTAGTGTAGTCCACTAATATGTTCAAGTAGTCACTTAATGATGGTAATTAGAATCACTAAGTAACAGTAAAGCATAGTATGTGTCAACCCTGAAGTTGACCTGACCAGAGCCATATTGGAGCTTCAGTATCGTCACACTGGAGCTGAGAGACAGGGAGGGGGGATTTCTCTAAGTTTGTATAGCCAAAATAAAATACTTTCTCTTGAGAACCAAGGACATCCTCACACCTGGACTGTGAAAGAAGGAGGGAGATCTCCAGGTGACTAGACCACGTCTTGATTGGACCATGTGACTGATTGGAGAAAAACTTTCTCTTTGAACTAGGTGAAACCATGGGAACCTTTAGAGTCGGTTTGTGCCAATATGATTTTTCCAATAAAGCTATCCTTTGAGGAATTTGCCTGCCTCGGAGTTTTGCTTACTATGGATCTATTACTTGGAACCCTGACATTTGACTGTGCATAGTATCATGACTGTGCCAATTTATGATGGTAGTTCCAGTTGCCATTGTTAGGCAATTCTCATGTCATTCTTAGATGATTCAGCATCTAGTTGCCATTTGCAACCTCTTGCTGCTTCACCATTGACTTTGTGTAATGACCTGGGGCATGGCACAAAAGCAGCAAAGTCACAAAAGTAGGTAAAGTCCCTTTAATACCTCCAACTTGGCCCCCAATGTCCAGTTATCATTGGCTGGAGAAAAAACTCTCCCAAGAACAGTCTTTAAAGGGAAGAAATTCAGTCCAAACCCAAAGTAAATATAGATTATAAATAAAAACCAACACAAACTATGCTGCAGCAATGAACGAGACAGGGCAGGATAAGGAATTGCAGACTTCTAAAAGATAATGAAACACACACAGTTGGGAGGATGCCAGAACCCAGGTAAGCCTCAGCAAACAAAGATAATGCATGCTGTGCATAGTTTGCCTTTATAAACACTTTTCCCAGCTGCAGCTAATGAAGGGGATACTCCTCTTCATTAGCTGCATTAGCTTTCCTCCCCTGTAAACCACGTAACTCATGTTGTTCCCTTCTCCATTCCTCCCTGCATGCCCTAGGATGAAGAGGGCATGGCTCTGGGTCTTTCTCTGAATGCCCAGCCAGACTGTGCCTTTTCCCAGTTTCTTCCACAGCCACCAGAGCCACACTCCCACTCCCAGTCAGCTGCTCAATCAGATTCCAACAGTGGCATGACACTTTGTTTGCTGGAAACTGGCAGTAAAAGTTGCAAACAGTATTCATGTGTCCACAAGATACTGAGATATAATTGTAAGCCAGTTGTCAAATGTCTAAATTGTGATCATATGTCTGCAAGGACACTACAATGAGGACTAGTTTCAAATCTTCCCATTCAGTGCCAACTTTGAACAATCACTGAGTAAGTTTCCCACCCATATATTAATCAGGTCCAATCCTCTTAGCTTTTCAAGAACAGCCAAGTTCACTGAAATTCATCATGGCACAAAGGCATTTAATTAAAGCATTTAATCATATTTGCCTTTTCATCAATATCCTCTTCTAGTAGTCTTTCTCCTATTTCTCCATCTTTCTTTGGCTTTCAAATGCTAGAAGGGAATGTATAGGCTTCATTAAAAAAAATGATGAACAAACGGAAGAAAGGGGAAAAGTGAGTACATAATCATGATTTATTAAAATTTATACCTCCCCATGATTGTGTGATCAAAATTCAGATGCTTGACAACTGACCGAAATTTATGATGGTTATAGTATCCCAAGGTTATATAATCACCTTTTGTGACTGTCTGAGAAGCAAAATCAATTCATTTAACAGCCATGTTACTAACTTAACATCTGCAACGATTCACTTAACAATTGTGGCAAGAAAGGTTATAAAAGTGGCAAAACTCACTTAACAAATGTCTCACTTAGAAACAGAAATGTTGGGCTCAATTGCGGTCATAAGTCAAGGACTACCCATAGTTGTGCCTGCCATAAAAGAAGTTGTGATCTGCACCCTCCTCCTAAGCATTGCTGGATCCAGCAGTATTAGACATTTTTTCTAGCCTTGAACTCTTTCTTTCTTAAATAGGTTCTTGAGAAATTGTTATGCTTGCAAGCTCCATGCAAACTTCCTTTCTATTTATTTGTTCATGTTTTTATTAGCATTGGCTTGTTAATTAATTCAATGAATTAATATACCTTTCAAAGTAAATAGCCATCATAATTGCTCAGGCAGCATTGAAATAGCTATTTTTTTACATTGCCCCTTAATTACATTTAATATAACTCAAGTTATAACAACAGAAACCTGGGTCCAACTCTGTTTGAAATAAAGCCTCCTAGTGTGTTAACAGTATTAGCTAATTGTGATTAATAGTTTGGTATTTTTATTCTATTTTATATTAGAATATATTATTCACAAAGCAAAAATAAATAAGAAATAATAAAATCTACATATCACATGAAACAACAACTTTGATTTGTAAGTGCTTATTTATAACTCAATTACCTTTTTTGTGAAATCACAGAGAAGCTAATAAACATTTTAAATGTTTAGGGTGACAAATATCTGCTTCAATCTTCATGCAGTTAAAAAAACACCTCCCTTTTTACGATCCTGTATTCCCTTAATTCAGGGTAGAAGCGGGTAGACTGGATGGACCTGACCAGATTTACTGTCTGGATACCCTTCCTGATGCCTATTCAGAGTTTGCAGCAGATAGTTTCTCTTTGTGCCCTGATAGAGAAACATCTGATGCTACCTAGAACTGAGCTCTCAACTTTACAAGTGAGAGATGAACATCTTAACCACTAAGCCACCATATCACTCCCAATTTCATGCAATATGAGAAGGAAATGAAGGACATCTTCCTTCCCTGAGGTGTGAAGAGTAGTCATAGGCTACTTGGTTCCTTTCAGTTGCCCACATCATTTGTCATATACTATCTTGGTTTTACTATGTTGAATGAAATTCCCCAGAAGTGCTATTTTACGCATCAGGAAGGTATTGCTAGTCTTCTTATTTATTTAAATAATCAATTAGTATTAAACTAATGAAGATTCTGAAGAAAGTCAAATTTCAAGTATGGTATAAACATAAGCTCATTGTGTTTCACTGCATCTTCCTTGATGATTTTAAAATAGGAGCAGTTCTAAGATTTATGCAGTAAGAGAAAAGCACAAATGTGATCTGATTGATATGTGTATGATTTAAATGTTAAAATCCTAGAGTTTTTAGACAGGTGAACTTGCCATCATGTCATTTTAAAATTCATGCATACATATGTGTGTTGCATGTTCTTTGTGTATGCAATGAAAATTCTGAACCAATTCTTGTGCTACCAAATTCTATTACTTTAATGAGTTAGTCTTGAAAATATTTCCATTTCAATGCCAAGTAGATTTAGTTATAGATCCAATATTGTAGCAATGTGTCTTCAATCCTTGTAAATTACTATTTTCAATGAATCATGGCAAACACCTCACCTTCGATATATTTACAGTTGCACTTATCATGTGAGTTATAAGCTCTTAGTGCCCACACAGAATTAAGTGTCAGAAAAAATCATGGCCAGTGTTTAATGGCATGAAATACATTTAACCACAGTCCAGTGATTTCTTGGTGTTAGTATTCTAGCCTGGAAAACTGAACAAAAAAATGGAACTTAAATTCAACTCCCAGTAATTGAAATAATTTTCCAGGACATTTATTAGTTAACAGCAGGGCATGAAGAGCTAAAAAAAACTCATGTAAAGCCTTAAAATATGGCATTTTTGATAGCTAGTCCTATTTCCTTAAATTGCTTATATAATTTTAATCCTATATTTCCTAAAGACCAAAGTATTTTTAATAACACAGGTATGTTTAAATGTTGTCATGTCTACCTGTTACCCTTCCCCCCATACACAATATTCTATGTTCATTTTAACTGAAAATATAGATTGGAAGATAATTGATGAGAAACAATACAGTGTCCGATAGTTTTAAACATACTTTTGATAAGTCTTTTATGAAAAGCTACCAAAGATATATCCATCTACATATGTTACATTATGAAGAAAGAAAGAAAGAAAAAGAAAGAAAGAGAAAGAAAGAAAGAAAGAAAGAAAGAAAGAAAGAAAGAAAGAAAGAAAGAAAGAAAGAAAGAA